>OY776131.1:72739531-73339531 GCA_963675135.1 Galeopsis tetrahit
TACTCCACATGTACTGCAAAAGTGGCCAACTCTATGACGCAGTGAAGCTGTTCGACGATATGCCCCTTAGAGACACTGTATCATGGAATTCACTTATCTCGGGTTTCTTCAGAGTTGGGAACCTGCAAACAGGATTTATGTACTTCAAATCGTTGTTGGGCAGTACCTCATATCAGTTTGATCAGGCAAGCTTAACTTCTGTGCTATCGGCTTGTGGTGGAATCGAGACTATAAAGATGATACATGCTTTAGCTATTTTAAATGGCTACGAGAATGAAATTACGATTGGGAATGCCTTAACAACGTCCTATTTTAGATGTAAATCTTTCGATTCGGGTATGCGCGTTTTTGATGAGATGGTGGAGAGGAATGTTGTAACTTGGACAGCTGCCATTTCAGGTCTAGCACAAAATGAGTTGTATGGTGGAAGCTTGAAGCTGTTTGCGGAAATGCATCAATGTAGCAGTCGGGTTTCTCCGAACTGCTTGACATATTTGAGCGCTCTTACAGCATGCTCTGGATTGCAAGCTCTCAAGGAGGGTGCTCAAATCCATGGTGTTGTTTGCAAGCTGGGGATGCAGTCAGATTTATGCATTGAAACTGCATTGATGGATGTTTATTCAAAATGTGGTTGTGTGGAGGATGCGTGGAAGATCTTCGACTCTGCTAAGGCGCTCGATGAGGTATCCATAACAGTTATACTTGCATGTTTTGCACAGAATGGATTTGAAGAAGAGGCTATACGAATGTTTGCGAAGACGGTGAAGGGCGGAGCTAGTATCGATCCTAACATGATTTCCGCCATTCTTGGTGTTGATACTTCTCAGGCTTTAGGTACACAAATCCACTCTATGGTTATCAAAAATGGCTTTGCTTCTAATGTCTATATTAGCAATGGCTTAATGAACATGTATTCCAAATGTGGTGAGTTGGAAGAATCTATTAAGGTCTTTAACTTGATGCCACAAAAGAATCAAGTTTCATGGAACTCCATGATTGCAGCTTTTGCTCGTCATGGAGACGGGCTGAAAGCACTTCAATTGTACGAAGAAATGAAATGGGAAAGTGTGGAACCGACGGATGTCACGTTTCTGTCGTTACTTCATGCTTGTAGTCATGTCGGGCTATTGCAAAAAGGCATGGAGTTCTTAGAAACAATGGAGAAAACGTATGGAATGCGTCCAAGAATGGAGCATTATGCGTGTATAGTCGACATGCTTGGTCGAGCAGGGCTTTTGAAAGAAGCCAAGGAGTATATAGAGGTGCTACAAGTAAAGCCTGGTGTACTAGTTTGGCAAGCATTGCTTGGTGCTTGTAGTATATATGGTGATGTTGATGTGGGGAAGTATGCTGCGGATGAGCTAGCTCGGGCTGATCCGGATAGCCCGGTGCCGTTTATTTCAATGGCGAATATTTACTCGGGTAGAGGACGATGGAAGGAACGAGCACGAACGATGAAGAAAATGAAGGAGAAAGGTGTTGTGAAAGAGATAGGTGTGAGTTGGATTGAGATTGAGAAGAAGATTCACAGTTTTGTTGTTGCTGATAAAATGCATCCACAAGGTGAAGATGTTAATGCAGTATTATCGATGGTGTTTGGACACATGAGAGATGAGGGCCCTGCTCGGGATATTTAAATTCCTCTCCTTGTTCTAGCCATAGAGTTTTGGTCATATGGACAATTTTACCCCTTTGTTAACTTAAATCTGAAATTTGCAAAATATTTCTTTTTTTATTTTGACGGGGCAGAACTCGTAATATGCAAATATGTGTATATGGGAAATAATAAATTGTACGACTTTGATTGGTAAATATGAATGACTTATCATTAATATTTTTTAATTAAAAAATATGATAATCTAATAATGCTTAAATATATACTCCAATATAATGAAAAATATTAGTTTGAGAACTTAAACATATTTATTAGTTTTATCGGAAAGAATCACTTTTATACCTCCCAAGATGTTGAGGTAGCTAGGGATCTATGACTTTCAATCTTTGATTTCATAACTTTTACAAGTGTACACGTAAATTAAAAAAATGTATTCCCTTCGTTCCGCTATAAATTTCTTCTTTCTTTTGGTTGTTTTGATTAAAAAATATAATTAAATAATACTACGTATGTATAGTACAAGTGATGAAGAAAATAATAGATGAGTATGAGATGAAATAAAATAAAATAATAGATAAAGTATAAGTGATGTGATTGACAGAAAAAAAATCATATGATAAAAATGGAAAAAAATAAAATGAGAAACTTATCGTGGGACATCCATAAAAGAAAAGTGAGAAATTTATAGCGGGATGGAGGGAGTAATATTTAGTAGAATTTTAGGGGATGATTTTGTAAATTTTTATGTATAAAAAAAAATTACTCCGTAGTTGATTTGTGAGTATATGTGGATCCAAAAAAATAATGACCTTTTGTGTAAAATTGAGAATATTATTAGGGTGAAGTTCATAAATTTTTTTCCCTAAAAGAGTTTATTATGATACGGAGGTGTATCAAATTACTATTCATACCGTTCAACCAACCAATTCACCTTCAATACACTTCTATTCCCATTCCCTATCTTTAAAACACCATACCAAGCACACCATTGGCATTAATCCCTCTATATATATTAAGGCTTGTTTGGTTTGAATGATAAAATAGTAAATATTATTTTGTCCCTTATAATCAGTTGTTTGGTTTGATGGTTTGTGGTCCGAGAAAAAAAACTCAGCTCGAGTTTCTTTTCCTTATTTTTCCAAGAATGTGTGATTATTTGTCATGGGAGGAGAGGTGTTATTAGTTGTCCCATGGTCCACACATTTTTTTATGTCTTTGTGTAAAGTCTTAAAAACCCTAAATAATTATATACTATATTTTAATATTCAAACATACAATTTAATTTAATTAAAAGGGTAATTTTGATAATTCACAGTTAAAGTCTAATCTATTCCTCAATCCAAACAACTTGAAAAATTTGTCATTATTTTTTTTAAAAATTTAATCTATCAATCCAAACATAAAACTTAATTCAAATATTACTTTTATGAACAATGCAATCCTACTAAATCCTATCCAAATATATCAATTCCGTTTTGAAATCCAAACGAGCCCTAATAAAAAGTTAAAATCAATGATGTGTCATCTTTTGATTAATTTTGATTACATATCATTTTTATATTTAATTGAAGATATGTGTTATAATTTGATAAAATTATTTGATTTCTAAAATATGACATGTAATTAAATTGTTGGCTTAAATTTTTTAAAAGATGGAAAGTTTTAAAATTAGTCAAACATGCCAATTAATGAAAATTCATATTAAATCAATGAAATTAGGAAATAAATTAATTCACAGTTTTTTTTTATTCATTGAAACAAATATGAGGCATGCATACAATAAATTACTAGGAGTAATACGTTATTCACATTTACGCATTTTAATTAATTAAAAAAATTATATTTAAAAAAATGATAAAATTTATTTAACTAAAAAACAATATGAAGTTTTTAAAATAAATATTATAAAATATAAAAAATTCTCTTTAAATTAATCATTGTATGGTATTGTTCAAAACATTTCATTGTATTAGGGTGAAATATGATATTTAGGTGTCATTTGTTCCTTACAACCTTAGACGTGACCAAAGTGAAAAAAAAAAACGCTTATTGCTCTGATTATATTAATATTCTGATTTTTTTTCGTAAATTTAAAAGTAGTTATCTATTTTTTAACACTAATCTTTCTTAAATACTAATTTTGATTTTTTAAAATAATTTATCTTTCCTCTCATTTCTCTCTCTCCCCAACATTTCATAATTATAATTTTTTTAAAATTTCTTTCCGTCATTCTTACCTTATTTGTAACTGTTTTTCTTGAAAATTGAAAATTGTTAAAATCACAAAAATTAAAGTTAAACGCTCCATTAGTCCAGCCCAACTACACTCTTGATTTTATAGCCGTTACAGCGATCATCTACAATTGAACGGTCCAGATTTATCCAGTTTCAAAACTCGTTTTTCAAAATCAAAAGGAGCCCCCCCTTTCCCTACCGTTTGTCAATTTCATTCTTTCTCTCTCTAGATTTCTCCCCTCTCTCTCTCTCTCTCTCTCCCGCTTGCTGTCGCTTTCTCTTTGTGAGCTCTGGAATTACAATGGATGGTAAGAACTCTCTCTCTCACACACAGGCACTTCACACGCACGCACAGTTGTGTTCGTTTTCGTATAATGCTTGATTTGTGCAATTCTTGGTTTACAGATCAAACCCTAGATACGCTATGTTCTAATTTTGATGAAGCTGTGACTCTATCCCCCCGCAATGCTGGTTCGTTCTTATTTCGTTAGTGTTTTCTTTAATTATCCGCAATTATTGGTGAGTGTGAAGTTGATTTTGGGTTGTTTTCCTTGTAAAAAGAAATTGACGCTGACCAGACCGTAAGGACGCCAGATCAACAATTAGGTTTGTGTTTTATAATTTTTCCCTCTTCTTCTTTACAAGGGTTTTCATAAACTGTTTAATTAGGGTATCTTTGAAGGTAGTCTTGACCAGATTTAAGTATTTATTTTAGCGTGTTCTATATTTTTTAGATTGAACGCAGTTAAAGATTACTTGTTGTGGCTCAACAAATTTTCAAGAATACCTAAGTCCTGCTTTTTTTAAAAGAACGCTTTTCAATCTGATGACATCTATTAAGTGAAAAATAATTGAAAAATTTCGTTGACAGAATATGCAAGTCAAAGTCGGGTTGTTTTCAGGAAACTTGTTTGAATCAAATATTTTTGTCTGAGCACTTATCTTTTCTGTTTGGGGAATTGCTCTTAGGACAATGTTAAAGAAATTGTGGTTTAGTGGATATGTTCTAATGATTGATATCATCAATTAAACTGTGAACAATCTTGAATTAAACTGAGAAAATAGGAAATAATGCAAGTCAAAGTTGGGTTGTTCTCAATCAATTTGCTTGGATCAAAAATTTTGTGTGAGCACTTTATCTTATGTGTTTGGTAATTTGCTATCAGGACAATGTGAAGAAAATAGTGACTCAGTGGATATCAGTGTTGCTTCTGAAGATACTCAAGAAGCATGTTCTGGGAGCCAAACTCTTCCAATTTTCCTGAAAATTGAAGATCTTGGCAACAAATTACAGGTAAAATGGTGGAAAGATTCTACATTTTTCTAAAGTTTTCATTTCAAGAATTTATATTTTGAGTTTTTGATTATAATCATTAGTACTCTGCTTGCAGGTTATTAGGAAGGAGCATACACGTCTGTGCAATGAAGTGAAGGGCATGACATTTGATTCTTTACTTGGTTCTGAAGCTTTCACTTCTCTTCAAAATCTTAGTACGTAACACTCTTATCAATCTTCTTGTCTCCTTGAGAAATTAAGTTTGACAACCTTTTTTTTAAGTTTATAGTTCTAACTTTTCGGCATGCCATCTTTAGGCGCTGAGCATGAACTTCTAAAACATAAGTACCAGGAGGAGTGCGCGCTACTGAAAAATAAGTATCTTGAGGAATGCTCAGAAAGGAAAAGACTCTACAACGAAGTGATTGAGCTCAAAGGAAATATTAGGGTCTTCTGTAGGTGCAGGCCGTTGAAAGAAGATGAGACTGAAAAAGGTTCCAAATCTGTTGTTGAGTTTGATTCGTCACAGGATAATGAGCTACAGATCATTAGTTCTGATTCTTCTAAAAAGCAATTTAAATTTGATCACGTATTCAAACCTGAGGATAACCAAGGTAACATATAACTTCCCATGGATATGCATTTCGTTAATCCTCCTATAGGACCTCACTTTCTTCTTACACAATTCCATGACTTTTTCTTTTAATATGCAGATGCTGTCTTTACTGAAACTCTACCTATAGTGACCTCTGTCCTTGATGGTTACAACGTGTGCATATTTGCTTATGGACAAACTGGCACTGGAAAGACATACACAATGGAAGGAACACCAGAAAATAGGGGTGTTAATTATCGTACTCTAGAGGAGCTGTTTAGAATTTCGAGGGAAAGAAGCAGCATCATGAGATATGATTTGTTTGTGAGCATGTTGGAAGTTTACAATGAAAAGATAAGGGATCTTCTGGTTGAGAACTCTAACCAACCTGCTAAGAAGTGAGTCCTTACAATCTTTGCTTGCTTGCTTGCCTTTTCTTTTACTTTTATAGTATTGCCAGAGAAGCAGTTTTATTAAACCCCACCCCCCGAGTCTTTTACTTCTCCAAGTCTCTTTGGTCTGTGATATCAAACTATACATTAAGTTTGACAAAGAATAAGATTGAACTGATAGGAAATAAATAGTGATGGTTTTGATATTATCAAGCATGTTAACTTTTGCAAATGCAGATTGGAGATAAAACAATCTGCTGAGGGCACTCAGGAAGTCCCTGGACTAGTTGAAGCTCATGTCTATGGTACGGATGAGGTTTGGAATTTGCTAAAATTAGGAAGTCAAGTAAGATCTGTCGGATCCACCAATGCTAATGAGTTCAGTAGCCGTTCTCACTGGTAATTATAGCTTATTCTGGCATCTTTCTTAATTTTTCTGGACATATCTGTAGTGAAATTGAAATTAAGTATCTGTATTGGTTTTTTATTGCTATTCATCTGATCAAGTGCTACTTCAGTTGAATTAATTTCGCCCGTTTTATTTCTTTAAATATATGCTGCAGCTTGTTGCGGGTGACTGTGGTGGGAGAAAATCTAATAAATGGACAAAGGACAAGAAGTCATTTATGGCTGGTTGACCTGGCAGGAAGTGAACGTGTTGGTAGGATTGAAGTTGAAGGTGATCGTTTGAAGGAGTCGCAGTTCATAAACAAATCGTTAGCTGCTCTTGGGGATGTGATCTCTGCTCTTGCTGCCAAATCATCTCACATACCCTACAGGCATGCTCTCATTTTCTCACAAGCTTATATGTGTATGCATGCTTTCAGTACTACTCCGAAGTTGTTCCCTTATCGATTTTTTTTGTTGTTGTTTTGTTGTTGAACAAGCAGGAACTCCAAACTCACTCATATGCTGCAAAGTTCTCTAGGTGTGTTACTTGAATTGGTACCTTTTATTTAATTATAAAACTTATTATACGTTGTATCAAACCCAGTATTCCATAGGATGGCTTAAATCAATGATATTAAGCTGAGAGATGGAAAATCTGAAGATTAAGATACTAAGTTGAACTTAAATGCAGGAGGAGATTGTAAGACATTGATGTTTGTTCAAATCAGCCCAAATAACTCTGATCTTGGAGAAACTATTTGTTCCTTGAATTTTGCGAGTCGTGTCCGAGGAGTTGAACATGGGCCTGCACGGAGACAGGCTGATCATTCGGAGCTTTTCAAATTCAAACAGCTGGTATGATGCGACAGACAATCTAGCCTCTGTTCCTTATTAAAAATAGTTAACGAGTCCAACTAATCTTCTGCTATTTGTGTTGTTCTGGAAATGGATAAACAGGCAGAAAAAGCAAAACAAGATGAGAAAGAAACCAAAAAGTTGCAGGACAATGTACAGGCTTTGCAGTTGAGGCTTGCTGCTAGAGAGAATATCTGCAGAAATCTTCAAGAAAAGGTAGTAGAATATATATTTTATTTCTTTATTGAATGAGTAGTTGGTTTATGAACTTAACTTTGTCTGTGATTTAATCTGTATTTAGTGGAGGTTTACCATAAATGTTGGTCTTTATCATGAGTTTGCTTGAAATACGCCAACAGGTACGGGATCTGGAGAACCAGTTAGCAGAGGAAAGGAAAACAAGGTTAAAACGGGAAAACAAAGCTTTGGCCTCACTTGCTTCTACTAATTCAACATCATCAAACCAAACATACAAGAGCTCAACAACTGATAAGAAACCTCCATTGGGTCCACCATCAAGGCTAAGGGCACCACTTAGAAGAATAACAAATTTCATGCCCAATCCTTCTCCTCACACCTCAAACAAAAAGAGTATGTCATACCTTCCTGTTGTGAATGAGGAGAAAGAGAACAACATCCCTAGGCCATTAAACAAGTCAAAGCCGGTTTTGACAGCAAGACGAGGTTCTTTTGCTGTAAGGCCATCATCTCAAGTATCAACGGGCCAGCAGCAGGTTGTTCAGGTCAGAAGACGGGCATCCATTGCAACTTTCCGGCCTGAATCCAACTCCTCGAATATGACAACTCCAGTCCACAATTCTCCAACAAGATTTAGGACGGATCGTGTGATGGGGCGCCAGTCGTTCGTGTGGGACCCACAGAGATTGTGGCGAACCTCGAGAGCATCCTCTCCTCCTCCGGTGCCACAGCAGAGCGAGGGTCTAATCACACCTGTTGTTGGGAATAAAAGTAGCAAGTTTAGAGGCAGTCCTCCTTCACATGCACCAGGTTCATGGAAGCCGAAGCATCCAACGGTTGTAGCACTGCAGAAGAAACAATTGATTTGGAGTCCATTGAGGATCAGAGACTGGAAGAATAAAAGGAATTCTTTTGTGTCATGAAGCAACACAGCCTCATGAATGTGTGTGTATGGTTCTCATGTGTTAGTTTCATTTCTGTACTTTTCATTGGTGTTTCTCAGTGTATGCTTCTTGCTTACTAATACTTCATCTTCATTAGTTTTGATATATATGCATATTCTTTATTTGGATTCTTCAAAAACCAACAAAAAATATAACATGTATTTCATATTCTCCGAGGTGAGAATCGAATGGAGAAAGACGTGGGTCGTTGTTTGATTCCATTTGTGCTCTTCATCATCCCCCCCTCATTCTTCCCCTCATTCTTTTGTAAAGATTTTCTGCTCTTCAAAGGTGATGCTAGCCTGTTTGCCAATCTTGATGGTGAAAATGATCTTCGTAGCCTGCTCAAAGTAGATGCTGCTCGTTTTGGTGATTTCTTGAGTGCTCGTGTCGGGGATATACAAATAGGTGGGCTTTTAATCTTCACTTGGAGCTTTGGAGCACGAGGAGACCTGATCAGAAACTTATGAGGAGTTTGTCGATTTCTTGGTGACTTAGTAGGTGTCTTGATCAAAAACTTATGAGGAGTGAGTCACTTTCTTGAAGTCTCCAGAGACTTAGTAGGAGACTTGATCAAGATCTTAGGTTGAGAAACTCGAGTTCTCGAAATCATGGGGGACTTAGTCTTGTTAAACTTTTGGTGATGCGATGTATGAAACAATGGGTTGGGAAATAGGACAGTTTTTTTCATCCATGGCCTATTTCTTGGCGAAACTCTATTGGCTATATACCTGCAGTTTTCTTTGTCACTTTCCTGGATTTTTGGTGGTGAAATCTTGAAGTTTATCCTAGATTTAGCTCGTTCAAGAGGCGGGCTTGATCGTGCGTTTTGCAGCACAACCTGCTTCTCCCTCCTTCGTGCGCCCAACCCCGAGTTTTCAAGTGCTGGTCTTTTCTCCCTCTCACTGTCAGTGGAGTTTTTGGATCATAAGAAGACACTGATTGAACTATGTTTTTTGCAAACTGACTTGCTTGTACTATTTCTCCCATCGTTTCCCCCAAAAGCATTGCTGGCAACGACATTTTTCGCCATTCCTCTGGATAACAGCAAGCAATGTATGTTAGTTAACACAATGAACCAAATGGAGGGGGGCAATAAGTATTCTTTTTAAGAGTTTGATGAACAACCTGTATGTACTGGGAGCTTTCCAGGAGGTGTTCGTCGAGAGCTGCCACTTTTTATCCTTCAAATTCACAACTAACATAATAAGACATAGCTACCAAAAACACACTTTATCTGGTTTTCAAATTAATCTTAATCAATACAACTGCTAATCATTTAAATACCCCATATGCGCACAATGTATTAACTTTGTTACAAAAAATGTAAGCTCTATACAATGTCTACTTATTAGTGTCTGTAAATGGCTTTAAGATTCCTAAGGCAGTATCTACTTATTCCCTTATAAACACAGAATGCACACTTTATCTGGTTTTCAAATTAATCTTAATCAATACAAGGCAAAAATTCCTTTCATAGAACAACTGCTAATCATTTAATTAAATACCCCACATGCATAATGTATTAACTTTGTTACAAAAGTTGTAAGCTCTATACAATGTCTACTTATTTATGTCTGTAAATGGCTTTAAGATTCATAAGGCAGTATCTACTACAAGGCTACTACTTATTCCCTTATAAACACAGAATGCACAAACAACTGAACTAATATCACAATTGGGACTTTTGTGTGTATATTTGAGGCAGGGAAATGAACCTAAGGACTCTTGTTTACATCGGAGGCTTGTCGGCGAATAGTTCCGAGGACTCAAGCTCACCCCGGATATAACCTTTGTTCCACCTGTCACTGTGTATTGAAGCTCTTGCAATCGAGCCATACACTTATCCACCTTCAAACATCAAAACACATTCACATAAATTTCGTCACTTTTTTCCACCAATTAAACAATATATAGCTGATGAAACAGAAAGATTCAAATAAAAACCAAATTCCATAGCCTTGAACCAACTGAAATCCAATATTTGCCCCCAACTGAAATTTTGAAATTGGTTCAACCATGAAATCCAATTCAAAAGCTAGTCAAATATAATTAAGGAAATAATTCTCTTCACATTATTTAAGGAAATAATTAAGGAAATAGGCGGCAAATAATTAAGGAAAATAATTCTCTTCACATTATTTATAATACTCCACTCCATCCAAACTATGCCTGGTGAAAGTAGAGAAATCTCTGTAATTCTGTAAGTTTACTTATTACATAATTTAAGATATGATTATATATTCACTCTGTATTGATTGGTTTTTGTTATTTCCCTTGTAAATAGGCTGTAATAGTTTGATTAAAGAGTGTTTTTCACTGAGAAAAGAGATGGGGCGTGCAAAATTGAAGTTGGAATTGATTCCCCAACTGGGGCCAAGAATGCTGTCTTTCAAGAAAAGAAAAGATTCTTTGAAGAAAAAGCTGGAAGAACTCACTACACTGTGTGATGTGAAAGCATGCATGATCATATATGGTCCTGATCATGCAGTTGAGCCTGAGATTTATCCGGACAATCTCTTCGAGGCTTGTCGTGTAATTGCAAATTACAATTCGATAAAAGGCGAGTCGATGACTAAGTGCAAGTCATTCGGATTGTCCGATATTTTCAAAGAGAAGATCAAAGAAGTTGAAGGAGAACTCGCCACCTTGGGAAAAGGGAAAGTGGAGTCCAAAGTCAAGTATCCAACTTGGAATGAGAAGTTGGAGTCTGTTCTTGATCCACTTGCCTTGAGAAATTTTTCTGATGAATTGAATGCTAAGGCTCAAATTGTGAAATCAAGAATTGAGTTCTTGAAAAAAGAAAAGGCTATGGTCCCTAATATGGATATGTGTTCTAGTTCCAGTTGTACTAACATGCAGCAATATAATCACTCCGATGGCGGATTAGCATCTATATTCCAGCAGCCGCCTTACATGCCTCATGGTTTGCCAGAACTACAGCCGCAGTACATGGATTTTCCGATGGCGACGAATCTAGATTATCAGCCGCCTTACATGCCTGATGATTTGACTGTTAAGGCTCAAATTGTGAAATCAAGAATTGAGTTCTTGGAAAAAGAAAAGGCTATGGTCCCTAATATGGATATGTGTTCTTCTAGTTCCAGTTGTACTAACATTCAGCAATATAATCACTCCAGTGGCGGATTAGCATCTTCTTTCCAGCAGCCGCCTTACATGCCTCATGGTATGCCAGAACTACAGCCGCAGTACATGGATTTTCCGATGGCGACGAATCTGCAGACTCAACTTGATGATTATCTTTTACTAGAGCAGCTGCTCCAGCCCTACGTGGATTTTCCAATGGAGAATCTAGATTATCAGCAGGCAGGGTGGCAATGAATTTGTTCTTAAGTTTTTTTTTCTTTTTGTCAATGTAAAATTCCACTCTGGGATATACTTACTTGGTATACTCATGTGCTCCAACTATAAAAGTACCATTGTTATTGTTGCTTAAATTTACATGACTTGTTTTTAAGATCGTTAAATTGTTCACATCATCATCTTACACTAAATTATCAGCAGTTTCTTGTTGTTTTCTGCTAATGTTACTTATTGAGAAATTTTTACTTTATTATTACTGACCTTGTTGTCTTTGCTATTTGGTATTGTCGAAATCATTTAATGTACATTTACAATAATGAAAAATGCCTTATAATTCATATACGAATTGAACACACAACGTGGTGTTGGTGGACATTGAGGGAATATCAGTAACATAAAGAGTAGTAGTATAGCAGCAGTACAACTCTCATCTTATATTGTTATAAAACCAACAAAAAATATAACATGTATTTCATATTCTCCGAGGTGAGAATCGGATTGAGAAAGACGTGGGACATTGTTTGATTCCATTTGTGCTCTTCATCATCCCCCCCTCATTCTTTTGTACAGATTTTCTGCTCTTCAAAGGTGATGCTAACCTGGTTGCCAATCTCGATGGTGAAAATGATCTTCGTAGCCTGCTCAAAGTAGATGCTGCTCGTTTTGGTGATTTCTTGAGTGCTCGTGTTGGGGATATACAAATAGGTGGGCTTTTGATCTTCACTTGGAGCTTTGGAGCATGAGGAGACCTGATCAGAAACTTATGAGGAGTAGTTTGTCGATTTCTTGGTGACTTAGTAGGAGTCTTGATCAAAAACTTGTGAGGAGTGAGTCGCTTTCTTGAAGTCTCCGGACACTTAGTAGGAGACTTGATCAAGATCTTAGGTTGAGAAACTCGAGCTCTCGAAATCATGGGGGACTTAGTCTTGTTAAACTTTTGGTGATGCGATGTAGGCGATGTATGAAACAATGGGTTGGGAAATAGGACTGTTTTTTTCATCCATGGCCTATTTCTAGGTGAAACTCTGTTGGCTATATACCTGCAATTTTCTTTGTCACTTTCCCGGATCTTTGGTGGCGAAATCTTGAAGTTTATCCTAGACTTAGCTCGTTCAAGAGGCGGGCTTGATCGTGCGTTTTGCAGCACAACCTGCTTCTCCCTCCTCCTTCTTGCGCCCAACCCCGAGTTTTCAAGTGCTGGTCTTTTCTCCCTCCTCACTGTCAGTGGAGTTTTTGGATCATCAGAAGACACTGATTGAACTATGTTTTTTGCAAACTGACTTGCTTGTACTATTTCTCCCATCGTTTCCCCCAAAAGCATTGCTGGTAACGACATTTTTCGCCATTCCTCTGGATAACAGCAAGCAATGTATGTTAACACAATGAACCAAATGGAGGGGCAATAAGTATGCAAGAGAAAAGGATGAACAACCTGTATGTACTGGGAGCTTTCCGGGAGGTGTTCGTCGAGAGCTACCACTTTTTATCCTTCAAATTCACAACTAACACAATAAGAAATAGCTACCAAAAACACACTTTATCTGGTTTTCAAATTAATCTTAATCAATACAAGGCAAAACTTACCTTTCATACAACAACTGCAATCATTTAAATACCCCATATGCACATAATGTATTTAACTTTGTTACAAAAAGTGTAAGCTGTATACAATTGTCTACTTATTTGTGTCTGTAAATGGCTTTAAGATTCCTAAGGCAAAACTTACCTTTCATACAACAACTGCAATCATTTAAATACCCCATATGCACATAATGTATTAACTTTGTTACAAAAAATGTAAGCTGTATACAATATGTCTACTCATTTGTGTCTGTAAATGGCTTTAAGATTCCTAAGGCAGTATCTACTACAAGTCTACAAGGCTACTACTTATTCCCTTATAAACACAGAATGCACAAACAACTTAACTAATATCACAATTGGGACTTTTGTGTGTATATTTGAGGCAGGGAAATGAACCTTAAGGACTCTTGTTTACATCGGAGGCTTGTCCGCGAATAGTTTCGACCACTCCGAGGACTCAAGGTCACCCCGGATATAACCTTTGTTCCACCTGTCACTGTGTATTGAAGCTCTTGCAATCGAGCCATACACTTATCCACCTTCAAACATCAAAACACATTCACATAAATTTCACCACTTTTTTCCAACAATTAAACAATATATAGCTGATGAAACAGAAAGATTCAAAAGAAAACCAAATTCCACAGCCTTGATGTTGAACTAATTGAAATTTTGAAACTGAAATCCAAAATTTGCCCCCAGCTGAAATTCTGAAATTGCCCTCACTTCTGTCTTTCAAGAACCCAGATTCAACCATGAAATCCTTTTCAAAAAGATAATTTAGTGCTAAAAGCTGATTCTATTAAGCCCCCATTTGAGATTACAGCACATATAACGAACTAGAATGAATAATCACAAAATTATAGTGTGGTTGGTTTTCATTTGCCCCCAGCTGAAATTGCCCTCACATCTGTCTTTCAAGAACCCAGATTCGACCATGAAATCAGGTAATTTAGTGATAAAAATTGATTCTTTTAAGCCCCCATTTGAGATTACAGCACATATAAAGAACTAGAATGAATAATCACAAAATTATAGTGTGGCCCATTTCTAGCAAGCAAACAATTGAAGTGATAATTCTGAAACAAAAACAGAAATTAGAAAAGTTACCTTCTTGACTGTGTCTCTGAGAAGAGTGGGACTAATAGGTACCACCATTTTCCTCTGCTTGTAAGGTGAAATTCTTGCAACCATTTCACTACAATAAGAAAAAACAGAGAAATTGGGGGGGGGGGGGGGGGTTCTTTGTATAAATTGATGTGAAAAAAGAGATGGAAATGGGGAAATGGGGGCTGAGTTTGGTCCGAAGATGAGGTGAAAAAAGAAGAAAAGGTCAACTGCTATAATGGTGTGTAACGGATAGTATATCGTATGATGTTTCCAACGGTCGGATTTTCATAGGCGGAAAGACTAAACGCATGAAACGGCTACAAATAAAATATAAATAATAATAATAATTAAACAATTCTTACTTTTTGATTTTCTTTCGTCACTTTGCAATTGTGAAACAATTTCGTGATTTTAGAATAACTCTATAAAAAAAATTATGGTTAGTGGATGTAATTGCTAATTATAAGACTAACCTAACTTTGTTTGCGTAATCCAAGACTTATTTCTGACATTATTAGTATTCAATGTAACTTTTAATGTCTCGTTGAGAAAAATAGTGAGTGATTACTTGACAAAATTATGTGGTAAAATCAAATAGGATTAATGGAGTATATAAATATTAGCAATAAAATTCGACAAATTCTGCAATGTAATTGAGTGCATAGATACATTTGAATTTTAATGTTCAATTTATTAAATTTAATTATTGATCTAATTTATTAGAGTAAATTTAGTTGTATATGCCCAATTTAATTGAATTGTGGAGTAATTGAATTACTGAGCTAGAAGGAGAAATTGGATTAATTCATCGATTAACCGGTCAACACAAATAAATAGAAGCAATTTCTTGTTGATTGAATCTAGGGGAATCTAAACGGAGGGGTGTATTCAATTGAGATTCTGTTGCATTTTTTTGGACTTTTAAAATCTGGGGGTATTCAATCCGAATTTTTAAAAGTCTTTCAAAATTTTGAGGTATTCAATACGGATTTTAAAAAGTCTTTAGAAATCTTTAGGTATTCAACAATTGGATTTTAATACTCTATGGATTTCGTTGGATTATCCTTCAAAAATATAAATAAATTTCACTATTCAAAATCTCTTCTAAAAACTAGAGATTTCAGCGGATTCTCTCAGAAGCCCTGAAAGAGAAGAAAAGAAAAACTTTGTTGTTCTTCTAACAAAATTTCAAAGACTCCTTCGAAATCACATACATACATTTTTGCGGTAATTCGAACCACAAAATCCTACACACGGCCCTCTTCTTCAAACGAAATAATATCAAGAAACGTAACTATGTTCTTCAATAAGCATCACAAATTCTTCACCATCATTATTATCGTGAAAAAGATTACTATCTCTGTATTTTAAAATTATGTTCTCTCTTTAAAAATTATAGTATATCGGCACAGTTGACACCGTTAGGTTAGCAATAATATATGGTAAAGTCTAGTATGCACTCGAGTGCATGTTATGCACCCTAGTCCATGTTGCACTTTTCAGTTACTGACTTACACTTTTTGGTAAATGGTGTTGCACTTTTCAATTATTACTAAAAATATTATTATACAGTTTAATAATTGAAAAGTGCAATACCATTTACCAAAAAGTGTAAGTCAGTAAAACTGAAAAGTGCAACATGGACTAGGGTGCATAACATGCACTCGAGTCCGTAGCAGACCAACCCATAATATATTCTCGATCGCCTAATTTATAGCATTAATGCCAACTTTAAGATCTCAAGAACATTTATTCACGATCTTAAGGTTAGCACTTCGATATCATCTAAAAGATTTTGGTGGTCAAGGTCGTTACCAAAAAATGCAATTGAGTTATTCAATCTTCGCGAGAGATTTTTTTTGGTATTTTCAAATCGTCATTCACAATTTTCAAAACCCACCTCTGTTCCATTTCAAACACAAGCAGGGTTAGTATTGGCTGGAGAGAAAATTTGGAATTTTCTCAAAGCTAATTACAACACAGAACTGAAGCTGAGGTATACCCGTGGAAATGAAGATGAGAATAATAATGATGAATAATAATTTTTTTTTGAACTAATATATTTTTGGTATTTTTTCTAAATAATTTAGATAATTTTTTTATATACAAGTGTGTTCGATATACGTTTGCATCCATAGTTTTAGGGGCGTAGTTTATGGAAATCCATGTAAATTAATAAAAAAATGTGTATTTTAGAATCCTGTCAAATCTATGAAAATTCATATAAATCAATAAAAAAGTCAGTTAAACTCTGCATAGAGTCTATGAATTTTCTAAATCCACTGACTTTTTAACGTCCAAAAAAATCCAACAGAATCTCAATTGAATACACCCTCCTAAATAATGCCATAATGACTTTTGGTTAGTATTAAATACTACTCCAAATTATAAGACAAATTAGAATTTATTTATGCTTAAATCATTTTTAAAAAAATTGGTAACTAAAATAGTAAATTTTGAGTCTTTGACCCAACATGTTTCCCAAAGCCAAAAGAATATTTGGTTCAATTTAACACTGCTAACTTGTAAGGGCACACCCTCTCGAAAAAGAGAAAAGAGAAAAAAATTGTAAGGGCACACAATTACCCAAACAAAATTTTTAGAAGTCACAACTCACCTTTTAAATTATTTTCTAAGCACATCTCATAATTTTTAAAAAAAAAAAAAATTGTATAAAATAAAAATAACATTCCTCTTAAATGTCAATTAGAAAATGTTGAACTTATTTCAACCTTAAATATTCTGATCAATCGAGGTGGTCGTACGATAAACACTATATTGTACTAATGGTATTAAATTAACTGAGCTGCTCGTGATCTCGACTTAACTCGTTCGTTAAATGAGATGAACTGGAACTCGTTAGATACTCGATTTACTAACGAGCCGGCTCGAACTCGATTCGTTAGACTCAATATCTATTTTTTTTTTTAATTCCATTAGACTCGTTAAGTTCAATTCGAAAGACTCGTCAATGTTATCGAACCGAATCGAGCTCAAACTTTAAGTAGTCGACTCGACTCGAATAACAAATCCATGTACAGTTCAGCTAAAGTTATTGCTAAGGTTTGAGGTATGTTTTGAAGATTTTTGAGTATTAATTCTTGAAAAAAGCCATACGCACAAGATTTAGGACTGAAGTTGCATTACCCAATAAATTTTGGGGTAACTTTGCAATTTTCTCCAAATTTTCCTCTACAACGAAACCCCCTTTTAATTTGGCAGAAAAGCTGCCGGCGACAGGCTTTGAACTCCGGCATCGTAAAAATGAGCCGCGGCGGCAAGAGTATAAATTCAGTGTTTTATGCGGAGCGGTACCATCCAATCCAAGCCGGCAGCATCGACGGAACTGACACTCTACCCCACGATCGCGGCGTCCACAGAGCTCTTCTGTGCTCCAATGCCGCCCTATGTAACTATTCCTACTCCCCCTTTAAATTATTAGTTATAATTAGGGTTCCACTTCAAACGTAATTCCGCTCCCCAATTTTGCAGATGACCCTTTTGGCGACCCAAAAGTTATCGGCGACCCTTATTGCACTCTCTTTGTTGGTCGTCTCTTTCATCTCACCACCGAAGACACTCTCCGCAAGGTATGTTTGTATGTATTTTTAAGTGTGCGTATACTGTATACATGTATTTTGGTTTGGAACTGGAATCAAGGATGCTGAATTATTGCACTCGTTTATATTATCAGGCTATGGAAGGATATGGAAGGGTCAAGAATTTGCGGTTGGTTAGGCACATTGGTACACTTTTTTATCTTTAACAAGAGTATTAATTTTAGTCTGCTCTTTAAGTTTCCTTTATCTTTCGGTTGTTTTATGCTAGTGATTTGATGGATAAATTGCAAATTAGTAGTACGTAGCTATCATAACTCTGATACTGAGTAGAGCTCGAAATTGGTTTGCATCATCGAAACATGCAAAAAAATTATGCCTCTTATTGAAATGGGTGTATGAAAGGTTGGACATCTCAATCTATTATACGAATGATAATCTGAAAGTGCATTGTCATTTGTGGAACATGACCAACGTCATCTGGACCTTACATGGAAGTGAAAGGATTTGCACCTTGCTTGTCTTGAGATTTGCTTGAATTCTGTAAAAGTAGCCCTTTTGTAGGTTGTGTTTTTCTTTCCCTCCCTCATAACTCAAGTAACTGTAGAGTTTTTTCTATGCAGTAACAGGTGCCTCACGTGGTTATGCATTTGTTGAGTTTGAAACAGAGAAGGAAATGCGTCGAGCATACAAGGTGATCTATGTTGACGAATATTAACTGCTTAACCTTGCTATGTTGCCAAGCCTATCTCTTGCTCTTTATCCATCTTTTTTATAATCCTATGTATAGATACATCACACGTTGTTTTTATTAGATATATGGTCCACAATTCCATTTGACATCCAAAGTTTATTAACTCGGTTTTCTAAGATAAGAGCTTTCCAATCAACTTATTTAATCTGTTCTGAAAAATGTGATCTCCTCTTCTTGATTCTGGGTGAAGCAAAGGAATTTAAATATGGAAAAGTTATAGAGCTTTCTGAATTTGTGGATATCAGCATTTGATATCTATGACTGGAGTAGAATGTCAATTTGTAGATTTTAGTTTTTCTGAAAGTGACCAACATTTGTGGGGTACTATAGAGTGGAAGGGTAAGGCAGGATTTGTAATGGTCATGGTTTGAGGCCAGAATATTATGTCATCTATTCAATCTTCTTTTGCGAATCTGCTAATGCTTGCTTAATATGCTTATTCGTAGGATGCACATCATACATTTATCGACGATTCTGAAATCATAGTTGATTACAATAGGCAACAATTGATGCCTGGATGGATTCCACGAAGGTTAGGTAAGCCAAACTTTTTTGTTAATTTTGTTTTATACTCTTGGTCTTGGGAGCTTAATTGTACCATTTTCAACAGGTGGTGGCCTGGGTGGCAAGAAAGAATCTGGACAACTTCGATTTGGAGGCAGAGAAAGACCGTTTAGAGCTCCATTGTATGTTTGTTATATTTACTTGTTTAATATATGTGTTAATGTTGTGGAAAAATTAATGGAAGAATATGGTATGCAATAAGCAACGAGGCTAATTGCTGGTTCAGTAAAATAAACACAAAGAGAAGAAACAACTTTTTAATATCACTCCCAACTCAGGGAAGCGGTCATCCTTGTGAATTCTCCTACTTAAAATCCAAATGTAATTCAGGGGATATGCATCTATATATATTAAGTACTTACACACCCAACTCTTTAATAGGAAAGTACATAAGAATAGTTATCAGCTTGGACGCGCTTGATCTTGCAGGCATAGTTGGTTTCTTGATTGTCCGTCTGGAATTGGATGTTTTGTAATCTAGTCTTTAGGTTCCTCCCTGAAATTAATGTAATCTAAGTATAAACTTGCTATATACTTTTTGTTGAGAGAACAGGAGACCAATTCCATTTGATGATCTAAAGAGGCTAGGTATATCACCTCCTCCAGAAGGAAGATACATGACGCGCTTTCAGGTCAGCCAACTCTATATGCATTCGAGGGAAAGTAGAAAATTATGAAATGTGGTCTCTTTTTCCCTCCAATTAAATTTTATTAGTTATTTTTAATCTTGTTATGCAAATTAAGAAATCCATGTGTGATTTTGAATTAGATGCCATCACCACCAAGAAGGAAAAGAGGGAGTTCTGAGTTGGATGAGAGAGAGAAACCGTCCTCCCGTAGGCACGTGAGATCAAGAAGTCCTGATCAGTCATACGGTGGAAATAGTGAAGATCGACATTATAGCAAACAAGATAGACATTCGGAGAGGCACGAAAAGAAGCGATCATCTAGGCATCAACATGAGTATGATCGGTGGACTCCTAGTAGATAGAGACCACTTTTCACAGGACTGGGTTGTAGGTCCTCTGCTTAAATTGAACTGGGGAATCAAGGATGAAAGGCGTGTTAGGGTAGAGGTCCATCAATATATCATCGTCCTTTTTTTCTGCATATATATATTGTCTCGTTTTACCAGATTTTGGAACACTCAGAAATTAAATTAGACGTATTTGTAGATGCCCCACTGTTAATTTTCATGGTTTGCGACTTTGCAGGCAATTTGTTGTATATTAAAATTATGACACGTCCATTCAAATTTCAAAGGGTGTTCTGTTCTGTATGTTAACTAGATAATATTAATTGTGTTCCAAATATTCGGAAATACATGATGAATGCCATTTGACCCAAATTTGTACTTTTTTTTTTGGTATATGTGTGTGTGAGCATACATGTTCTAATAATATGTGTTTTCATTTAGAATAATTAAAGAGGAATTGAGGATGTGGTAGACAAAATTAGTGTACGCATCTATCTGCTGATTCTTAGATAGTTAGTTGTAGATGAGTTTCAGTGGTCAGATTGGTTTCTGTTAGTTATTTTATTTTTAATACTCCAAATTTCTGTTAGAGAGATGCACTATTTTAGGAGTCCTGTTCCTGTACTTGTTTTTTCATCTATTTAAAGGCTGCATTTTTTGTTTTTTTTTTTCCATTCTTTTTTCCATTTTTGTAAGGCAGAACAGATTTAAAAAGGAATTTCTACAACTTCCAAGGAGTCTAATTGTGTTGAGAATTTGAAAGCAAAAAATGGGGCCTAATGCTACTCTTCTACTGCTGCTGCTGCACGCCACCCTTCTGCTGTTATCGGTGCCAGTACGCTCCGATTGTAAGTTGTAACGCCTCTCTCCCTCTCGCAGTAGTAATTTTCATTTGTTTGTTTGTATGGACTTTGCAAGAGATGAGATTAATAATAATGCATGCATGCAGTTACGGTTCCTTATCTACTCCAGGGAATCAACAACTTCAGGATATCATCAGGAGCTAGCGCTGTAGTGAAGCACTATAAAGCTCAATGCATGTCTGATGAAATCGTGGACAAGTTAGAGCACGAAGGTTGCGAAACAGCACCCAAGCAATCTCAACTCCCCACTGACTACCCTGATGCCCTATCGAAATGCAAAGTAAACCCCGATGCTGCCAGAGACGGGATAGTCTTGCCTGTCTGTCTGCCTCATCCCCCACCCAGTCTGGTCCTCTCAAACTTCACACTCTCTCAAAACTCAAAATATGTTAAAGACCCTAAGTTTACGGGAGCAGGCCTCACCGAGGAGGATGATTGGACGGTTTTAGTCTTGATAACCAGCACACCGGGAGGCGACTTTGCCAGCAGCACAGCCTTTCGCCTTGCTTCTACCTGCAGCTATGCCGTATCCTCCATGCTACTTCTTGCTGTCACTGTTTTCTTATTAACATGATAATGAAGTGTAATAGAAAATGTTAACATGTGCTTGGGTATAAATTAGTATCATATGTAATAATTTTGGTATCATGTGTTGTACTTTTTGAATTGTATGTATCATACCAACCAACCTATGTTGATGTAATACTTTTACATGTTTTATAATACTGTTCCATGTGTGGGTCCGTTAATACTTTTACATGTTTTATAATACTGTTCCATGTATGAATTGAAGGATGAATTTTTAGAATTTCTTGGATTATGATAAATCTTGAAAAGAAAGGTCCGATCTTTTGAGTTGGAAGAGTTCAACAGAAGGTGCCACCAATGCAACGAATTTTGGAAGAAAAAGATGAACGTTCCTTAGCCTCTGTTTGGTACAAGTAAGATCTCTATTTTTACTTAAGGCTTTATTATTTGATAAAGTCTAGTATGCACTCGAGTGCATGTTATGCACCGTAGTCCATGTTGCACTTTTCAGTTTTACTGACTTACACTTTTTGGTAAATGGTGTTGCACTTTTCAACTATTACTAAAAATATTATTATACAGTTTAATAATTGAAAAGTGCAACACCATTTATCAAAAAGTGTAAGTCAGTAAAATTGAAAAGTGCGGTGCATAACATGCACTCGAGTGTATAACATAATAGACCAATCCTTATTATTTTTAAAATGCCCCTTATTTTATAAATTGTCTAATTAAATTATAATTAACCGATAAAAAACTCTTATTATTAGCATAATGACATGTAATGCAATTTTCATTATCTGTTGATAGATCCGTTTTCTCATACCTTTTTGACACATTTTTATAATAGGAGTATTTTGCGTGTCTGATGGTTGTGGATGAAAAGAAAAAGGTTTAATTGAGTATGGGTTACGTGGGAGGGCGTTAAGGGGAAAGGTGGTGCATGTGTGCAACGTGTAATTCGGATAAGAGCCTCAAACTTCGTTTCAGTTTTTATCAAACTTATAATCTTCCAATTCAAAATGTGAAATTTAATTGTGTTGAGAATTTGAAAGCAAAAAATGGGGTCTAATGCTGCTCTTCTTCTTCTACTGCTGCACGCCACCCTACTCCTCTTATCGGTGCCTGCAGTACGCTCTGATGGTAATGCCTCTCTCTCTAAATATATACTATGAGAAAATTAGAAATTTTCAAGATTTAGTCATCTGTCTTTTGTTTCATATCTGAATATCTTGTATCGTATGCATGTTGTCCCCTTTGCAAAGAGATACACCTTCGAAAATTGTGCCCAAGAGGGCAAATTGGTAACTTTTGAAGGGACGGAGGGAGTAGTATATAGTTATAATGTTGCAATTCTCCCCTCGGATTTAAGCCCCTGTAGTAACTTAAACCCACATTTTTTTTGTTTAAATTAAATTGTGTTTCTCAGATGGATAGTGTTGTGGTGAATTGGGTGAATCAAGAAGCCAATAGTTTGTTGCATAATAATATTGCTAGAGCCCTTTATGTCAAGTTTTAGATCTAACTAATCAGTTGACACAAATAGTTCAGGGTAGAAAATTGAGTTATTTAGGCCCTGGACGACTATCAGGGCAAACTGCTAGTTTTCGGATACGAGATATCCATCCTAGTCACTATGGTCGTATTTGCCCAATTGACACATGGGAGGCCTTCCCTGTGTTGTTTGCTCCTGCTGTTAATAAAATGATGGATCTTTTCTGTCAAAAAAAAGAAAGAAAGAAAAATGACAATCTGAAATACTACTAGATTAATCTATTAGACATTCATTTTGAAATTAAATTATTTATTGCATTTCTATACGGAAAATTGTTGATATTGTTTTTTTTGCTAGTAAGTATTTATGTGGTCAGGGATTAAGATCTCTAATAAGTGTATGATCAAATTGAATAATTGATAATTGGTGCAGATGAGGAAGATCATCTGCTAATGGGAATCAACAGCTTCAGGCAATCATCAAGAGTTACAGCTCTATCGAAGCACGATAAGGCCGATTGCGTCGCTGGTGAAATGGCCAACAAGTTGGAGGATCAAAAGTGCGGGGGAGTAACGACACAATCGCGACTGGTGAGTGACTACCCGGACATCCTGAAGAAATGCAAAGTAGACCCGAATGCCACGAGAGACGGGATGATATTGCCCGTCTGTGTGCCTCGTCGTGTAGCCACTCTGGTCCTCACAAACTACACCCAGTCGACTCAAAACTCGAGATATCTGAATGACTCAAGGTTTACGGGAGCAGGCATTGGGACGGAGGATGATTGGACCGTTTTAGTCTTGACCACCAGCACCCCGGGAGGCAACTTTGCGAGCGGAGCCTTTCGCCTTGTAATGGTTTCTACCTGCAGCTATCTTTTGGCAATGCTAGTTCTTGCATTGATGTATTAATTAAAGTTGCTATGTAGGCTAAATGTGTGTTTGTTTACTTAGTAATGCATGCTTGTGTTCTTTTTAATGTGTTGTAAGAACATAATCTCTGTTTTTAATGATTTTATTTATCCGAAACAACTACTTGTTTAGTGTGATTACTAGTGCTGTTAAACGAATCGATCTGCTCGTGCTCGGATCGATTCATTCGATAATGAGTCGAGCTCGTTAGATATTCGATTTACTAACGAGGAAGCTCGAGTTTGATTCGTCAAATTCAATATATATATATATATATATATATTTTATTCCATTAGACTCGTTAGATTCGGTTCGATAAGAGCTCGAGTTCGAACTTCAAGTACTCGGCTTGGGGTCAGTTTGTGGGAGAAAAATTCTGTCCTTTTGGTTGAGTCTTCTTCCTATATTCATGTAATCTTTTTTTTTTTTTTTTGACAGGTTCATGTATTCTCTTTTGGGTATACCTTACCTTTTTATAAAAATGATTTTGACCGAAAAAAAAAAAAAGAGTTTACAACCCGCGCCTCTGATACAATTTATACCGTTTTAATTAATAAATAGTTTTTTTTTTTATATCTACTCAAAAAATCTGCATACCTAATACGTGTGTATGTTATATAAATGTATAATTTAACAAATAAAACATGACATTCCCAAAAATTTTAATTGAAAATTTCTGAAGATGCAGAATTAAATGGACTAGGTTATACAATAATTCCTTAATTTTCTCAATTGAATAAGTTATACTATGAGATTTTAAAAATGTAATACTCCCTCCGGTTCGCAATTATTTTCACACTTTCCTTTGTGACGTCCCACGATAACTTTCACACTCTTAAAATGGAAACTTTTTATAAACTCCACCCTCACAATATTATCAATTTTACACAAATGTCATTATTTTTTCTCCACACTTTCACAAAAGTCAACTAATTTCTTTACTTTATACATAAAAATTTACAAAATTATCTCTGAAAATCCCTACTCATTACAATTTAAAAATGTATTATTAAAAAAAAATTGCCTCTTTTATTAATAAAATTACAATTCCAAAAAGGTGAATGTTGGGTTTAGGACTGTTAAAAAAAATTGCCTCTTTTATTAATAAAATTACAATTCCAAAAAGGTGAATGTTGGGTTTGGGACTGGGAAAAAAGCCGGCCCCGTTTGTGTTATGTATTCCATACATGTATCCAAAATTTACTACTAAATTCCATTTCAAACGTTTCATCAAACCCTTCACAAACACCTTAGTACCCCCGCATGGGTGACAGGCCCGCGCTACCGAAGCCCAGCTTTGTATGTTGTGCACTACTTTCTTTTAAATATAATAATTGCCCTTTAATTTGTTTCTCGATGTGGGACACTATATTCTTAAATCTTTTTTTTTTTTAAAGATGACTTACTTCAACATATTGATTCTTTGAAGCCCAACATGAACTCGTGCGCATTTTAACAGATTTGAAATGCCTAAAGGGCTAGACTTTTTTTAGTCATTACTCTGTTGCACCCCACCTGTTTGATGAAATGCTGTACTGAATTACTCCAAGCTTTATATAATTAGTCCACATCTATTCTCCTCGTTTGAAAAATCGTGTTTCATTAGTGTGGATTATTGTCAAGATCTTGTGATGTGACTCTGAGCTTTTATTTTGTGTTCAATCTTCAAGCTCTGATAGAAAAAAACCAGCCTTGGTTCTCAATAGTTGCAGCATCAAAGACATGATGTTTCTTATCACCTGATAGACACCGTGAGGGAGAAACATTAAGTGTGAATTAAAAATGAAAACAAGGTTGTAACTGAGCAGATTTAACTTATAATGCTCAGTTGATATCTTGAATTTTTATATTCTTGTTTTCAAAAACTGTGATTGATTATACATTCTGTTGCTGTTATGTACTCTGAAAGTGAAATTATTTATTGCATTTCTATTTGCACAATTGCCCTTGTAGCCAGTTACTTTTGACAACACCGAATAGTAAAGACAACAAGGTCAGTAATAATAAAGTAAAATTTTCGCAATAAGTAACATTAGCAAAAAACAAAATACACAACAAGAAACTGCTGATAATTTAGTGTAGGATGATGATGTGAACAATTTAACTATCTTAAAATACTTTCATGTAAATTTAAGCAACAATATAACAATGCTACTATTATAGTTGTAGCACATGAATATACCAAGTAAGTATATCCCAGAGTGGAATTTTATATTGACAAAAAGAAAAAAAAACTTGAGAACAAATTCATTGCCACCCTGCCTGCTGATAATCTAGATTCTCCATTGGAAAATCCTGCAGCAGCTCCTCTAGTAAAAGATAATCATTAACATCAAGTTGACTCTGCAGATTCGTCGCCATCGAAAAATCCATGTAAGGCGCCTGCTGGAATGAAGATGCTAATCCGCCACCAGAGTGATTAAATTGCTGCATGTTAGTACAACTGGAACTAGAACACATATCCACATTAGGGACCATAGCCTTTTCTTTTTTCAAGAACTCAATTCTTGATTTCACAATTTGAGCCTTAACATTCAAATCATCAGCAATCTTTCTCAAGGCAAGTGGATCAAGAACAGACTCCAATGTCTCATTCCAAGTTGGATATTTGACTTTGGACTCCACTTTCCCTTTTGGCAAGGTGGCGAGTTCTCCTTCAACTTCTTTGATCTTCTCTTTGAAAAAATCGGACAATCCGAATGACTTGCACTTAGTCATCGACTCGCCTTTTATCGAATTGTAATCTGCGATTACACGACAAGCCTCGAAGAGATTGTCCGGATAAATCTCAGGCTCAACTGCATGATCAGGACCATATATGATCATGCATGCTTTCACATCACACAGTGTAGTGAGTTCTTCCAGCTTTTTCTTCAAATAATCTTTTCTTTTCTTGAATGCCAGCATTCTTGGCCCCAGTTGCGGAATCAATTCCAACTTCAATTTTGCACGCCCCATCTCTTTTCTCCGTGAAAAACACTCTTTAATCAAACATGAAGGTAAAATTGGTAAAAGATGTATATAAATAATGTGAAGATCGAGATGATATTTCCAAGTTTGATGAAGTTTAATTTCTTGATTTCCATGTGTGCAACGGCTGTATTTCCAAATTTCTTGATTTCCAAGCCTTTCAATTCCTTAATTATATTTTTATTATTATGGTAAATCATATATATCTTTCTTTCCTTAATTATATTGCAACGGCCTATTTCCAAATTTCTTGATTTCCAAGCCTTTCAATTCCTTAATTATATTTTTATTATTATGGTAAGTCTTTTACGGAGTACTAAATATCATGAATACTCGCCTCGCCTTTCCTAGGAAAATAGAACACATGACCTCCATAAGGTTTAGAAGAGCCTTTACCATCTATCCAACATTAACTTTGTTTAGGACTATTTGTAAAATAAATATATATACACTTTATCCAATTTAAATATTCATTTAATTAACAAACCCTAAACTAAACCCCCAATTTATCCTTTTCAAATTTGCAAAACTTTTCATAATCTGTTAACTATTTCTGAACTATCCCAAAAGTTAGTCGAGAAAAGCATATGCTTTGATTACAAGATTGATTCATCTTGTTTTAACATTTCCTGTTACCACTGCCACGACTGAACGAGCATTTTCAGCTATGAAGCATGTCAATAGTGTTCTTCGAAACAAAATGGAGAGCGATTATTTATCTGATTCTATGGTTGTTTATATTGAAAGAGAATTGTTTGAAGACATTGATCCTAATTCTATTATCGATGAATTTTATCGGATAAAGAATCGTAGGGTGCAACTTATGTAAAAAGACCTTTTATTTTATTTTTTGTATGGCAAAAACTTGCGTGAGATCGTCTCACGGATCCCTTTTAATGCATATTTCAAAATTTTGGATAGGATAATTCATATTTTTTTTCAGATTATGGTTGGTAAAAAATGTGATAATGTTTAACTAAAAAGTGATACTCCCTCCGTCCACAAAATGTAGTCCCATTTGCCTCATATTTTTTGTCCACCAAATGTAGTCCCATACACTTTATGAAAATTATCACCCTTCAAACATCACTTAATTACTCAATTTGTCATCAACTTTATTCACAAACAATCATTTTATTCACAATGGACCCCACAATACCCTATAATACCCTTACTTTATCTACATTTTTCTTAAAATTTGTGCCCCACCTCCATGGGACTACATTTGGTGGATGGAGTGAGTAATATTTTTAACAAAAGTGATTGTCACTTTTTACTTAAATACTACTCCTTCCGTCCCATACTTGAAGGCTCAAACCAATTGGGCACGGGTTTTAATGAATGAATTTTTTATTAATATTGTGTAAGATAAAGTGGGGGTAATAAAGACTTTTCAACTTTATAAATAATAATAAAGTTACTTTTAGTGTAATAAAGTAGTGACATTTGTTGTAATATTATGATGTTTTAAGGGGAGTGTTTAAAAGTGTTTTTGCTATTTTAGGTAATGTGTCTTCAAGTATGGGACGCCCAAAATAGTAAAATGTGCATTCAAGTATGGGACGGAGGGAGTATCACTTTTCACTCAAACATTATCACTTTTTATATATAAGGTTCGTCTCACGGATCCCTTTTTGTGAGACGGTTTCACCCAAGACTAGCCCTTTTTGTATTGTATTTATTTTTTGCTTCCAGTCCATCGTAAATTTTCACCCTACCTCTGCCCTTGCCTTTCGAGCTCCAATTTAGAATTTATACCTCACTTTGTTTCAAAATACAATTTAAATAGAGTTATAAGCTCATGAATCACATATATGATGTGAACTCGTCTCATGATACCGAGTTTTTGAAGAATCCAAATAAAGAATATGCATATATATATCAAAACTAATGAAGATGAAGTATTAGTAAGCAAGAAGCATACATTGAGGAACACCAATGAAAAGTAGGGATGGCAAAATGATCTGTCCCGAGGTCGACCCGTCCTGCTCTGAGAGGTTTAGATCCGCTCTGCTCTGTTCTATTTTTAAAACAGGGCAAATCTGCCCTGCCCCGCACGCAGGGCAGGGCAAGCATGGATCCATGTATTATAAAAATATGATCTGTCCTGCCCTGCTCTGAATATAAAAAAAAAGCCAAAGTCTTGTATGTACTCAAGTACACCATGTACTTGAGTAGACTTTGACTAGTCTAAAGTTGACCGTTGACCGGTCAACGGTCAAACTTTGACTTTTTTTTTTTTTTTTTCAATTTTTTTTTTCGTTTTTTTTTTTCAATTTTTTTTTAAAAAGTGTATGTTATTATAACTAAAAAGTGTATCTTTGTTTTTTTAATGAAAAGTGTATGTTACTATATTGAAAAGTGCAACATTGTTTTTAATGAAAAGTGTATGTTATTATAACTAAAAAGTTTATGATCTATTAATGAAAAATGTAAGTTATATATTAATAAAAAGTGTATGTTATTATAACTGCAAAGTGTATGATCTATTATTGAAAAGTGTATGTTATATTAATGAAAAGTGTATGTTATTATAAATTCAAAGTGTATGTTATTATAACTAAAAAGTGTATGTTCTATTAATGAAAAGTGTAAGTTATATATTAATGAAAAGTGTATGTTATTATAATTGAAAAGTGTATGATATTATAACTAAAAAGTGTATGCTAATGATACACCTTTTGGTTATTTGTATTTGCACTTTCATAATCTAGAAAAATTGATGCTAAATTTTTTTTAAAAAATTATTATTAATTTGACATGTTTTTTTTTTTACTTGCACTTTTATTACTATTAATGATATTATTAGTAAGTGCAATTAATGATATTATTAGTACTTGCACTTTTTTTTATAATGGATAAAAAAATTGGTGCTAATTTAAAAAAAAATTATTATTAATTTTATTTATTAATATTATTAGTAGGTGTAATTAATGATATTATTAGTAAGTGTAATTAATGATATTATTAGTACTTGCACTCTTTTTATAATGTATAAAAAAATTGACAAAATTTATTATTTATTACTTGCACTTTTATTATTATTAATGATACACCATTTAGTTATTAATTGTTGCACTTTTATTAATATACAAAAACTGGTGCTAATATAAAATAATAAAATAAAAGTTCTGAAACTTGTTGAAGGTGGTCTCAAACCTTGGACATTGTGGTAAAGCATTCCAAGGAATGCCACTAAGCTACAATGACTTTTGTTTAATATTTTGTTATGTATTATATATATATTAAATATTTTCTATATAGCTGGACTCAAGTACACCGTGTACTTGAGTACACAACAGCCCAACCCAAAAAAAAATTATATATATTAATATATATTATTTAATTATGGTCACTATTCCATTATCCCGCCGCTCACTCTCTCCCTGTCTTCAAATCACAATTTCACAAAACACATTTATTTGATGTTAAGTATTTTGGATATGATTTAGTGAATTTGTAATGTTTAATTTAGTTGTGGATTTTTAATATTTATTTTATTGTTTAATTTAATTTAATCTGCATATTTTACTTGGACTTTTGGAGTGCATGGGGCAAGGCACGAAATGTTGCCCGCAGCAGGTCGCAGGGCAGGGCAGATACTTATGAACACAGGGGCAACATTTCGTGCCCTGCCCTGCCCCATTGCCATCCCTAATGAAAAGTACAGAAATGAAAGCTAACACATGAGAACCATACACACATTCATGAGGCTGTTGTTGCTTCATGACACAAAGGGCATGTTTGTTTTGGGACTCACCCGTCCGGACGTGGGACGTAACGTCCCACGTCCTTGTTCTACTTTGGAATTTCACATTCGAATTTCTTCATCCAACTACACTCATCCCTAAAAATACATATACATTCTACTATTACATTCTATTATTACATAATCCCAAAACAAACATACCTAAAAAGAATTTCCTCTGCTAACTGGTTCTCCAGATCCCGTACCTGTTTGCGTATTTCAAGAAAACTCATGATAAAGACCAAGATTTATGGTAAACCTCCACTCATTCAATAAAGAAATATTCCCTTCGTCCCAACATAACTTTCATACTTACTGTTCACTGTTTTTTTTAAAAATAGAATTTTGAGATATTATTTTTTAATAAGTTAAATAAGTGAGTTGACTTGTGTGTATGTACCATAAAAATAAGAGTTGGTCTCCTGTGCATAGTGTGCACGTGCACACTAATGCACAAGACAACCCTTATAAACTCAGAAAAAGAAAATCTAACAATAAGGCAGCGGCTGGTCTAGCGGTTACAACAACTCAAAACAGTTATTAGGTCACATGTTCAAAACTTGTGAAGTACATATAATTTTTTTTAATTAAAATAATTTTAACACTACAATTATTATCAAAATTAACATTTTTCAATAATAAAAATTATATTTTTCAGTTAAAATATCTACCACATTTCAATAATAAAAATTACACTTTTTAGTTAAAATATCTACCACATTTCAATAATAAAAATTACACTTTTCAATTAAAATATCTACCACATTTCAATAATAAAAATTACACTTTTCAGTTAAAATATCTACCACTTATCAATAATAAAAATTACACTTTTCAGTAACAAATATCTACCACTTTTCAATAATAAAAATTACACTTTTCAGTTAAAATATCTACCACTTTTCAGTTAAAATATCTACCACATTTCAATAATAAAAATTACACTTTTCAGTTAAAATATCTACCACTTTTCAATAATAAAAATTACACTTTTCAGTAACAAATATCTATCACTTTTCAATAATAAAAATTACACTTTTAAGTTAAAATATCTACCACTTTTCAATAATAAAAATTACACTTTTCAATATCCACCACTTTTCAATAATAATAGTTACCACTTTTCAGTATTAGAGATTACCACTTTACATTAATAATGTTTACCACTTTTTAATAACAAAAGTTACACTTTTCAATTCAATAAAATATATATTACCACTTTTAAGTAATAAATTATCAAGTAATAAAAAAATCACTTAATTTTTTTTTTTTAATCCACTTTCCTCGTTCTTGTCATCAATCATAATAAGTGGGGTTTCCAATGGCACACAGTGTATGTGTGAGACAGAGAGATTGAGTAACTTTTTCTTCACACAAATTCCTTTCCCTTAATCTCCATTTCTCAAAATCGCACTCTTTTTCTCACTCTTCATACACTATTTCAATTCTTCTTCCTAGTTTCAATAGATGCTGGTTTTAGGATTAGGCTTCTCACCGTCGACCACCGGAGAAGTCAAGCCCAGAAAGCCGACTGCCCTGTTTGGGAAAGCTTTTAAGCCATTGACGCTGAGCCATCATCTTCGTCTCTCATCTTCCCGTTTTAGCGGCGGCAGAGGCTTCACGCGCCGTCGATCGGAAGCTACCGCCGATAAAGGCTCAGATCTGTAACAGATCGGGCAAACCTCGATGAAGATGGAGGCCACGATGGGCCATGAAAGACGCCTCAGACCTCACCGTTCGTCTTCCGTATGGAATGGATGTCGCCGAGAGATGGGTGGCGCCGTTGTCGGCCGATAAAAAACCCTTCAGCCACCGCCATCTCCGTCTCTCATCTTACCGTTTTTCTCCGTGCCTTCCTAGAACTCTCATCTCTCCCTTTTCCTCTTATTTTTTCGATTTTGAACTTTTTGTGCGTGGGTTGGGGCGGGTCGAAAGCGGGTCAGAAGCGGGTCAGGGTAAAAATAGTGTGCACCAAAACATGATCTGTGCACAGTGTGCATATGAGAATTTTCCTAAAAATAATATCATTAAATATAATATTTTAGATATTTTAGAATTTGTAAAGACGAAAAAGTAAGTATGAAAATTAAGTTTGAAGGTAGTAAAATATATTCTACCTTTAAAATAAAATATTTTTAATTTTGTTAATTTACTAGTAAAGTTGATAAGTACGACCCCAACATTAGCGGTGCCGATTACCGATCCAAATATGATCCAAGACTTGTCTTACGTCCGATTCTGTCGACGTGTCCGCTGCTCTCGCCCCTACAGGACACGTGCCACCCCCTCTCCTCTTTCCTTTTATCTATCTGTCACTCAACCAATACCCCCACCGCCATGCATTCCCTCTACAAATTACGCACATTCCCTTCAATCCTAATCAACACTGCAACAAAATCTCACTTATTCACTACTCGTCCCAATAATCCCACTTTAAACAATTCTTGCAAGTTTCACATCACATCAATGGCTTCCCAACAACAATTCCCTCCCCAAAAACAGGATGCCCAGCCCGGTAAAGAGCATCTCATGGACCCCAATCCCCAATTCACATCCCAATCCTACAAACCATCTAACAAGCTTCTGGTACGTATATTATAAGAAACTCACCATCTTGTTCTATGTACAGGGCGGCGGAGCTTTCTTATTTGTACACTTTTTTATTGAAACGTTTTAAGATTGATTACCTGCCCATTTTTAATATGAAAATATTTCAAAAAATTAATATCCTCCCAACATTATTTTATTTTTGAAATTGTGACTCCTTCTCATGTACATTTTACTTCCGATCTCACCAAATTCATTTTACATCTACAATCAATGCATATTAGTTTTTGTTAAACTATTCGTAAATTATACATATTTATTTCTTCACCTAATTTAAAATTTCAATTAAATAATGTCCAATTTTTTTATTTTTATTTTTTATTTTATCAACTATTTTTGAACTAGTCGAAACAAAGATGTAGTCTCTGATTCACTGTCACGATCGATCGAACATTTTCAACAATGAACCATGCTAAGAATTTTATTCAAAACAAAATGGGGACAAAATGGAGCTCTATTATTAGATTATATGGTGCGCTATGGACTCGAGTGCATGTTGGGCACCCTAATCCATGTTGCACTTTTCAATTTTAATTTTACTGACTTACACTTTTTGGTAAATGGTGTTGCACTTTTCAATTATTAAACTGTATAATAATATTTTTAGTCACGGTGGCTTACACTTTTTAGTAATATTGTGTTGTACTTATTCTATTTAAATAGTTAACTTTTGAATATTTTTTCTACTTTACTAACAAGATTGAGTATCTACTAAATATATTTTATACTCATTATATTAAATATATTCCTTATAATTAAAATATTTAAAATATGATTTTTTAAAAAACGTATATAAAAAAAAGTGAGCACACTTTCAGAGGGAGTACATTTTTCTTTAGACTCGAGTGCATACTAGACTTTACCTAAATGAGAATTATTTAAAAATTTAAAAATTTTATAACTTAATTTTTTTTTTTTTTTAGCCCTTGTATACTAATGTTGGGTTTAATTATGCGTTGATGCAGGGGAAGGTGGCGCTGGTGACGGGAGGGGACTCCGGGATCGGGCGGGCGGTGGTGCATTGCTTTGCAATGGAGGGCGCCACGGTGGCGTTCACGTATGTCAAAGGGCGTGAGGACAAAGATGCGAATGATACTCTGGGTATACTAAGGAAAGACAAGCATTCGGATGCTAAGGATCCGATTGCTATAGCTGCGGATCTCGGGTACGATGAAAACTGTAAACGGGTAGTCGATGAAGTCGTTAACAACTTTGGGTGTATTGATATTCTGGTCAACAATGCGGCCGAACAGTATAAGGCCTCCTCTGTTGAGGAGATTGATGAACAGAGGCTCGAGCGTGTTTTTAGGACCAATATATTTTCTTACTTCTTCATGGCCAGGTAACCTAAATTACCTCTTTACCCCTCCTCGTGTATGAGATTATATGTGTCAATTTGAGTGTTTTAATTTTATCATGTTAAAAATTTATCAAGGGTGTCGATCCGTTTTGTTTTCACCGTGGGCATGTTTGTTTTGGGATTATGTAGGATGGGGAGATGGGGATGGAGAAATCCTGGATGGAGAAATCCTAATGAATAGTGATTGTGTGTGTTTGTTTTGGGATGTTGAGTAATATAGGATGTAACTTTATGTCAAATCAATTGAGTAAGAGTGTGTGATGTTGTATTATATAATATAACTTTATGTCAAATCAATTAATAAGAGTGGGTGATGTTGTATTATTATAATAGTATAATAGAACTTTATGTCAAATCAATGAGTAAGAGTGAGTGATGTTATATTATTATAATAGTTGAATATATAGATATTTTTAGGGGTGGATGGAAATGGATGTTGAAATCCGGATGTGAAATCCCGAACTAGAACAAGACGGGGGACGTTACGTCCCACGTCCGGACGTGTGAGTCCCAAAACAAACATGCCCCGTGGGACTTTAGTTTTTTGTGTCTCACTTTCTAAAAAAATTTAGTTTAGGAGTCCGATTTAAATCGGACACACTTTTTTTCAAGATGTACAATTTTTTTTTTATTTTTGCCAATTTTCGATTAAGGGTAACTTTTTTTTTATATAAAAATAAAAAAATCTAGTCCTTGCCTAGGCGGCTAGGCAGTGTTAATTTTTCAGTTTATTGACATGTATAATGTCAAATTGATCAACTACCTATTTTCACTTCTACAATCTTGTTCACAATTGTCACACGTGTTTAATTCAGATTCAGCATACTAGTACTCTAACTGATTGTGTAATTAGGCATGCACTGAAGCACATGAAGGAAGGTGGGTCGATCATCAATACGACGTCGGTGAATGCGTACAAAGGCAATGCTAAGTTACTTGACTACACATCCACCAAGGGGGCGATCGTTGCCTTCACGCGTGGATTGGCGCTGCAGCTTGTGGAGAGGGGAATACGGGTGAATGGTGTGGCGCCTGGCCCGATTTGGACGCCTCTGATTCCGGCTTCTTTCAGTGAGGAAGAGAGTGCGGAGTTTGGGAGCCAAGTTCCGATGAAGAGGGCGGGTCAGCCGTTCGAGGTGGCCCCGTCGTTCGTGTTCTTGGCTTCGAACGTGGATTCGTCTTACATAACCGGCCAAGTTCTCCACCCCAATGGAGGAACAATTGTCAATGGCTGAAGAGGAACGGGATCCTGCCTAGCTACTTGTTTTGTTATGTTTGTAGTATTGTCTAAACCTTTGAAGTACTTTAAGTAGACGTGTTGGTGTGTTTTAAGTGCTGTTTAAATTATGGTTTTTGTATGTAAAATTAAGTACTCAGCTTGCAGTACTTTAGTTGTGTATTAATCAGATTTTATCCTTTGCTTTAGTATCAATTTACGTCTTTATTCTTTAAAAAATAAGATGTGGAACATTAAAATTGATCTCGAATTTTCCAAACGAACACGAATAAAATAGCACTTTAATAACAATCTAAGCCCCAAAACAATTGAAACGGAAACGCAACCAATGTAACTAATTTGTAGGATGGTAAGAATGAAATATTATTTTATATACTCATTCCGATCTAAAAAGTTTGTCGTATTTGGACTTTAAATTTGTTTCAAAAAGTTTGTCGCTTATTTTAATTTTATCAATGATCTCTCTAAATTGTCCCTTTTCTTTTGGAAATATATTAATTACGATTTTTTTTGGAAATGTCAAAGAAATGGTGGAAAATGAAAATGAAAATGGAAAAATAAAAGGAAAAAGAAAAGAAAGGGGAACAAAATAACGAGGGTTAAATTTGTCAAAAAAATATGTTCCTTAATTTTATACAAAATGAGAAATGCAACAAACTTTATGAAATGAAAGAAGTATTTCCTAACAAATTATCCTCCTAATAAATAAATGTATTTTTCTCAAATTCAAAACCCTGGCTAAACCACCGGTCCCAACCGCCCGCCTCCTCCTTGAATACGCCGGCGGCGGACTCCCATCTCCAGCCACGAACATCAGTGCAGCACCTCCGGGAAGGCAGCAGAAGCTCGCGCACAACGGTACAAGGCCTGTACTCCACGCGGCCCGCCTCCAACCTCCAACCTCCAGGTATTTATGCAAGAGATTTGAGAGGAATTTTTACAAAAAAAAAAAATCGACAGAGATTATTAAGAGAAAGAGAGGGATTGTTGTAATACCTTTTTCTTTGCATTTAAGAGGGGCAAAATGGAATCTTTAATTTTCTGGGGTTTTTTCATGTTCCGATTTATTTTGGTGATGCACTAAGGAAGAAGGAGGGGTGATGATTACGTGGGTTACAGACTTACAGTTGATAGTTGAGGCCCTTAATTTTGTATTGTTCAATGAGTTTTTTTTTTTTAATGTTAGGGCTATTTTGACAGCCCTACTGAATTACTCCAAGCTTTATATAATTAGTGAATCACATATGTTCACATAAGTAGCAACACGTAATTTGCTGAAATTGATTGTTTCAACTCTCTAAATATTCAGTCCATATCTATTCTCCTCATTTGAAATATCGTGTTTCATTAGTGTGGATTATTGTCAAGATCTTGTGATGTGACTCTGAGCTTTTATTTTGCCTTCAATCTTCAAGCTCTGATAAAAAAACCAGCCTTGTTTCAACAGCATCAAAGACATGATGTTTCCCTGTTTTATTTATCACTTGATAGACACCGTGAGGGAGAAACATCAAGTGTGAATTAAAAGAAACTCGAGTCATTTTGGTTTCTAGTCTTGTAGAAATGTGAATATTCTGTTTTATTTCATAATTTTCATTCTGTGTCTGATTCTTGTTTTCTTGAAGTTTCTTCCAGAGAAGATAAAACGAGTCTACTATCACTTGTGATGAGTTTCGACTAGGTGTTGTCAGTTGTCTGCTTATGATAGTTTCTGTAGCCTTAAACAGGTATTTATCATCCTCAATAAAAGTATAAGTTTCTTATCAAAAAAAAACTCACAAAAATCAGATTTGGTTCGACAGGTTCAAAGACATGATGTTTCTCACAAGAAGAATTAGTCGCGTTTACAACATCTATCAGAACGTGAATATTGCCTGGCTTCATTCTTCCGCGGATAAGGAAGCAGAAATAGAAAGGATTGTAAGAATTATCAATGACCATCCTTTTCCCGATAAGCCATTGCATCCCACTCTTCGGCATCAAATTCCCAGTTCTTCCTTGTCAACTCCATTTATCGAAAAGGTCCTTGGAAACTTGTTTGGTGCACATTCAAATGGCCTCAAAGCATATGAGCTCTTCAAATATTGCCTTGAGAGTAACATGTATGTTCCCAGTTCGGGTGCTTTCGAGAAAACACTACATATACTTGCTCGTATGCGTTACTTTGACAAAGCATGGGAGTTAGCAGAAATAATCAAGAGGGATCACCCTTCTTTGCTCACTCTCAAATCAATGAGCATAATGTTGTCAAGAATAGCTAAATTCCAATCCTATGAGGAAACCCTGGAAGCATTTGATAGGATGGAGAAGGTTATATTTTCGGGGAAGAAATTCGGAACAAACGAGTTTAATGTGCTTCTCCGAGCATTCTGCACACAGAAACAAATGAAAGAAGCACGCTCTGTTTTTCACAAGATGCATTCTCAGTTCCCTCCCAACACTAAGACCATGAATATTCTGTTGCTGGGATTCAAAGAATCGGGTGATATTACAGCAGTGGAGTTGTTCTATCATGAGATGGTTCGAAGAGGTTTTAAGCCCAATAATGTTACGTATAATATCAGAATCGATGTGTACTGTAAGAAAGGGCGTGTTGGTGATGCTTTGAGGCTTCTTGAAGAGATGGAACTTGCAGGTTACTCGCCCTCGTTGGACACAATAACCACAGTGATTCATGGAGCTGGGCTTGTTCGGAATATCTCAAAGGCTAAGAATTTGTTTGAGAGCATTCTTGAAAGATCTTTAAAGCCCGACACTGGGGCTTATAATGCTTTATTGTGTTCTCTCATTAGATCTAAGGACGTGGGGTCTGCAGCAAGCTTGATGAATGATATGGAGAAGAGAAACGTTGAGTATGATAATGTTACATATCATAATATGTTTTTGGGATTAATGAGATCGGATGGTATAGATGGGGTTGTTTCACTTTACATGAAGATGATTGAGAAGAAATTTGTGCCCAAAACAAGAACAGTTGTAATGTTGATGAAGTTCTTCTGTGAGAATAGCAGGGTTGATTTGGGGTTGGATTTGTGGAATTATTTGGTGAAGAAAGGGCAATGTCCTCATAGCCATGCATTGGACCTCCTGGTGACGGGGCTCTGTGCTCGTGGGAGAGTTGAAGAATCGTTCGATTGTTCTAAGCAAATGCTGGAAAGAGGTCGGGTTGTGAGTGAGCGGGTGATGTTAATGTTGGAGAGGTTTTTGGTGGAGATGGAGGAGATGGATAAATTGGAGGAACTCAAGTGTATAATGAAGAAGTTAAAGCTATTGTTGCCTCCTAAACAGCAATGCATGCTGTCGAGTCGCTCTCAATGAAATTCCAAGTGGGAAGTGCCTTTGTGTTTCAATAGTAGAATTTAAGGAAACCGAAGTAAACGGGTCATGGATGAAGATATTCTGGTCAACAATGCGGCCGAGCAGTATAAGGCCTCCTCTGTTGAGGAGATTGATGAACAGAGGCTTGAGTGAGTTTTTAGGACCAATATATTTGCTTACTTCTTCATGGCCAGGTAACCTAAATTACCTCTTTACCCCTCCGGTATAAGATTATTTGTGTCAGTTTTCTTCTTTTACCGCTTTATTGACAAGTATCACGTTAAAAAATTGGTCAACCCCGTATTTCAGTTTTCGTGTTTCACATTGATCATCCCCGTATTTCAGTTTTCATGTTTCACTTTGATCAACCCCTTAATACTAGAGTGCCAGTTTTTGTCATGTTTCACTTTGTACTGTCTGGTTTATATACATGTATCATGTTAAAAATTGATCAAGTCTTCTAATAATGAGATCCTAGTTTTGGTATTTCACTTTGATCAACCCCTTAAAAACAAATTGTCACAAAAAGTGAAATTAAAAAATTGATCTGCCTCTCATTGAGTGCCTAATTAAATTGTTGTAATTAGGCATGCTTTGAAGCACATGAAGGAAGGTGGGTCGATCATTAATATGACGTCGGTGAATGCGTACAAAGGCAATGCTAAGTTACTGGACTACACGCATGGATTGGCACTGCAGCTTGTGGAGAGGGGAATATGGGTGAACGGTGTGGCGCCCGGTCCGATTTTGACGCCTCTGATTCCGGCTTCTTTCAGTGAGGAGCCAAGTTCCGATGGAGAGGGCGGGTCAGCCGTTCGAGGTGGCCCCGTCGTTCGTGTTCTTGGCTTCGAACGTGGATTCCTCTTACATAACTGGCCAAGTGCTCCACCCCAATGGAGGAACAATTGTCAATGGCTGAAGAAGAACAGGATCCTGCCTAGCTACTTGTTTTGTTATGTTTGTGTGTTTGTAGTATACTAGTATTATTGTCTAAACCGTTCAAGTACTTTAAGTGGGAGTGTTGGTGTGTTTTTAAGTGCTGTTTAAATGATGCTTTTTGTATGTAAAATTAAGGACTCAGCTTGCAGTACTTGAGTAAATAAAGTGTTGTGTTTGTATATTTAGTTGTCGATTTACACACCTAATGTACATCTAAATTTACCCCTAATGCAGCCGAAAGTTTTATGCTCTTTTTATTAATTTTTAAAAATTAGGGAAAAAAAACCCTTTCCAGACTTTTTTGCTGCAAGAAAGGAGAAGAGTGTTGGAAAGAAATCTGATATAGGCAACTTTTACATGAATAAAACTGCACTTTAATAACAAACAATCCCCCAAACAATTGAAACGGAAACGCAACCAAAGTAACTAACACCACAAACAATGTGCATTCTACTAAAGGGTGGTAAGCATGAAATTAATTCTTTTATATATTTACAAACAAATTTCCCTCCTAGTAAATGTTTTTTCACTCTGTTATTGTGAAAGTTTCCCAACGTGCAGTACATAATTCCAGTTCATTCAGCGTAGAGTGTATCCAGCTGTTTAGAAATTGTAGTATTCAAGATTAGAGAGTTGTTGTATTCAAGTTTGTTTAGTAATTCGAGAAATATGGGTAATAACAATAAAAGGGTAAGCAATAATTAATAATAACAAGAGCAAAATAAAATAAAGGACATACATATATATAAGTGGATTATTATTTACTGGTCTCCTTAGGTCTAATTTCAATGCCTTGAATAACAAGGCCACTCTTCCAATTCCCACCATTCACCTCCATCAACCCCACCTCAAAATCACCATCTTCTTCTCCATTCACAAAACACTCTCCCAACTCAACTTCCATCCACCCATCATTTCTCTGCTTAGGGTACTCCCTATTTTGATCCGCCGGTTGTTCCCTTGAAGCGTGCATTAACCGATGGTAGAACAACCCTATACGCCTTGGTACGATCTGGGACCTTTGCCGCTGTTCTCCTTCTGGGTCCAAACACACATTCCGTTTCTCGCATTCCCCACCACTGATCCCTACTGAAGCCTCCGTGCTTTGGTGTGTGAATCCGTAGGTTCTAGACTTGCATTTGAAGACAAGATAAGCTGCATAATTAGTACTGGGAGATAGCATATGGATGCTTATTTTGCATCTCACTTCAAACCAGCATACATCAAGAAGCTCTGCCACCTCGGAGAACCTAAATCAAATGACTTATTAGTTTAGTTGAGACAAGGCAATTGTTGTAATTTACAATCATGGGTGTAAGAAGGATTGACAATTACCTTGACTCGGGATGCTTCACCCATTGCCAATATTCAGGAGTGTCTCCCCACACTATAGTCAGGTCTTTTGCAGCTAGCATGTAGCATTTCTTTCCACTCAATTTCTCCAACGAAAAACTCTGTTGACAGAGTATATCATATCAGATGCACACACCAAAAACTATGCTTTTTCACTGACAACTAGGAACAACAATGTATTTAAATCAAGGAAAAGTCTGAGCTCGGGTGACAAACTCAAATGTACAATGTTGGATGTAAGACAAGAGAAACTACATCAAGAATAGATATATTAAGAAGAGAAATGAAGGAAATCGACAAGAGAAACTACATCAAGAATAGATATCATCAAGAAATGAAGAGAAACTCAAATTTACATCTTTTTTTATTTAATTGAGGAAGAAGATGATAGGAAGGAGGGAGTGAAAGACAGAAAAAAGATGCGTATCATATTTTAAATGTGTATATGAAAATGTATTTTAGTCAATCAATATTCAATAAAGAAAATTGTACTCCAAATAATTGTATAGATGTGTGCTTGTTGCCGACCTCCAAGCCCCCCAACATTCAACAAACGCCCCCAAAGCAACCATTGAAAGGCAACCAAAGCAGCCAACACCAAACAATTCGCATTGTACTAAAGGTTGATAAGCATCTCAGATTTATTTATAAACAGAACATAGATTTTATCCATATTGATAAGGCTAAAATCCGATTCAATTATAGGCCAAAATCACAACGAACAACAATTGGAAAACCGCCTAACAGAACCAAGCAGATAATCATGAAAATCATCGTCACCGACTCAAACGAGATAAACTCATAATTTATGCAATCAAATTCAATCTGCAAAAATAATTAGGATTGATGAATATACATACCTTGCGGCCTTGATCAATGAGAATTGGGTGATCACAGAGGTGGAGATAAAGTTCCTTCTTCGAACGGAATTTAGACAGCAACGAATCGTCGTCGGCAGCGCTGGAAATGATGTCCCGGTAGTCGGAGGGCAAAAAGCGACTCCAAACGGCGTCGGATTGGGAAGCAGATCGGAATGTGGAGGCCACCGCCGAGAGGCGGCAAGCGTCCTTAGGGCTGGTGAGTGAAAGCGCGGTGGCTATGCAATCCTCTGGAAGCGCGTAGATATCACCGGAACTCTCCACCGCCATTTCTGTTTGCAAGTTTTGATGAATTGAATATCTTCGTAGAGTTATTTGGTGAGGGATAGCGGTGTACATATATACACACGTACTGGAGGACCCCATATATTTTGGATAATCTTTTTGTTTATTTTATTTTTTTCCTGAATGAAAAGGACCAAATTGCAATTTAATTATATTTTTTTGAGACTGATTGAGAAGGTTGGTGATTTGAAATCGCTTATTTCTCAATTTGTAATAAGATTTTAACTATGTTTACTTTAGGCCTGGGTGATTTTAAAAATCGGTATTTTAAATTCTGATTTTTGAAATCTCTATAAATAGTGATATGAGTGTGTTTTTTAGTTTTTGAAATAGTTGAAGATTTAATGATGATTTGATTGTGTAATGATTTAATGTAATATATTATTATGTTATTGTTGAAAAATATTATAATGATTAGAGTTATAGATATAATTAACTTTACTTCAAATCAATAGAAAAAAAAATTGTTATATAATTAATTTTAAAGTAAATTTTTTTAAAGGTAAATATGAAATTAATTGCAAGTACGAGGGATACTCAAAGCTCGTAACAATGTGATCAAAATGGGAGGAGCCGACATGGAAAATAGGAGACAAAAAAAAAACACATTACAACGACGGAGAGAAGTCCAAAGAAAGAACACTCTAAATATACAGAAAAAAATTAATAAAAACAGAATAAATGAGCTCTCAACTATTTTAAGGTACAGTTACAAAAAATAAAATAATCAAGAGAATTAAAATTTAATGAATAAAACGAGTTGTGAGTTGAAAATGTGAGATTTTGTCCAAAAGAGTCATCACAATTTTTAAATGATAGACATTAACTTTTTTTTTTCCTTTTAAAAATAATATAATTGAATTTTAAAAAATCTGAATCTTTGGCCGACTTCAATTGCTTCTAGGACAAGATTTTCGACTGGCATAATTAATGTGTTAAAATAAAGTCAATTATTTCAAACTGCACTATGTAATACTAACTTTTTATTATTATTATTTGGATTGGTCTGCTATGCTATGGACTCAAGTGCATGTTGTGCACTTGTGTTGTACTTTTCAGTTTAATAACATATATTTTTCTTTAGAGTAAAGTGCACAACATGCACTCGAGTGCATACTTAGACTTTACCTTATTATTTACACCCAAAACTTTCTCAATACACTCAATTATATATTCGATTAGAATTATGATAGTATGTTTTTCAATATCTACAATCCATATAATTGTACATTAAATATTTTGTACATTTTTTAAATTAAATTTTCTAATTTTATTCGTATTTTACAAATATAATTTGATTATTTTATGCATCTTTACTTTAAAAAAAAATAATGAAACGTTAGTAGGAAAAAAAAGGTGAATAAGAAAAGGTATTGAGAATGGCAGTCGACAGAGCATATATCCTCTTGCCAGAATCAAGAATATCCTAATTCCATTTCTACCCTTTCGTCAAAATCAGAACTAGATTCCACAAAAACAAATTCACAAAGTGAAAATGGTCACTTAATTTTTTTTTTAAAGTATTATTTCATCGGTTCTACCATTTTACTTAAATATTGTTTTAGCATTTTATTTAATTTACATAATTAAATGATATTTTAGTTTTTTTTAATTTATTCTCTTTTTAATTTTAAAAAATGCTTTTAACTTTTTTTCATGGTAAGCTAATATTATGAAATGTTGTTAAAGAATTTAATCCATTAATTAAGAACAAATTTATTAATATATAGGAGTATCACTTTTTTATTTAACTCCCATAAATTTTTATCATTGTTAATAGATATATAATTGAATTTTAAATGTCTAGAAATAGAAAAAGCATAAGGAATTGAAATAATAATAGGATGCTCACTTTGTGAAGGAGATGAAATAACTTAGTGGTGTTGAAATAGAATAGCAACGTGACTAAGAAATTAAGAATTTTTGGAATATTCATTTTTCTCATAACTTAACAATGAAGGCAGCAGACTATAATGCACACCATTCCAAAACAAGATAACCATGACAGAGAAAGGGAATCCATGTAAAAGCCCCTTTGTTTTTCAGTTCCCATGTTTTTTAAATTGCATATATTTTATTAATATAATACTACATGTATATTCATGATATTATAAATTTGATTTTGCATGTTTATCGCATACTATATATTTCAACATTATGTGAATTGAAACATTATAACGTCTATATAATAATTAACATGAAATGCGAATTGTTGGTACTCATTATTATCCGATTTAAGAATCAACTAATTCGGAGGACCAATTTCACCTTTCATTTACGAAAGCTCGTTTAAAGTCAAAACTTTGTGCTCTGTATGAACATGGTTCTATAAAAATTGTTTGCATCCGGCAGTTAAACGTATAGATGAAAGCTTAGCAATTAAGGCATTATTTGAGGGGCAATGTTGTTTAATTTAGATGAACTTTGTGAGAGATGTATTGTTGAAAAAGAGGAGTCAAAACAGAAATCCAAATAAACAAACAACATAAAGAATCGTTTGTTTAAGCAAAAAGGCAATTGAAAAGTTGATTTTGAATATAATGCTACACACGTCCTTTCCACGGTGGATTGGGTTAGCCATCAAAAGTTTTATCACTAGGTATAAATATTTGTACTCGTCATTCAATTGTATTTTACGAATTATAATACTCCATCCGTTCCACTTTATATTACTCATAATTTTTTAGCACAGTATGATAAAATAATAAATGTAATAAGGCAAGTAACGTGATAGAGGAAGAAAATAATAAGTATGCGTATTAAAATAATAGATAAGGTATTTGTAAAAAGTAGAATGAGGAATATACAATGGGATAATTCAAAATGAAAAAATGGATGATATATAGTGAAAAAGGGAGTAACTACTGAATTTTATACATAAAATTAATCTCTATTTTAGTATTTGGGTCACATATTAGTTTAAACATTATTGAATAATGGCATTATTATAAAGTTAATATAAGTGAATTAATATTAGACGAGATGAAATTATTTTATGGTAACAGAAGGTCATCCACATCCTGGTTCAAGTCTCGTATTAAAATTATCCATTCGATGGTCTCCTCCCCAAATGGTAGAGGGGATAATTTCACACAAAGTTTTGAGCTTTTAAATGTGATAGAATTCTTTCTTACCTCATTACTTGCCCCTTTTATTTAAATTTTTTACTTTTTACCATATTAATAACAAAGCAAATAAAAAAAGGAATTATCACATTAAATCCAAATGCAGAAAAGCTTTGTTACAATTCTTTCAAGTGATACCAGGAGTCTTCACAAGAATGCAGCTAGTTATACAACAGAAAATAATCAGCATAAGTATAACAATGTAGTAAACTTACAGACATGAAAATAACAAGACAAGAAGAGGGATGCATAAATTGCTTAAATCTGCAAATTATTAGTATCTGAAGATAAAGATACAATTCTTACACTTTGGGTGTTACTTCTGGAATATGTTACGAAGAACCACTAAAGCTAATTTCCATGCCTCTTCCGCCGATTCCAGCAATCAAACAATGGAACCCACATGCTTCTAGATCTGCAATTACTTTATCAACAACTGTTCCTGATAACACTGTGTTCTAAAGTCAAGGAAATTACGTTTCTTCACAGAATATATTAATCAATACATAACAAAAAAATGATCAAGAAACATAAAAGGATACGTGTAGGGAGCAGCGTAAGAACGCAGCCTCCTCCACCAGCTCCTGTTAGTTTAGTTGACAGCTTGTATTTCAATGTAGTTCTAATCACATTCTCGATAGAAGCGTGGCTGACCCCCATGCACTGGAGTAAACCCTGGCTCATCTCCATCAGTTCCTCTAGTTTTTCCTCTTTCTCAGTTATAGCAAGATCGTCTGAAACTGGTGACTGGATGATGGAAGCGACCTCATTGCTGATGGAATCAACAGCATTAAATACAGAAGTCATGGCACTGGGATGTCTCACTGCCCTTTCAGACACACCAGCTACCAATGCTTTTGTATTTCTTCCCACTTTTGTGTTAGTTATAAGCATTTTCAGAGGCATATTTGTACGGATACGTGTGAGTTCACCCGACCTAAATTTAATCATGTTCCCTGAAATAGAGTTCATTAGCTTAATAGACATCAAAGTATTCTCTAGCATTATGCCTCACTAATAAAAAAAAGTACTTGTTGGTGTAATTTAACGGATATTGGATAATGAGATTTTGACATACCATAGGTGCTTACTGTGTTGTCTATCCCTGATGGCTTTCCATGGATCATCTTTTCACCTTCAAACGCCCATTTGTTTACCAGTTCTAGCTCACGGTCTCCAAACATTTGCCAACCTTGATGGCTAAAATCCAATGTCACAGAATCAGATAAAGCAAGGAGGGCAGCAGAGAGTGCAACACACAACGCAGCAGACGAACCCAAGCCAGAGCCTAATGGCAGCTCAGAGGTTACAACGGCTTTAGCTGGCTTATAACTGATAATGCAAAAATAAAAAGCAACTCAAATCAGATTTAGATAAAATTAGATAAAAATTACTAGTAAAGTTTAAATACATACCCATGAATCGAAGTATACAGCCAAAGAAAAGCTGAAACACCCGCAGCAAGTCCAATCTTAGCTTCAGGAATATTTTGTTCTTCGACTAAAGAAGCAATTGCTTTTGTGGCCTCGAATGAACATGATATAGGAGAGGAGGCAGCATGGCTGCCCTGGTCAGGTAGAACTTCCCTGATCTTTCCAACTGGCCAAGAGAATACTAAGTCCAAATCCTTGAGGTGGAATATTAGTGCATCATCATTCTCTAATACCCAAAAGGTAAAATAAGGAAAAAAAATACACGAATTAGAAAAGAGGATATAAATGCAATCTGGCATCATCAAACATGAAGAACAGATACTGTTAAACTACTATACAGAGAATTATGTATCCCAGTTAACAGTGATAGTATAAAATTATTTTCACTATATCCACCTTGATTTTGGAATCACAAACTGATCACGATTTAATAGCTTTCACACGCACGATTAGATGTTTCACCTTAGTTGAACGTTATGATAAAAATTAGCATAATTTGGACATGCTGCTTTAACACTTTAAATGAAACGAGTGTTCATTTATCCTAATTTGTGAATAGTCTCACCGTTAGTCTTTGTCATTGAACTTAACCGAAAAGCTGTTCAAGCTTCACTCATATACTAATCATGTCCAACACTTCACCCTGGTAACAGGGCATATATCCGATGATCGTACAATTAAATATGAGTTGAGAGATTCTATTGATTGATTACAAGATTAGAATCCAGAAAACGTCTCATAGATTTCTGATTAGTAAATTTTACAATCAATCCCAAAAATCTAAAATTGAAGAAGTTCAAACAAGCTTAACCTAACTGAGAGAGATTCGTTATATGTGGTAACGCAATCAACTAATTCCCCTATTTCGGCAGCATAATTAAAAAACAATAATGCACGCCAATTCATAAACATAATCAAACCCAAAACATACGAAGCTCACTCCTAATAATCAATAAAAAAGCTGAAAACAGAAATTGAGGAGATTATTGGTAAAGTACCTCCGGGAGTAGGGAAGCGAAGAGAGACGTAAGTATATAGATCTATGGCGGCGGCAACGGCGGAGGATCCGTGTACAACGGCATGTTCGCCGGCGAGTATGATTTTTCCGGGTGCTCTGGCTCGGACCTCCATGGTTGTCGATTTCTCCGTTGCGATCGTTCACCTTTAACCGAATTAATCAGCAGTAATGTTGTAGATAGAGAAATGCGATTGGCGGGCGGTGGCGGAGAAATTGATGGGCGGAGTGTCAACTTTGTATGATGCCTGAATTTGGATAATGCTGCTATCTTACTCGCATCACTGCGCGTGGTTTTTACGCTCTCCACCTACCGTCTCAAAGAAAATATATTAAAAAATGGTGGGGAAATTAGTCCCTCAAATCCGACAATATAATGGTCAAAGAAAGAGTGTGATTAGAATTATTATCATTTTAAAACAGTTTTCACACATAAATTAAAATTAAAATAATTTATAAAAAACATATAATGACACAAATAATAAGTAAGTCAAAACACTTTCTTTTTTTAAGTATGAAAATTAATGTAAAACAAATTAAAAAAAATGTGAAAACTGATTTAATACAGAGATAATAATATTTTCTTTAAAAAAAGAGTTGTATATTCATCGTAATGGATATGTAAGTTCACAATCATCTAATTATTTAGTACACAATATATGAACATAAATATTACTATTAATGTTAAATTTGTCATAATGGTAATGCCAAATAACCTTATGATTTAATTACAAATTGTCTTGTGTGTCCTAGCACTTATGCATTTTTAAATGTTAAAATTTAAAAGTGTGATTGATCTATAATTTTGTTACTCTATTAAATAAAAAATATATACATACCATTGATTTTCAATTGTACCGTTGAATTTTTAATCCAATACATTTGAATCAAATTAAAATTATGAAACAATTGAGTGCATGTATGTATAATTCAAATAAAAAAACTTTGGTAAAATGTGGTGTGCTGAGCGCGTGGGGGAGTAGCTGACTCGTTGAATCTTGTCTCTTGAATTCCAACTCTATTCCATTATTTATTCTCAAAATTCAGTCTCTCATTCCCCACTCAATTTTGATGGGCTACTCGTGAACAATATATAGGTACAACGATTTTCATGCTCAATTTTTTTTTTAATAAAACATTAAACAAAGTTAGAAACACAATTTTGTAATACATTAATTATCGTAATATCGAATTTCATGAGTTTTGGTCGAAATATAAAATAATTGTTCTAGTAGAAACACTAATACTAGAAAATTCATTGAAATGTTATAGTAATATGTGATTTGAAAATTCTGGTTCTTTCTGGTCTACTCCCGTTGTTTTGTATCATGGGCTCAGAATTTGGGCTGCTAATATCCTCCGGTCCATTCTTATTGTTGATGTTGTACCCGTAATGTCTATTTTGATTCAACTCTATTTGACCAATGTTGTGCAAAATGTTATATCACTTTAGTCAATATTATAATTCGTCCATTCTTTCAACACTAACTCTAAATTTTCTATGTTGCTTTTAATGTTCTTTTGATGCAGTTCGAAGACATCGCAGTTGATCAGGTCATGCAATTGCATAAGGAGTAAGAAATTACATGCATACATGGAAGTTGAGCATAACTTGAAAGTTATCTTTTTTTTTTTTTTGAAGGTTTACAAGATCATCAATACATGATACATAAAACAATTCTAAGTTCTAGATCTTCAAAACCACATCGAATCAACTCGGCATCGTTGCCCCAACCAATCGCGAGGAAGAGGAAAACGAGTGAAACCTTTGACCACCAAGAGAGCACAGATCTTCATTCTTCAATACGAGACATCCCACACTAAGGTCTCAACATATCAAACAAATAGAGATAAAACATACAGCTAAAGGATCACCAAGCACCGAAAATTCTCAAGAGACATTCAAGTCTCAATCTCCAACAGGTCCCAAACGAGGGAAAAGCGGGGTCCCAAAAGAGGGGAAAACAGGGTCTCATAAAAGGGCAGCAGGCCGCATATAGCGTAGGGGAGTACGATAAAACTGCCGGCAACAGAAAATAAAAAAAACAAGGAACATAACACTCCAAAAACATAAAAATAAATCTATCTAAAACCATAAAAAAGGAAAACAACCGATAAATTATCCAAACGGTCACCGTGGCTCCGTTAGGACTAATTTACCTGTTGAACCCTACCATTCACTATAAGAAGGCTACATAAAGTTAAATCATGGACTAAAGAGAAAAAAACCTAAAGGAAGGCGGCTGTAGTGGCGGTGGTATGCGGCGGAGGCGGTGGTGGAGGCGACGGAGGCGGCGGCAACGTTACGGTGATTTCTAGTTAGATCTAGACAGATCTGTACCCATTTCGAATATAGATGGTGTAAGAAAGATGGGCGATGGTGGTGGTACACCCCTTGACACAGCGGCGGCGACGAGCACGCCGGAAGCGGAAAACCTTCGTCACTCTACATACCTTCAAACCTGAGAAGAGGGGAGTATGAGTGAGAGGGAGAGTGGGTGGGGGCGGTGGGGTGTGTGGGCGGCGGGTGAATTGGTCATGCGAATATGATCTATAGAGGGTGAAGATTGATGAAGATTTATCTACTATAAATAGAGGCAACCTCAACACATTGAAGTAAAGAAGAAAAACTATTACATACTGAAACTATCGCGTGCACCCTGTGTATTTAGTTTTAAGAACATTTTGTTTCCTCTCTTTTTCGTGTGTTAGATTAATTGCAATCTCTATCAATTAGATTAGAACATTAGTTTGAATCTAGAAGTGTTTATGTTAGGTCAAATTGAGAGACAGTTTCGTAAAAGTCCATCTAGGTTCTAAGTTTGTAAGTACTTTGTAATTGACTTTGATGGAAATCACCTGTTCCAGATTCGGTTTCACTATATGGATGATTGACACGTGTTATATTAAAAAATAATCAACGTTCTATAATATTGGGGGCGAGACGTGTTAAAGATCCAGCAGAGTGAAACATGAAAAGGGAAACATGAATATTTTGTTTGTCTCAGTGTTTTTACTTTCCGCTGCTTAATTGTTGTCTTGTTCCAAATCTATATCCAAAACGCAAAAAATGACCGAAAAACAAACTATTTGTAATTCAATGTATTCATAACTCAACACGTATACCAAATGAGTTATCGAATTAAATGATCCAAACTAGATCAAAAGATGATAGAATTTAATATGATTAGGTGAAGTGGCATTAATTGATGTCAACCAAGTAATTGAAGCACCATATACTAGTGTCGATAACACATTTACTGATTTTGAAGGGAGCTGAATCAATGAAACCACTCAATTTTCTCTCTTTGTTTGGTTTGTTGATAATGCTAATGCATAATCTCATTTCCACACAATGTGTCACACACCCCTTGTTCAATTTGGAAAGAATTCGTCTCTCACCACCTCCCCCAATTTTCAATAGGGGCCACCATTATTGGATAATGTTGTCGCCTCCACCACCACCGCAATTGTTGTCTCTACCGCCTTCACCACCACCGCCTCCACCATCATTGATCTGTCCGTCACCACCACCACCACCTCCACCGTTGTTGCTGCTTCCAGCACCTCCACCACCACCACCATCGATTTAGTCTTGTACCAGTAAAGTTAGCGTTCAATTTTCAATATGATAATTTTTTAATTAATTAAGGAATAATAGATTATTTATTCTTTCTATGTACTTTCCTTTTTTTTTTTCTTTTGCCTTCAGCTTTAGTTTATAAGTTGTAACCTCTTGTGTTTTTATTTCTTCTTAACGTTTTTCCTCATTTGCGAGAATATAAAAAAGTTAAATATATTGTAATTTAAATGAAAATATTATTTAATATCTATAAATAAAATAATTTAAAGTAATTGATTGATGTGGCAATAGTCCATAGATAATCCGTGGACACTATATTATTTCCGTTAATTAATAAGGAATAAAAGTGAAGAATGGAGGTACTTATTTGTGGTTGGATAATGGATATGGGCCAATCTAGTAGTGGATGAATCATTGGGCTTAAGAGTGTTGGGCTAATATTAAACTTTGGCCCATCTCACATTTTAATTATGATTTTTTATTGGGATTAACTCATCAAGAATAGTTGTATTGGACGGCAATATAAAGGTAGGTATACCGATGTGAGCTTATTATCCCAATATCAAATTGGAAGAATTGAAGTCATCCAATTTCTTACAAGGATCATCGTCAAGTGCACTGGAGTGTATATTTTAATTTAATAATTGGTTTATAATCGCCCATTTGTCTGTAACAATATGTTTATGGGACTGATTAAGAACCTTAACAATATTTTAAGAAGTTCAGTTATATTATTATTTTATTTTATTTTGAAAACCAGTTATATTATTAGATGTATAGGAAATGGTCCAGTGGGCCTGGAAGACTTTAGAAGCAAATTGCCTTCACATATATTAGATGGAAATTACTCTGAATTTAGTGACTTTTTTACTCAAAGGGAATGTGATGTTTACTTGACTCGGTACAAAAAGGAATGTGATGTTTACGACTCGGTACAAAAAGGAAAGTGATGTTTACTTGACTCGGTACCGACTCTACCATTTTTATTTCTTTAAAGACAAAGACTTCCAATTTTAAAATGGCAAAAGTGTAGAGACTTTTGGTTGTTTAAAGTATGGACAAAAACTTGTGCGAGACCGTTTCACTGATCTTTTCTGTGAGAGCCCCTTTCATCCATATTTCAGACTTTTTTGTCCAAATTTTATGTTTACAAAAAAAAAAGTGACAATATTTAAATAAAAAGTGATACTGTTTTTAAAAAAAAAAATAACATTATTACTTTTTTGATTGTTAATAAATATTGCAGTAGTAATTAATTCATATGCCAAACACTTATCATAGAGGCAGTTTGCATCTAATTAATTTGCCCCTTCACTAGAGATAGGAAACTTGGAATATTTCCTCTATTTTACTTGTCATTTTAATTATTTTAATGAAAAATAAGACACGGTATATAAAAGAAAAAAAAAATTAATTATAAATTTACAAATCGAATTAGACACTCGAGTGTCGTTAAAATTTTGTCTAAAAAAACACTCCCACACAAAGTTTTATCTGCCCCCAAGAGAAGAATGGTAATGAGATAAAAAGTCGTTGCAATACTTTATAATTTTATCCTATTAATTTGTAACCTGATTCCATAAAATTATTTATATCGATATTATTTAGTAAGAAAATAAAATACCATCTACAAATTACATACACAAGACATTCGATTTAATTTTGGAGCGTTGAAGAAATTATATTGTAATAAAGTGTGGTTTAAGTTTTAGAGTTATTTTTCTTTTACCTTTCTAATATATGGAACACTAAACATATAATACTATGATTTATAATCTTTTTTTCTTCAATTTCGCTAAATATAAAATCTCATATATTATGTCATTTTTTATGAAATTAAATATCCCAACTCCTCAAGAACGTTAGAGCCACCGTCATTATTTATAATCTAAACGTAATAATGTATTTATCTACATAAAAAAAAAATTACTATATGTAACTTTATCAAATGATCTAATATTTTCACATCATCCTACAATAAAACAATTTATATTATAATATGATTTGTGTTTACTACATGCCATAATATATGTTACTATATATTATAATGTGAATTACTACATCAACGATAAAGTGGGATAGCTCAAGTGGTTAGAGCACCACTACCTAGGCCTTAGATCCTGGGTTGAAAGATATGAAAGAGAAGACGATCCGGAAGAAAAGAATTCGAATTGCATATAAGTTTTTGTATATTTAATTAATGTGGTTGTTTAGGGTGATTGTTCTTTTTCTTTTTTTTTTAATCAATTAAATAAAAGTTGACAATTTTTTTATACTCTGTATTTTATACTATAAGTAAAGCCATTAATATTCGTCCGTCTATAAATTTTTCATTTTATAATTTTAGTTTGTTCGTCTATAAATTTTTCATACATTTTTTTTAAAATATTTTTAATTATTTTAATATCAATTTTTTTTCTCTTTAATCAATCCCATCACTTCTATTATTTTATGGAGTAGTAGTACTCCCTCCATCCCGCTATAAACTTCCCATTTCTTTTGGATGTTTTGATTAAGAAATATGATAAAACAATAGAGAAAGTATAAGTGATGTGATGGTGAGAGAGAAAATAATAGATGAGTATTAGATGAAGTATGATAAAATAATAGATAAAGTAGAAGTGATGTGATTGGGAGAGAAAAAATAATATGCCAAAAATGGAATGGAAAACTTATAGTGCCATAAAAGAAAAGGAAAGTGGGATGGGACGGAGGGAGCATCATTTATGAAAGTTTCCGGCTTTTAAAGTACGAGAATGATTGCTGCGTCCGATCGACTTTTTCTATGGCGGATAACACACCCTCTATTTCACTTTGACAAACTATTTCCTCTTGCAAGTAATGTATATATATATACATGTTCCACAATTCACATTTTTATCACTATTCCTCCACTCTGATTTTGCACAAATTAATTAAGTAATCATGTATGTTAAAGCTGATTCTGTGATTGTGGTGTTGATTGTGTTTGTGGGGTGTTGGATTAATGTTATTAGGACAAGTGAAGCTTTCGGGTTCGATATCCACCACCGGTATTCCGACACTGTTAAGGATTTCTTGAATGTTGATGGGTTGCCGGAAAAGGGCTCCCTCGACTACTACACCGCCATGGCCCACCGTGATCACCTCTTCAAGTCCCGCCGTCTCGCCACCACTCCCGCCACCACTCCTTTCCTCACTTTCTTCGGCGGCAACGACACTTACCAGCTTAGCGATCTCGGATTGTACGTTCTTCTTTGCTTTTCAATCATGCCTTTTTTTCATGTCCTAATTTATGAAGTTAGAATTTTGTTCTTCATTTCCAGATGATTTTGTGATTGGCGTTTTAATTTTTGAGATGAGTAGTCGTATATGGCCCCGTTTGTTACAATCGAGTGTGTTTTTACTTGTTGTTGTGTTGAAATTTTTATCTTAAGTCCAATCAAATGTTTCTTAAGTCAAAAAATTTGTCACTTTTTCTATTTTTACCACCTATTTTTCTACGAATTACTTTGAATTGAAAACAAATTAATGATTCATTTTCCTTTTTTCTTTTAAGAGGTAAGAATGTCAATATAGGAAAGGTCAAAAGAGGGAGAGAAAAATTAATAAGGAATAAATGTGTTAAAAAAATACTTGCACGGTTTGACCGGCAAGTTGTTTAAGAAAAGTGAATTTAGTTGTTGGTGATAAAGGAGGGGTATTTTAGGTAATTTGGTGAGGTGTAAAGTTAAAATGTATGTAAAAAGGTGGTGGCAATTTTGAAAATAAAATGATGTTGAGAGGGTATTAATTTTGTGGGGTATTTCCATATTAAGAGTGTGCAAGTAATTTTGGGACGTCCAAATAAGGAAAGTGTGCAAGTAATCACGTGACGGAGGGAGTATGTTCCTTAATTTTATACAAAATGACAAATGCAACAAACTTTATGAAACCAGAGGAAGTATATGATGATCTGTGAAGATATTTTCTTGCATAATTTGCGGAGTAATTAAAGAATTTTTCCTCTGTTGTTTCAAGAAATTTGTGTTGCTTTCATTAGTAAAATGTACTCCCTCCGTCCCCCTATAAGTTTCCCACTTTCCTTTTATGGAGGTCCCACAATAAGTTTCCCATTTCATATTTTTCCATTTTTGGCATATGATTTTCTCTCTCCCAATCACATCACTTACATTTTATCTATTAATTTATCATACTTCATCTCACACTCATCTATTATTTTCTCTCTCACCATCACATCACTTGTACTACATCTATTATTTAATCATATTTCTTAATCAAAACAACCAAAAGAAAGGGGAAACTTATACCGGGACGGAGGGAGTAAGAAGGAATATTGACTACGGATTGTCCATGGAGTTCAAATATGAAACTAAAAATCAGTAGCTGCATCCTAGAGAAACTGAATGTTTGCCAAATTGGAAGAGTTGAAAGTAATCATGTGTAATCTTTAAAGAAAACATTTGTTTTGTTTGCAGCTTGCACTACTCTTTTGTCAAAGTTGGTACTCCTTCACTAACGTTTCTTGTGGCCCTCGACACGGGCAGTGACCTCTTCTGGTTACCGTGTGAGTGTACAAGTAATTGCGCGCGTACCTGGAACAGCTCAGCCACAGGGAAGGTACATTAGATCCTAATTTGTTACGTATAAAAATAAGGGAAAAGGTTAGGATGGGTAATACTTAGCAGCTTAGTTTGTTAGTATGTTGGTTAGTTTGTTGACAACTGCCTATTATAAATAGGGCAGTAGTATTGGCTCTCTTGGTCTATAATCATATTTCATTCATTCATATGTTTTGTGACAAAACAAACAGCCTGTTACCGTACCTCTAAACATATACAGCCCCAGTAACTCATCAACTAGTGTGCCGGTTCCATGCAATAGCACCAAGTGTGGAGGAGCCAGACGAGGATGCGCACTCAGCCGTAATGCCTGTGCTTATCAGGAAGTGTATCTTTCCAGCAATTCGTCGAGTACTGGGATATTGGTAGACGACGTTTTGCACTTGGGAACAGAAGCAAATCCACAGAAATCTGTTGATGCCTCTATTACATTAGGGTGTGTATGTGTTTCCTTTTCCATCCATCATATTGCTTAATTTTGTACTTAATGAGTAGTATCCATCAGATGTGGAATAATCCAAACTGGTGACTTCTTGGATGGTGCTGCTATTAACGGCCTGTTTGGACTTGGTTTAGACGAGTTATCGGTCCCTAGCATGTTAGCCAAGAAAGGACTTGCAGCTAACTCTTTCTCCATGTGTTTTGGAAAAGATGGATATGGAAGAATTGAGTTTGGTGATAAAGGAACTTCCGCACAGAAAGTAACTCCCATCAATATTGAACGACAACAGCAGTAATCACTCTCTTCTCTTTAGCTCGATTATTTTCTTCTACAATGTATTTTATTTTAATAGTTTTGCTTCTTTAATTTCAGCCCTTCCTATAATGTTACTGTGACACAAATAGCTGTGGGGAAGAATGTGACTGATGTTGAATTCTCTGTAATCTTCGACTCTGGGGCCTCGTTTACATACTTGAACGACCCGTCTTACTCAGTTATCGCGGAGGGTGTAAGTTTAATACTTGTATATCATCTTCCTATGCTAGAGGTGTTGAATTTTCATTTACCTTGTTGTTTTTCAGTTCAATTCTCTGGTAACTGAGCCGCGTTATCAACCTCAGACGAGGCTTATTTTCGACTATTGCTATGCACTCGGGTCAGTGCAATAAAGTTTAGCTGGTTCATGTTTGATTTTGGAAGTTTGTGGCCTCATTCTTTACTTTAATTTGTTGCAGTGCAACTCAAAAGAGCTATAATTTTCCACGTTTGAACTTTACAATGAAAGGCGGACACCATTTCTATGTGAATGCTCCGACTATTGTTATTCCACGACGGGTGAGACGACAGACATTCATTCTTTGATTGAGTAATAATCCTATAGGTAAAGTCTAGTATGCACTCGAGTGCATGTTGTGCACCCTAGTCTAAAGAAAAGTGTAAGTTATTAAACTGAAAAGTGTGTAACTCACTATAACTAAAAATATTATTAATAATTGAAAAGTGCAACACCATTTACCAAAAAGTGTAAGTCAGTAAAACTGAAAAGTGCAACATGGACTAGGGTGCACAACATGCACTCGAGTCCATAGTAGACCAACCCAATCCTATATGCTAAACAAACTTCTTGTGCAGGATGGTGGATTTGCATATTGTTTGGCCATTGTCAAAAGTGAGGATATTGACATTATTGGACGTGAGTATTCAAATTACAACTAAGTTTCTTGCTTTAATCAACCACTTGAGCATAGACATTGTCTGATTTACTTTAAATTTCTTACCAGAAAATTTTATGGGGGGCTATCGCTTGGTCTTTGATCGCGAGGAGATGGTTTTGGGTTGGCAAGAAGCCAATTGTAAGTTGGTGGATCTTTCGTTTTTGTTTTCTTTTTCGTCGTGATCATATGAAGTAAAAAAATGTGAAATGCTGCATTGATCTCATCAGGTTATGATGACAAGGGGAGTCCTGCAGCTGCTCCTTCACCATCCATGTTGAACCCGGAAGCTACTCCTGGGAATAGAACGCGTGCTCCCATTCCGTCTCGTCTACCAAATATCCAACCAGGGAGCAGTGCAGCTCCTTTGAGTGGCACTATTCTGATGCTCATACTTTCTATTCTATTCCACTTCACCATTCTTTCTTTATGAGATTTTTGTTTGGCCTGATACTTGTAATATATTGACCATATACCACAGGTGAAATTTGTGTTTATGTATATAATACACATGGTGATGATTGTAGGCATATGCATTCTGGTTTGCTTGTAAGTAGCTATTTTGGATTGTACAGAACTTTTGTGCAGAATGACATTGTTTGTTAAATAAAGTTACAAATTTGGACTTTTTTTTTTTTTCTGATAATGAGATTAAATAGTGAATAATTTTTTTTTTCTAGAAATGATATACTACCCCCATACTATTTTATCTCTGCACATTCTTTACACTTTCACTTTTTTTTATTATAAATAATTAATTTTTCTTAAAATTTATATCAAACTCAAATGAAAATTATGGAAATAGAGGAGCATAGTGGCCTAGTGGATGCATCATTGGGCTTAGATTAGAGTGTTGGGCTAACATTAAACTTTGGCCCATCTCACATATCACAATGTACATTGTCAGGAAAAAATAAAAAAAAAAGTAGTGAGATGTTGTATCAAATAAAAGAGTGATATTTTTTGTAATTTGGTGAAGTATAAAATAAATTTATTGATGTGTAAAGAAAATTTAATAAAGTGTTACATAAAATGTGGGTCTAAAATTAGAGATAATTTTAAAAATAAAATGATATGGGGTATTAAATTTTTGGTGTTATTTCCATATTGGAAATGTTTGAATAATTTCGAGACGGATTAAAAAAAAGTATATAAATAATTACGGAACGAATGGAGTACTATCCCACTTGCAATTTTAATTATAATTTTTCAAATTGATCAAGAATTGTTGTATTGGACGGCAGTGTAAAGGTAGGTATACCGAGTGACAAATGTGAGCTTATTATCCCAATATCATATATATGTGAGTGTATATTTTAACTTAATACTCCCTCCATTTTTTATTAAGTGTCACTTTGTCTTTTTTAATATTTTCAAAACAAGTGTCATTCTACACCTTTTTTTTGAATTTTGACAATTTTATCCTTACACATTATACTCCCTCCATTTTCTTTACCTTGATTTACGTTTTTTACCTTTTGAATATAGTACTATAACATAAATCATGCTTAAACATTAATTATTGTATACATGAATATAAACTACAATATTGGTCACATTCATTACTTAACATAAATTTAATATTAAAATTAGTTATCATTAATGAAGGGTAAAATGGTCTATGATTATATATCTTAATTTGTTGAAAATTATTAGAATGACACTTAATTAAAAGTGGAGGGAGTAATTGATTTGTCTGTAACAATATTTTAAGAAGCTCAGTTACTGAGCTAAGATTTGTGAGACAATGTTACGCAAAGCAACATCGTTACAAATATAGTTAAGTCTAATTAGACTGAGATTAGAATAATAGGTAAATTTTATAGATTTTAAAGCACAATTTAATTTTAATCTTAACTGTCAAACTGTTCATAAAGATTGAGATGGAGTTAATCCAACATTAATTTTAGCTATCAAACATGATCTTAATGCAAACGAAATCTGATATGAAATATTATTTTATAGGAAATAGTCGAATGGGCATTGTAGACTTTAGAAGCAAAGCATTCACATATATTACAAGGAAATTACTCTGAAATTAGCTTAGTGACCATTTTACTCTGCAGACTCAATACAAAGGGAATTATGTGGTGTTTATTTGACTCGGTACAAAAAGGAAAGTGATGTTTACTTGACTCAGTACCGAGTCTACCATTTTTTATTTTTTTTTAAAAAGACCAAGACTTCTAATTTTAATACCTTAAAAGTGTCGACACTTTTGGTTGTTTTTTTAAAGTACGATTTCCACCACAATTGTTTGGTTTTTGTCTACGTTGTTTCTAGCTCTTTGTATCATGTTTTTATACATGGATTACCACTTACTTTTCTCATTTTTTTTTGGGTCAAGCAAAATTTTATTATTGCAAGAAAATCAACGTGAACAGGAACATCAGAGGTGTCTAAACATAGATTTTATTATAAAATAAAACTACGAATCGAACTAAAAGGTCTCAGAAGTACTGTATGAAAATAGAAAGAGTTAATCATGGGATGTAATCTCTTGGGTTTAACAGCAACGCACGTCTCGTACATTATAGATCAAGCTCAGTGAAGCGTTTAAACATGTGTACCAGCTCCACAGTCTCCCTTTTGTCCACAATGTTCATCTTATTCCAAAAGATGTTTTGGAATATAAGCATGTCTAAAGCATTTGTATTTTTTAATTACAATGTAAATTAAATATACTTTAACAAGCTATTTTCATAGCTAAGTTTGAATTTTAATTTGTATAAATACAAGAGCAACATGTAACTGTTTCTATTCCGTACATGCTGATTAGTTAATTTAATTTATTCATAATAAATTGACTTTGACTAACCCTAACTAATTAGACTTTAAGCTTATAGATTTGTTAGGTCGTTAACATTTAATTAACAGCAAACTCTAGCTAATTATGTGTGTTAAACCCTACATAATCAACTCTAATACTTTACGCACTTAATTAATTACCTATTATTTTTCCTATGTTATCGTAGTAAATACTAATAACGTCACCTACCTAAAAATATAATATCATTTGATTTATTGATTGATTAATTATGTCCCCATTAATTAATTAATTTAATTGCTACCGAACCACAAAGTTACGTGTCTTGCCATACATATATGGTAATACGGCCAAACCCTATGTCACCCAATAAATAAATAAATATTGTATGAATAATTCACATACCAAACACTTATTATAGTTTATAGAGACAGTTTGTATTCAATTAATTTGCCCCTTCACTCGAGATTGGAAACTTGGAATATTTCCTCTATTTTTAGTTGTCATTTGTATTATGAGAATAATATTTTTTTTAATAAAGAAAAATTAAAAAATTGAACAGATAAAAAATGAAATTGAAAATTATAAAATTTAACTGAAGAGAGTAAGAACATAAAATACCATCTACAAATTATATATATAGACAAGACATTTTATTTAATTTTGAAGTGTTGAAGAAAGTATATTAGTGACAAAGTGTGGCTTAGCTTTTAGAGAGTTTTTTTTTTACTATGGAACACTAAACGTATAATATGATTTATAAATCTTATTTTTCCTCAATTATGTTAAATATAAAATCACATGTATTATGTCCATTTTCATCAAATTAAATATAAAATACAAATTATAGTTAGTAAATTACATGAAAAGACTAACTACTACTATAAATCCCAACTTAATTATTTGTCGACCATGTTAATTAATTGGCGATAATAGTGTACAATGATCATAATCACTTTTACAATTTAAATAACATAATCAGGAAAAGTACAGAAAATCATTTGACTTTAATTCAGATTTTATTTTAATGCACGTCTAAGCGCCATCAACGGACGTTAAGGTGATAAAGTTCATGATTTTTTTATATTTCATTTTAATTCTATAAAATCATGGTAAGTGCCAAACGGCTAGATTCTATATACACAGCCATTGACGATGATGCTTCTACTGATTTTTTTTCTTTTTCCCTTCCTTTATTTCTAAATTTCGTATTCGTTTAATGTCCATGTGTAAACAGAATTATGGAGTATTGAATATATTTTTCATTCACACTTTTTTAATTAAAAATATCCACATATTATTATACACTAATTAAAAAAGTGTCCCATTTAATTAGAATTATGAGACAGAGAGAATTCGAGACAAAAAATATTTCTAATATCCGTTCCAACCTATTGATTATCACTACTTCAATAGTCAATACTCCTCCACCCATCATTTGAAACCATAATTAATCGAAACACTAGTTTTTTTTAATCTATGCAATTCAAATGAAAAAAAAAGGAGTAACTAAAGTAATAAAAAAAAATTGTGAACCCACGGGACATTTAGGAGTGTGCTCTTCTCTAGGTGTTCGAAACTCCTAAGGTGCAAACAATTTTAAAGGGGTCAAGTCCATACAGAGTGCAAAACGGATCCCCCGTAAGCGGACGTTGAAATTGGTTCCCCAAATTGATCGTTCCTTGAACTGGATACCGATACATAAAAAAAAATACTCCCTATGTCCCGCTCCCGCAATTACTTTCGCACTTTCCTTTTCGGGACGTCAGCCACAATAAGTTTTACACTCTTAAAATGAAAAACCATTTATAAACTCTACCCTTAAAATATCCTCAATTTTACACTAATATTATTGTTTTTTTTCTCTACCCATAACTCATTTCTTTATTTTATATTTTTATATATAAAATTTTACTCCCTTCGTACCAAAGAAAGCTACCCAACTTTCCATTTTAGTCTGTTCCAGAGAAAGCTACTCATTACTTTTTTTACAAACTATATTCTCTCACATTTCATTATACGGGGGTATTATTGTCTCTCTCAATCATATCACCTCTCATACATCTCCTTATTATATTATAAAATTATCTCAAAATCTTGTTTGTGAAAAGTCACAGTGGCCGTTGACTTAGAACATTCACACGGAAATTTCGTAAAAACGTAAAGTAGAAAGAAATGATGACCCCACAAACATCTGCCAAACCAAACACGCTCTTACAAACGTACAACGTTTAAACTAGGAGAATGATTGCTTGCTGCCTCCGACGACTTTATTTTCGATCTCTTTTTCTATGGCGGATAACACACTCTCCCCCCTCCCCCTCTCTTTGACTTTGACCAATTCTTTCTTCTTACAACTATATATACATGTTCCACAATTCACATTCTCATCACTATTCCACTCTGATTGGCCCCGAACAAACAGGGGGGTTTATAAGATTTTGCACAAATTAATTAATAATCATGTATGTTAAAGCTGATTCCGTAATTGTGCTGCTGATTGCGTTTGTTGGGTGTTGGATTAATGTTATTAGGACAAGTGAAGCTTTCGGGTTCGATATCCACCACCGCTATTCCGACACTGTTAAGGATTTCTTGAATGTCGATGGGTTGCCGGAAAAGGGCTCCCTCGACTACTACACCGCCATGGCCCACCGTGATCACCTCTTCAAGTCCCGCCGCCTCGCCACCACTCCCGCCACCAGCCCTTTTCTCACTTTCTTGGGCGGCAATGAAACTTACCGGCTTAGCTCTCTCGGATTGTACGTTCTTCTTTGCTTTTCAATTCGTTTGGTAGATATGTTGAAATATTTATGGTCGGACTTAAATTGAATTGGTGTGTATTTCGATCATTTTATATGCACACATTTAATTGTGTTTGTTCATATTTCAACTGGTCTAGATTGAATTGCAGATAGTGTGTCTTTCGGTCATTTTATATGCACACAAATTGATAGGCTCGTTAGACTCGTTAACAAGTTGAGCTTGTAATAATAGCTCTGCACACAATCGAGTGTGTTTGTACTTGTTGGGTACAAATTTTATCTTAGATTCGATTAGATGTCTATCTAGACCTGATTACTCGTCTATATTGGACTAATCTACACTACTAGACTAGAACTTAATCTTTTTAGGGATTCGGAAAACGAAAAATATGATGATCTGTGAAGATATTTTTTTTCTTGCATAATTTGCGGAGTAATTAAAGAATTTTTCCTCTGTTGTTTCAAGAAATTTGTGTTAATTTAGGTAGAGTAGGCCAACTAACTCTTTGTTAGACCAAGACTTTGTTTCATGTAATTAAAAAAATAGTCTGAATATTGACTAGGGATGGATTCTCAATGGACTAATTCAGCTGCATCCTAAAGAAACTGAATCTTTGTCTAATTGGAAGAGTTGAAAGTAATATGTGTAATCTTTAAAGAAAACATTTGTTTTGTTTGCAGCTTGCACTACTCTATTGTCAAAGTTGGTACTCCTTCACTAACGTTTCTTGTGGCCCTCGACACGGGCAGTGACCTCTTCTGGTTACCGTGTGAGTGTACAAGTAATTGTGCGCGTTCCTTGAACTTCTCTTCAGGCACAGGAAAGGTACATTAGATCCTAATTCTTGGTTAGGTTGGGTTGGGTTGGATCGGGTCTATAATCGTATCTCATTCATTCATATGTTTTGTGACAAAACAAACAGCCCGTTTCTCTAAACATATACAGCCCCAGCAACTCATCAACTAGTGTACCGGTTCCATGCAATAGCACCAAGTGTGGAGCCAGACGAGGATGCGCGCTCAGGCGTAATGCCTGTGCTTATCAAGAAGTATATCTTTCCAGCAATACGTCGAGTACTGGGATATTGGTAGACGAGGTTTTGCACTTGGGAACAGATGCAAATCCACAGAAGCCTGTTGATGCCTCTATTACATTAGGGTATGTAAATAGGAGTATGTGTTTCCTTTTCATCCATCATATTGCTTAATTTTGTACTAAATGAGTATCCTTCAGATGTGGAATAATCCAAACTGGTGACTTCTTGGATGGTGCTGCTATTAACGGCCTGTTCGGGCTTGGTTTAGACGAGGTATCGGTCCCTAGCATGTTAGCCAGCAAAGGACTTGCAGCTAACTCTTTCTCCATGTGTTTTGGAGAGGACGGAATTGGAAGAATCGAGTTTGGTGATAAAGGATCTTCCACACAGAAAGTAACTCCCATCAATATTGAACCACAACAGTAAGCACTCTCGTCTCTCTCGATTCTCGATTCTTTTCTTTAACAATGTGTTTTAACTATTTTGCTTCTTGCAGCCCTACCTATAATGTTACTGTGACACAAATAGCTGTGGAGAAGAATGTGACTGATGTTGAGTTCTCTGTAATCTTCGACTCTGGGACCTCGTTTACATACTTGAACGACCCATCTTACTCAGTTATCGCGGAGGGGGTAAGTTTAATACTTATATATCATCTTCCTAGGCTAGAGGTGTTGAATTTTCACTTACCTTCTTTTTCTGTGTGCAGTTCAATTCTGGGGTAACTGAACCGCGTTATCAACCTCAGACGAAGATTATCTTCGACTATTGCTATACACTCGGGTCAGTGCAATAAAGTTTTGCTGGTTTATGTTTGATTTAGGAATACTACTGTGGCCTCATTCATTATTTTAATTTGTTGCAGTGCAACTCAAGAGAGCTATATTGTTCCAAATTTGAACTTTACGATGAAAGGTGGACACCAATTCTTCGTGAATGCACCGACTATTGTTATTCCACGACGGGTGAGAAGACGCTCATTCTTACAGTAGATCAATCTATAACAAAGAAAGAATTCCATATGCTAAATGTTTCTTCTGCAGGAAGGTGGATTTGCATATTGTTTGGCCATTGTCAAAAGTGAGGATATTGACATTATTGGACGTGAGTATTCAAATTACAACTATGTTTCTTACTTTAATCAACCATTTGAGCATCCTACAGTAACAGAGTTTACACAATTTCTTACCAGAAAATTTTATGGAGGGCTATCGCTTGGTCTTTGATCGCGAGGAGATGGTTTTGGGTTGGCAAGAAGCCGATTGTAAGTTCGTGGATTTTTCGTTTTTGTTTTCTTATCCGTGATCATATGAAGTCAATCTGAAATGCTGCATTAATCTCAGGTTATGATGCCAATAATGGATCGAACAATCTGCCCGTAAACAAGGGTGGTCCTGCAGCTGCTCCTTCACCGTCCATGTTGAACCCAGAAGCTACTCCTGGGAATAGAACTCGTGCTCCCATTCCGTCTCGTATACCAACACAACCATCAAATATCCAACCTGGGAGCAGTGCAGCTCCTTTGTCTGGCACTATTCTGATGCTCACACTTTCTATTCTACTCCACTTCACCATTCTTTCTTCATGAGATTTCTGTATGGCCTAATACTTGTAATATATTGACAACATACCACAGGTAAACTTGCACTATTTTTTGACATTAAATGATTTAAGTGTTTATGTATATAATAGAAGACATGGTGATGATTGCCCCATATACACATCACTTTTGTGCAGCATGACATTGTTTGTTAAATAAAGTTGTTAGATTATACAAATCTGGATTTCTTTTTTTTTTTCTGATAATGAGATTAATAGTTAATGTGGTTTAACAATCGGGGCGTAAAAAAATCCGTAATGACAGAACAAACACTCAATCCTCATCAGAATTTTGATCAAGGATGTACAAATATGGTACAGCAGGTTTATGCACAAGAGGATCATCAAGGTGGTCCGACTCATTGTTTTCAAGAAATTTCCATCCGAAATGCTTAATGTAGACTTTATCAAAGGCATTGACATTCAGACCCGAGGCTAGAAACAGTTCTAACTCGTTTACAAACCTTTCTGCTCGACCTGTTACAAAAGGTCTAACTGCATCAGATACCGACACTTTGAACTCTTCTTGCACCGTTTCCACTGAAATGCTGGTCTTTTTTAACCAATCCCTGCAACATTAATGAGTGAAAAATCCAGAATTATCACTTATTTTCGCATCACATAATTGTCCAGATGAAGAAATAATTGAATGCTTATTCAAACTGCTCTGCAAGTCACCAGTACATGTATGTATAAAGACGAATAATACCTTCGCAATGAGTCGATCACACCAAGCACGTGCTGCACAATAATTTCTACATCCTCTTCCTGCATTTGAAGCAAAACAACTATGTAAGCTACGGCAAATTTTCCAAAAAGCTCTCCAAATTGTATTTCCTGGTCTAAGGATTGGACTTGCTAAACATTAGTAGTAAAAAAAAAGGGTAATTACAATCTTCAAGGGCCTAAAACAAATCAAAGAATTAAAGAAGAATATGTGTATTCTTAATAACTGCACTTGACTGTGTTAGTTAAGAAACTAGAAACATTCCTATAGCACCTACTATTTGTTTGTTATGGAGCAAAGGACGATTTTTATCGAATTTGTTTGTTATGGAGCAGATGCAACATACAAAAAATGGAGAAAAACCTGCATTACAGACTGAAGTTCTCTTTTCAACCAATGAGGCAGAAAATAATTCTGCTGTATATACTTGCGGAACTTCCAATAACGCGACACTTGTAGTTTATCAGCAAGATCGCCTGCAAGTAAATGCCACAAAAGGGGGGTGGGGGGGTGAAATATTTGTTCATTATAGCAAAACTGTCATATTTAATAGTGCAGCCAAAAAATACCTGGATCAGTGTAGTAGCATTTCAACCTATACCTATGAGCTTCTGAAAAGAATTCACTGAAAAAACCAAAAATAACAAATGAACAGTTTAATATTTTTCAATTCAACAAACGAAAACATAACTTCTTAATATAAACATCTCCTAGGTATGGCCTCAAACTGAAGAAACTGCACAATACCTATTCCCCAAACTTTTACCAACATAATGCTGTTGAAAAGAGGTTCCGTCGTATCCACAAACAATGGAAAAGTTCTCTCTCTGAAGTAAGATACAAAAGAATGTCAAAACGAGAAAAAAAAGTTCAGTTTCGGAGGAACAGAGCAACTATGAACAAGTCATTGGTTTTTTTTCCCTTTCTATTAATTTGACTCCTACAGAACCATGCCACCACCATTCCATTAGAAAAAAAGCAAAAATTTAGAACTTACGAAGCTATCATAAAAAGATCGTACTCCGAAACATTACTCTTTACAAAGAGAGAAATCACAGGCGATTTATCAAAATGAACAAGTACCAAATTTGGTTGACATAATTTGTTCAAAGATGTTAAAGCGATTACCAGAATGATCACACCAATAAAGCTACAAATTCAAGTAAAATATACATTAATATTCTTGATCAACTTAGGTTATTCAAATAAAACCAAAAGATAAAGCTAACCTTGCACAAAGGACACTTCAATGATGAAGATGCACAAGACTGCCCGCGCGAAACTATGTTGATCCATTTTACAATGCAGCTATAGCAGAATTTATCTGCACCATTATAGCTTAAGCATCACTACAACATATATCTTTCCAATTAAATGCATCAAGTCATCATATAAACTAAGGCCCTGAGAGCATTCAACTCTGAAAATTTAAATCAGAGATTCAGCTGTTGGAACATTAGACATAAAGTTTCTGCATATCAATCCATAAACCACTGCTTCAGTATTTCATAATCGTCATCATAAGAATTATAACCAGAAAATCAACACAAAAAAAATCCCCTGATCTTCACCCCACCTCAAATCACAATGGAATGAAATTGCAGTTCAAACAGTTGTAAACCCTATCCAATTAATCGATGAAATTGCAGAATTGAGAGGAAAAATCAAGCACCCCACATCCCCCAAAAGAATCAAACAAGAATCAAATCAATCCGCATTCATAAGTGGGCAGAGAAGAGATCGAAAGAAACGTACGGAAACATTGGTCCAAATAGGACTCTCGAGTGACGGGCGCCAGACAAATTGGACACGGGTTCGGGTCGGAAGAGGAGACCCGCAAGGTTTCATCTTCAGCCATATCACCCACTCTGAGAGCGAAGCCCTCTTTGTTAATATTTCTCTATTAGCCCTACGCATGTTCTTAATAACTTTATTTTTATTTTTTACTACTCTATTTACATTTTACCATCGGTCAAAAACGGGACCTTTTTAATCTGTAATATTTAATCTCTTTTCCAAAAAACTTAATTGCAGCAATTTGGTTTATGATTTGTTTGGAATTTTTCATATTTAGAAAGTGATTTTATGCTGTAGTTTGACTGTCATATTTACAATTAATTACTGTTAACAAACGAATACAGGCCCAAGAAACGGTATTTTAGTAGTGTTGAGGACAGATTCTAATTTGAATTTGTTCCCAGTTTGCAACATCCAATCCAAGAATTAGCAATGTCTGGTAATAAAGAAGATACAGTATATTCATACTATTTGGCTACAATATTAATAAAGAATCATTCATCAACTCAAAAAACAGAGACATCAAAACAACACTCAAAGTATAATCTTTTTTTTTCTGTCAAAATGCTCTTCTTTTCCTCCTTCCACTTCCAACCTTGCTTAAGCTCCTCAACAATGGCTGAAAATCGTCTTTCTTCAACACTAAACCCACTAGAAAAGCACAGCAACAGAACCCTAAAATCCAATCTTTAGCCCCTCTTTTCCACCCCTCCACAGATAACCCAAACAACACTAAACCTAAACCCCCAAACAAAGCTTTACCATCCAATACCAATTCTTTACTCATAATCAACCACAATCCCACAACCCCGCAAATTACCAAAATACCCACAATTCCCAATTTACTTCTCCTCCTCCTCCTTCTCCAACCATCAAACCCACCCCACCCAAATCCAAATCCATTTCGACCTCCATTTCCGCCGCCTCCGAATTCCCTCAACACTGATTCTAAAGGCTCCGGCAACATCCCGAGACGTGAAGCGATTATACAAGCAGATTCCACCATAATTCTCCCAGATTTCACTATCCCAAACCGCTTTCTTCTGTTTGCAGCGCACAGAACCGTTCTCTTCGCTTGAGAAATGCGATAATTGATGGGACATAACGCCGTTTTCTGGTTCGGAGAATTATTAACATTTGAAGTAAGGAGAAAAGAGGGATCTGAGAGATGGAGGGTTTTCGACATTTTTGGTCTGGCAAATCAAAAAGTGATTATTCAAGAAAGCAGACCGTTGTTGCCCTCTGCTCTGGATTTTGAAAATTCCATAATAATTAAATTTTGTCAATTTATTTATGTTTTATTATGTGAAATTTTGTCAATTTATTTATGTTTTATTATGTGGCTGGATTTTAACGTGGGCCACGCCACGGTCCATGGGCCGTAGAAAAAGGAAATTAGTTTAGTGGCTCCCAACTCACACAACAAAATACTTTGTGCACCATTTATTTATTTCATTTAATTATTTCAGAATTTGTTTTAAATATAATTTGTCTTGTTTCTAAATAAAAATACACTTTTAAATTCCAAAATTACATGTTTTGAGTTATTTAAGATTTTTATTTTATTGAAAATTCAAGAACTTGGTAAATTAAGCTTTGAAAATTCGATGGTTTAACAAATGTAGCACTAATAAAGCAAAGGAAAAATATATTTTTTGGAGTGTGTGTTTTAATCATTTTATCAATAAATAGAAGTAACTCATCCAACTCAGTTAGCCATAATGTTCAATCATAGGTGTTCAATTTTTAATTCTAATAAAATAACTAATTTTAAAGTCAAAAGGGACAAAATTAAAAAAATAGGTCAACTTTAAGGGTAAAAAAATTATTTACCTTTAAAACAAATTTAAAAGTTCAGAAACTAAACAAAACGTAATAAGTTTACAAAAAAAAAAATGTAATAATAATACAAAGATATAGTAAAATAAAATATCAAGAGCTGAATAGCCTATAAACGAAATTTGCCTTCTATAAGTAGTGGAAACAAAATGAAAACTGCACATGCCTTTTCTCATTCTTTTTCTTCATTGAATAGTTAAAAAAAATCAAGAGAACGTAGCAATGAGTAGGCTTACAATCATGAAAACAATGTAAAGGGCAACAAGGCAGAACCCCCAGAATCTAGGAACTCGAAATCGATTCCACGTCACCACCAACAAAGATCCCATCAAACTCATCAGCAAGAACACAAATGCAACTACTATACTTGTGTGGAATTGAAGCTTATAAGCTTCGGGATAAACGTTAGCAGTCTGTATCACCAAACCCGTTCCCAGTCCAAAAAGCATGTTGAACATGGGCCCTGCAAAGCACCCTGCCATAGCCATGGCCGGTTGCCCAGCTTTAGCAACTGCCACATCAGCAACGAGATCCCCCACCGAATTCCCCCAAGCAAGTACTGTTAATCCAAGAAGTGAAGCGGGCAACTCCAAGAGCGTGCCTAGAGCAGCGAGGCAGTTTAGCAGTTCTCCAGCTATGGTGGAAATCCAGAACACGCTCATGACAAATGCAATTATCACAGTGGGGATTTGCTCGTGTTTTGGTGGCTCTGTTTCAACTATGTAGTGAAGAATAGACAAAGAGCAGGTTGCAAACAGAACGACTAACCATAAAGGAAAATGGACGTTCGGGATAAGAAAAATAATTGGATGGTCTAAAGGCATAAATGATTTGCAGGAGTATAAGAGGGCAAGTGGGCAGAGAGCAACATTGGCAGATTGGTAAAATCTGTTCCATTTGGAAGGTGAAGTTTCTGGAACTGTGAGTTTTAGGAGTATCGAGACTGGAACTTCCCATGTTTTTGAAATCTGCAGGAAACAAGAAGAATTAGTCAAACTTCAACGACTTAATGAAGCCGCGCCTGCTAAGAATAATACCATAATTCGATGTAGAGTTCCCATACTAGTAGTATATTTTTCTTAAACTAATAGGAAATTTGTTATAAAAAAAACTTGTAGATATCAATAAACAGGACAAGAATGTCTAGACTATTTCCACACTATTCTAAATATTATTACATAACAAAAAAGCATAACCACAAATTCCTCGTTAATTAAGTAAATAAAGAAAATGCAATTACTTTCTCATATTCTGGTGATGAAGAATTTTTAATATATTCAACTACAAGAAAATTTATAAAAAACTGTGGACCATATGCATTACATGCACTAAGAAGTGTGGTCATAATAGTTACAGCTAAACTGAGACAAACAACATAAATTATGCAGCATTAAAGAGAAAGTAATATTGATTTTTCACATGAAAATGATGAGGCACGAACTTGGAGCTACTGACCATGTGCTTAAAGCATTTCAAAACCTTGAAATTGGTCTTCTAAGTCTAGTTATTAGAATAACCTACACTTGTTAACAAGTCACTTGGCACTGCCAGCTCATCATACGTTTAACATAATAACTATAGTTTTAATTGGCAAATATGATCACGTGCAAATGTCTTAATACTAACAGGATAGATTCATCACATAACATTGTAAATTAAAAAATTGGCTATGTCACTAATGCAAGCAGGAAAGTATGGCACACAGTAAAGGAAGATTTAAACAAACTTAACCTTCAAATTCGGATTGATACACTGAATTAGAAATTGACAACTCAAATTCAGATTGAACATGTTACTCAGAATTAGAATGGGTGCTAAGGTAAAAAAGAGGACTAACTTATAGCTTTTCTAGGAGAATTAGTTGCCTAAATCTCTTACAAATGCTGCAATGAGGGTTATAGCAAAGCGTCATTTCCAAACACGACTGGCACTGAGTGCATCTAATAATGACAGTTCAACTAAAGTCATCTTCATTTATACATTCCTTTTCTATGAACTACTGGCGTATAACTAAATCAAGATATAAAAGCAAGAGTCAGAAAACTAACACACATCTTCTATTCCCAATCTAAATCTGAACCTTATCATAATGCTCAGGAATACAACTATACAAAACGATCATAATTTCCCCAACAACACTAAATACAGTCATCTACAGCATTATACTAAGCATGCAATTCACAAGCATCTCATAAAATCAAGAATGTACAAGTAAAAGTAAAGACTGAAGCCTCTAAATAGCATACCTTTCCATAGGCTTTACGGAACCCAAAACTCGGTTTCCTGTTAACTTCAAATCTGCCTGTAATTTCCCTGCTTTCACAGTCCATCTCCTCCACCCCTTTATCCAACCTAATTTCACAACTCTCAACCAACCCCAACTCCCCACCATTCCTGGAACTTTTATTCTTCTCTCCTCCTACACTACTATACCCCAAATCCATAGAAAACACAATCCCAACAAAGAAAAGGTAGAATCCAACAAAACCAACAGCTTGCCACAAGTAGATCTCAGCACTCAAGTAAACATAAAACAGAAAAAAAGCAGCAGTTAAATAGAACATGACATCCCTCACAAAAGGGGCAGGATCAACCGCAAATGGAGCAGCGTATAACGCAACGAAACCGACAACAAAAGCGGATACAAAAGTCCCAGCGGAAAGAATTGCACTAAACCCAGTTCTAGGTTGCCCCCCTCTAACAGCAGCAACAGATGCGAACACATCGGGAGCACCATTGCCGAGAGCTAAAAGCGTGACGGCGCCCATAGACGGTGAGAGGTTCAAGTGGGTGGAGAGCTTAGTGACAACGACGGAGAAGCGATCTTGGGCGGTTTTGACTAAGATGTAGAAGTGTAGGAGGATAGTGAGGGTGAGGAAAGGGATTGAGAGATGAGGGTTTTGGGCGAAAAGGCATAAATGGAACGATGAATAGTCGAGAATGCCATCGGAGGTGGTGAGATTGGAGGCGGAGCATTTGGGGGTGGAGAGGAGGGACCTGCGTGGAAAAAGTTGGGGATTTGGGGAAGGGGAAATTGGAGAGCGGGGAAGGAGGAGGAAGAAAATGAAGACGGCGAGGAGGGTGGCGGAGATTAGTGTAATCTCAACCAATCTGACGGCGGAGATGAAGGCCATGCCATTCCAAAAATTAAGCACTCATCGTGTTCGTATTGGTTAACTGGAGTGTGCCTTTCTTTCAGTTTACGCGCTTTCTTCAGAGCCGAGTACTTGAAGTTGGAGCTCGTCTTGACTCAATAACATTGACGAGCTAAAAAACGAGTTCAGCTCGACTTGTTAACGAGTTGAGTCGAGTCTAATGGAATTAAAAGAAAATAAATTAGAAAGCCTAACGAATCGAGCTCGAACCGACCAATTTGTAAATCAAGTATCTAACGAGTTCGAGTTCAGCTCATTTAACGAACGGATCGAGTCAAATCGAGCTCACGAGCAGTTCATTTCGTTTAATAACACTAATGATAACGATCTCACATGTGAAGCAAATCTTCACTTTAGTATTTAGGGGATGTTTACTTTTGGTTTTAAAAATCAGGTTTTTGGATTTCAAGATCCAAAACCCGTTTTACTTCGGGATTTAAAAATCAGTTTTCAAAATCCACTCAAAATCACCCCTATCAAACATATTGATTTGACATAAAGTTATATCTATATAATATTACTCCAAATACAATAATATAATATTACATTAATATAATAATACAAGCCCATTAAATCTTATAACTTGATTTGACATAAAGTTAAATCCTTCACTATTCCAAAACTCAAAAGAAACACTCATATTACTATTTATCGGAATTTAAAAAATCAGGATTTTAAAAAATCCGATTTTTAAAACCACCGAAAGCCCAAAATAAACACCCCTAGAGTTCCCTTTACTTTAAAACACAGTTCAGATAGAATTATAAACTCTGGAGTCATACAATATTACAATAATTAAAACTCGTCTCATACAAGCTTTAGACTGACAGTTTTCATCTAGTCTAAAAAAAATCAATTTGGAATTTACTCTTAATTCACTTTCAATGAATTGATTCTAAATTAAAGAGTAGCAATTACGACTAAAAATATCATTAAATTAAGTTTAAAAGAAGTAACCTTTCAAATACAAAGATCATACAAACAAGTGCAACTCATCATATCAATCGGGTTTGGAACAACAGCTGCAACGAGTACCACCAATTTTTATAGCCCAAAGTTGAAGGGAAAAAAATCCAAGTCTCGAATTAAAAGTTCAAAAAAAACTTGGGATAATATAAAAATAAAAACTCAAATTTCCTTCTTCTGATTTAGTTCTTCAAGTGCTTGTCCTTCGAGGCTAAAGTTAGTTCACACAGCACAGAGGATGATATTTTCATCTAAAGGCCTCCGGTAAGCGGTAACCACTCATCACTATTTTGGAAGCAGACATCTTGCCAGTCTTTGGCATCACATGCCAATGCAATGTCAAGTTGAAACTTTTACCCCGTAGATTGCTTCCCTAAGACACGTTACACGAAGAGTAGACGAAGGTTAATCGAAAGTAGGGCACATGTAAACAACAAAAGAACTCAAGTCAAGATGAACCGCTCACTTGATCAATAAAACGGTATTTGTTTGTAGTGTGAATCCAAAACTTTGCATGTTCTTGAGAAGGTATAATACCATCCCACAAGGAAACCTGCAAAAACAAAGATTTATCTTTATAAGTGCGAAACATGTAAAAACAGTGTAATTAGGAGTACGTGTTGAAGAATGTTAGAAAGTTAGAATTGATAGCCGTCAGTATATATTATGGGATTTGGATTATTTTACAAAATAATGCTCATTTACTTTGTATGATTACAAGTTAAGGGTATAGTGGACATTTCATATGAAACCATCTTTTGTGATCAACTTGAATTAGTCCACAATTATATCAATTCAAGGTCTTGGGTTATCAAGCTTTCTACCATCATACAAAGTAGATGGAGGACTCCTGGGATACGAACATATCATTGGCTCGATTAAAAAAAAATGGCGATGCATGATTTTCCACATGTCAGAAATTTAAACACTCTGTATGTAATAATAATCAATTGACATGCTAAAAGACTTTAAAACTAGTATGCCTGCCATGACAAATGTGGACTGCTCCAAATCTTCTTTAAAATACTGAAAGATTCTGTTGCTTCAATATTAATTTATCAATAAAAAAGATGCTATGACTGAATAAACATTTAAAGTGACATGGCAAATATATGTTTGAAAACTACACCAAACAATTCTAATAGGTTAATATACAAGGTTAAGTGATCAATACAGCAAGTGAAAAGTAAAAACAATAATTACAATATGCACGATTTACAATACACGTCATTGATAAATTAAAATCCACATAATAAATGGACCACAAACTAGCATACCTGGTTAAGTGCATTTTTGGGGGTTTCATACTCGGCGGCTAAAAATACAAAGACCTGAAAAATTGCAAATAAACACCAGTCACAAAAGTTACTTCAATGGCAATAAGTGACAGGAATTTCAGCAAGAAAAAATAACTATATTTGTAGGTTTATGAGCAAGCACATGTAGTTATGCTTATATGGATGCATGTTTTAAGATACCTTTTAAGGTTTTTATACTGCATTTAGTTTAAAATCAATAACTGGATAAATCAACCACAATGTTTTACACTACCAACCAATTGAATTTTGACCACAAAAACAAGAGTAATGAATTGGTGTTCTCATCTTAAATCCCTCTGCAACAACCAAACCAATCTCATAACTTATAAGATAAGAAGACAGATAAAACCAATAAAAAAGATCACAGATCGCATAGAATAATTGGAAAGTTCTCTCTCAATCATGCAGAAATACACTAGAGAGTCACAAGCAAAAGTCAGATATTGTAAATACAAGTATACCTGTTTCGTGTTCCACGTAAACAATGACTGCAAGTTTGCTGATATATTCAACGTCAGGCTCACCTACATAATGAAAAGTTCCTCATTAAACAATGTACACAACCACCTCCTTAATTATTTCTTTAAGAGGAAACACAAAGTTCGCAGCAAGTTTGTGTGTTGTTTTGGATAAGGTCAATAGCACAACTTTTCCTGACATCAGCATAGGGATAAAACTATGCAGAATAAAACAAAACAAACAGTTCTGATATCCATAGTTTCCACTCCTAACTTTTGGGTTGATGTAAGGATGAGAGTGGGGAAGTTTTAAAATATAGTCTGCATCGAGAAATGTCACAGTGAATATAAGAAGATAAGCACACACCAAGCAACAAAAATCTCATTCCTCTAAATTCAACTTCATTAGATATCGACCAAGCTTTGAATTAAAGAAACATACATATGCACAATCATTGGCACCTCAACCCACTCTTTCTAAGCACAAAGAACATGTGCACCTAAAATATTGATTTATAGATCTGATCCAGCCCCAAGGATCTTAGGCGCAGATTTTGAATTAACTAGTTAACATAATGTAGATTAGAAATTAACTAATTAAATCCCAAATTATAAATGACAACATGTGTCCTAACAGGATGTGAAGGTCTGACGGCGAGAATTGGTCCATATAATCAACCCCACTTAGTGGGATAAAGACTTAGTTCTTATCATCTTGTTCTATCCAATATCTGGACTAAATGCACAACAAGAATTAGAACAATTCTAGGCCAATCAGTTTTCAATAAATTTTAAAAAAGGCCAGATTTTGAAAGTTGAACACTGTGTATTCAACCATCACTTTGGGAGGTAAAAACAGACTCCTTAAGCAGAAAAGAGGATCATTGCATAAATCTCCACACAACATGCGTACAAATCTACAAATAAACAGGCTAAAATAAATAAATAAATTACCTCATCATCCCCATCCGGTTTCTTCTGGAACCAATTAATGTTCAAAACCTAAACCCACAAAAATAAACCGATTTAGGGTTCAATAACACAAAACCCACCAAATCAATCCCTTGAAGAAAACTAATCTAACAAAAGACAAATGCATCTACACAATAAAAAACAAGTTTACTTGGACTTCTGAAGTAGGGGACGGCGAATTGAAGTTGTCGGAAACAGACGTTATTGCACACATTAGTGCGAGAATTGTGATGGCGAAAGTGAGCAAAGCATTCGCTCTGTACCCAAACGAATGCATATCTTCGGCTACAAATTTCCCCTCTTTAAATTAAGCAAATCGAGGGTAAATTTGGAGCAAAATTCAACTAGTTAAATCTGTTTATCAGCGAAGAAGATCGGAGTGATGGGGGTTATGACTCGCGCTCTGACTTTCTGCCATTTATGTTCATAATTTTGCATTTAATTTCAAAATCTGATTATCTACGTCATAAATCAAATTAAATTAAATTTCAGTAATAAAGTAGTAATATTACCTCTTTTATTATTTAGTGCCTATTTTTTTTCAAAGGAAAATAATATGTGCAGAATTACAAAATAAATTGCATCATTAAAGAAATGTTTGAAAGGTCAGTATTGAAATGTTAACAAATTAGGTTAGATTTTTAATCCTAAAAATCTAAAGTAAGGTCTCTTGTGTAACAATTACATAGTTATATATCTGATGTACAATCATTTTCGATGAAGCAAATACTTAGTGTTCAATCACTCTAGTCGAACGAACAACGTACCGAGTTAGGTAAGTAAAAATCCATGAGTATCGGTAGAATAAACAAAACCAACTCATTATGATAAATCAGATGCGTGTATAACAAATGAAGCACAATGTACCGTAGTTACACTATCAAACAGAATTATAACTTGATTATACACTTTGCACAACGAGCGATAAAAAATCAGAATGAAAAAATACACATGTACAAAACTTTACGAAAGGATTAAAACATTATAAAACTGAACAAAAAAAAGAATTACAATCTGTATGGGACTGTACAGATCCAGATGACCAGTTATCATTCTTGTAGCAAACTGTAACTCGTGTGTATACAACTTTGATAGAGAAGCTGGTGGTCGATTTTATATCCGCAGCGTGCTATACGTTGCTTCTAAACCCCTGATTCTGAAGTTGCAGATTGATACAAAGCAAGAGAGATCAAACAAGTCAGACTACAGGAAAAAACAAAAAAATCATACTGAACATTGAAAATAGCATTATAGAATAAGCCGATTATATGATGATCGGAATGTGTTACCTTCATCAACCTTGATCTCCAGAAGCTCCTCAATAGGCTGCCTACATACAGGACACTTGTTTGATTGGAGCCTCAACTCCTTGGCACAATCGCTGCACATACACTGCAAAGAACCCAGAAAAAGATTAAATATTTTACTTCTGAATCTCTGCGCCTCAGAAACGATATAACGTAAAATTATATTGTGCGTGAGATGACAAAAAGAAAGTACATCCGATATGGAGACAAAAGAAGAAAGAACTCTGGAATGTGCCTCTTAAAATTGTATTCAGTACAAAAATTCATGTTTTAAAGGATGGATTCAATCTGCAATACAAAACTACATAATGATGGCCTAATTAACATTTCAGACAATTTGGACAATGAAATTTGCAGGTTTTAATATTATACGGAGTATCATAATATCCCTTCCACTACAAAAACATTACAAATACACCAGTTCTCGTACTAAACACATGTACAAAATGATAATTCAATAAACTGATAATTTGACGATTTGACGATTTTCATATCTTTTCAGGAATACAAAAAAATTAAAATTTCACGATCCCGATGAGTTTTCTCAACAGAACAAACTTGGGGTGACGTTTTTGACATCATAGAAGAGCAGAGAATACCTAAATTAGCTATTCTGATGATAATTAAACATAATAATCCCATAAATAAATAAATATAGGAGTCATGGAAAATTTATGATGTGAGTGAATCCACATTGTACCTAGTCAACACTTCAAACTAACTCGAGAGATATCTTCATTGATGGTTTTCCTAATCTTTCAGGAAGAATGATACCAAACCAAAATAAATCTTTGCAAATAGCTCAGCAACAGTCCAACCCAACTAAAACAAAAGTAAGAAAATAACACAAAACCTAGACCACTATTATTCGAGTCAATAAAGACTAAAGAGGCAATATTTATTTGAGCTGTCTGACAGGTAACTTAATGTATCAATATTAAACAAGATCTAGTTTATTTTGGATGAATTAAGGCATTCAGGTTCCAACTTCCAAATACTTTAACTTGTTTCATTAGATAACTAGGTTGCTCTAATTACAACATATCAACCACCTATGGACAAATAAAAGGTTAAAAGTTGAGGAAATTACCATGTGCCTGCAAGGCAACACAGCGGTGTTCTTGACTTCTGTCAAGCAAATTATACATTCTTTTCCGGAATCCACATCGCTAATGGCAGCCTCATTTGAATCGCTGATCCCAAAAATCTCACGCAACTCATAACGAGAACCATCAATTGATAAAATCTGCTTTATTACTTTCACTTTGAAATTCCCATCATCTTTTTTTTCTAATACTGCCTGAGAAATCTGAGCATGAGGAAATGCACTTAGCGGTTCTTCTTTCAAACTATTATCCACAGACGTTGGTGGTACACACGACTCTGCAGATATTACAAGTGGATAAGCATCTTCCCCTGGAACAGGCTTTGACAGGTCATCAGTGTCGAAGAAGCCTAAGTCCACACCAGTGCCTGAAGGCTGGCAGAATTTCTGTCCTAGTCCTTTCTGGAACGGAATTTTCACAGGCACGATCTCTGGATATACTGGAGTGAATCTACAGTTGTCTCCCTCCTTGGCAAAATAGAAGATAGTAATGCTGCAAGAGAAATTACAAAACCGTATTAAGACAAGCTCAGGCCCATCTACAAAAATGAAGAATCAAAAGAAAAAAAATCAACTGCATCATGGCGAAAAGGCAAAACGTGTAGTTATGCATTAGTATGGCATCATCCCTCATTTGCAAGCCTAAAGATTTGTCAAGCTTAACTTATAAGCAATCAGCTCCTTCATACTCTGTTTGAGGAACAAGATTGAACTACCCTTTCCTGAGTCAGAAGCAATGACAAAATGTGATAGGAAGCCACTTATATACTTACAGATACTTAAGACTCTATCCACACTAAAAAAACCACCTCGCAAACTCCAAATGTCCCAACAGAGACATACTTAGTCAGCATAAAGATGGCATCCATCTACTGGTCTGTAGCATGTTATAACATCATGGAAGCAGGCATAAACACGATAGTTGCTAACTTAAACTTGTTAGTCAGTTTGAGACTAGTCATTTCCAGACAATCTTAAGTTTTACGAGAAACATGAATTCATTACTTCAGACACGACGCTTAACACCATTTTCAAGCCATACTTCTGCAGACTTGTCTTTGAAGTGGAAAGTATGATAAAACTAACTTCCAGGCATATGTGATTCCTCATGCTGAATCCTCTTTCATAATCATAAGAAACAACATGTGCAAGAATACACAAGAAATAAAATCATCACAAATAAAATGGCCAGCAATTATGCAAGCTTCAATACACGGCATATGCACAAGATCATCAGCAAGACAGATCTTTCTTCCATCAAAATTTGGAATGATATATCCAGAATACTTCAAGTGCCTACAAGTCTACAACTATAAGCCTTCCCCTATCACCTCTTTAATCTCTTTTCATGGAAGCTTTATAAAATTGACTGTGTCTATCCATGGTTTCTCTGATTAAGATAGATCTAGCTCTATCATCCCAATAACGGACATTAAAAAGTCCATCTGCAACGCGAGCAAAACAGCACAAATACAAAATCTACCAATAACATAATTCTGAAGAATTCAGGTCAAGTCAAAATACCTTCCATCAACCATCGCATCGAAAGTGAAGGAAACCAAATGGCAATCAGGGCGTAACTCATCCAATTGAAGCCTTATAGTATCTTTATGAACATTCACATCATTCTTAATCTTCTTAGCACTCTGGTGATCTACATATGGAGCAGGTTGTACGGCCGGGGGCGCGGCGGGCGGGCCCCATCCGCTAGTCTGGGGGACATAATAGGGCCGGTAGTTGGAGTATTGAGTTTGATTAATTATGTTAAAGGGTCTGGTGTAGTAATTGGAGTTGTTGAAACTATAGTTGTAGGGGGGAAGAGGAGGAGGGGGTAAAGGGCGGGGAGGGGCGTACGACGGGTGCGATGGGTACGGGTGTTGCGGCGGCGGAAGTGGCGGCGGCGTTGAGTAAGGAGCGTTGGCAGCAAAAGCGTATGACGGCGGTTGGGGGACAGGGTTGTAGCCATGGGGCGGCGATGGTGGTTGTTGGGAAGGCGTTGAAATTGATGGAGTAGGGGTGATCGATGAAGGGGGGTCTGATGAAGATGGGGGTTGGGGAAGAGGTGGACGGTGGTGGTGCAGATTGTCGTGGCGGTGATGTCTTTTGCTCCAAACGATGCCCATCCTGGATTCTCCGGCGTCTGTGGTGGTGGCGGCGGCAGTGGCGTGCGCAATGGTTGAAAGTAGTCTATTTATTTTTTATTTTTTTTGTAATTTGGGATTTGGGAAAGTTGAACGATTCTTATCCTTGGTAAAACCCAATAAAGTCGATACATTTTAAATAATTTTTTATTTTATTTTAAGAACGGGTTTTTAACAAATCAAAATCATTTTTTATTTTTTTAATTAATTCTAATAAATACACCACATTTAATATCAGTATCAATTTAATCACAATTTTTACGATTATTATAAAAAAAATCAAATTTTCATCGTGTTACAATTCAATACACATTTATTTTCTTCGAACAACAATTGATTTTTAATTAATTCTAATAAATACACCACATTTAGTATCAGTATCAATTTAATCACAAATTTTACGATTATTATAAAAAAAATCAATTTTTCATCGTGTTACAATTCAATACACATTTATTTTCTCCGAACAACAATTGATGACGTGATTTGTCGAAGCTCGCCACGTCATATTACATTTTTTTTTTCACATCATTTTTTTTATAAAGTGTAATATGATGTGAAAATTTAAAAAAATATGCATAATCTGACGAAGTGAGTTCTGACAAGCTACGTCATCAATGGTTGGTCGGAGAAAAAAAATGTATCGAATTGCAACACGAAATGTTGTGATTTTTTATAATAGTAAATACTATGATTAATGACGGGTGGGGCCCGAGGGGGCACCGGGCCCCCAAGAATTTTTTATTTTTTTATTATATAAATTTAATTGCTCTTTTTTTTAATCCTTTTAAAATTTATTAGTGTGCAAGTCTGAAAATATATAAAAATTCTTAAATTTCAATGATAGAAGATAATTATTAAATCATTAATTACTCAAATTATTTAAATATTTTGTCTAAATTTTCGCTCATGAGCATTTAAGTATTATTGAGATTTTTTTAGACCGTTAATCTTGTGTATTTTTAAGTTTTTACATTTATACGTAGAAATGATATGTATAAATTATAAGAGTGCCTAGCAATATTCTAATATATATTTTAAGATATTTATGTTCAACTAATAAAATATTTTAAAATTAAAATGTGGACCAATGATGAAGGTTAGATCATAATTAAAGAGAGGAAATTGTTTTTTATGATATTAATTATCACTGTTTTCGCCTCTTAAAAAGCCGAAACAATTGATTTTTTCTCTATAACATAACGAAAGTCGATATGTTCAATTTAAAATAATGAAATGAAATATATTCATAATCAATTTTACAATTTTGGTCGTCTCAATCAAAGTGATTCATTTTCTAAAATGTCCAACATGTCACTATCTCTCTACCTTTTCTCATTTTTATCTCTTGCTACTTTTATCATTTTTATACTATATTTCTTTAAAAAAAATGTAAAAAGAAAATTGGTCAAATATAGTGGAACGAATAGAGTATTATCTAGTCTTTATTATTAATGTTAATTGGGCCCTCTACCTAAATTTTCTGGCTCAGTCACTGACTATGATTAAATTGATACTGAGACTAGACTAAAGGTGGTGCATTTATTTAAAATTAATCTCGTTTTATTATCTATTGAATTTAAATCTATACCAGAATATTATTAGTACATACTCCCTGTTCGGATGAAAACTACCCATGGGTTTTGTGCACGGGGGTTAAAATATATAATAAAATAAGTAAATATATTAGATGTGATGTGATTAAAAGAGATAAGAATATAATAAATATGAGAGATAATAGTTTGTCAAAAAAATACTCTATAATGAATAACTTTCATTGAAACAGACGAAAATGAAAAATTTGATAACTTTCATTGAAATGGATTGAAACGGAGGGAATAGTATATAAGTTTTCGAATGAGACTATGTTTGGTAAAAAAATCATTTCATATAACCTTTGAAAAAAAGCTCGATTGTTTAGTAGTGTGTAAGATTCTATGATATGTGCACACCAACCATCGTAGACCGTTATACCGCCCCCCTCGAACCTTAGAGGCATCCATTTGTTTGAGCAAATATCGAAATATGTTATCGATAAGTCTAACGCTATCGCTACGGAGACTTCCAATGTTGATTTTTTGTCACCCTTTGTCGATGAAATGCGTCTTGTCACCTCGTTTACGTGACGATGGAGTGATACCTTTGATCCACCATGTTTTTTAGTTTAGTTCAGTTCTTGTTTTTGTTTGTTTAAGTTTATACTGTTTTCGTTTTTTTTTTTATTTGATCTAGAAGGGTGTACCTTTTATTCTTGATCCGAGTTTTATCCATAAAAAGTGTTTTGCCAAGTAAAATTTTAATGACGCCCCATTTTGATATTAATTTATTTGTTAATAGAATATTAGAATTATAAATTGCAGCAGGAAAAGAAACAATAGGATGCACGTTTTTTTAAGAAACAATTATAGTTCGTGAAGATACAGAAGTTAATTATACAATTTCACGTAAGTAACGACACGATTTTTTTTAGAAAAATGACTAATGAATCCCTCCTACACTAATATAGAGTTAAAATTGATGATATGTCGATAAATTTCATTTAGGTGTATTTACAAAGATATGGTAAATAATAAATTAAAGATTTATTTCCTATTATCCCATCTAAATTTAGATGAGTTTGACTAATATAAATAGATATAAGATCACCGTTAATAAGGTGATTGATAACTCTAATATATATAGTCTCAAGGTATAAGAGATATACAAGAAAATAATAATAAATAATTAAAAGAAATATTTACAAGATATTGTAAATAATAAATTAAAGATTTATTTCCTATTATAAATGATGTTAATTATAGAATTAATGGAATATAATATGTCATGATTTTAAATAGTTAAAATATTTAAAATAAAGTGATATTTGATAATTTTATTGATTAAAAAATATATTTGACATAAATATGTGTTGGTTGAAATTTAGTTTAAAAGGAATAGTTGAGTAACATTTATTAAGAGTTATTTAAATTGTCTATTTTGTAAATTTTATCATCACGAAGGGTGCTCATCTAGTGACTAGTATGTTATATTAAAGGGTAATTTAGTAAATATTTATGTATAAAATAAATAAATGAATTAGATTGTGTATATGTACGTGTATGTATATATATAAATTAAATTATAATAATATTTTATGTAAATTTATAAATATGGTAAGAATTGAGTTTATAATTTTTTATTTATTTTAAATGTGTAAAGAGTATTATATGAACGGACTAAAAAAAGATGTGTGAAAACTTTTACGGAGGTAAACACATTAGTATGAACATTAGATGAGAGTAGTAATTTACACAAAATGTTTATAACCAAATATATTGGAAATATGACAAAAATTTAATAAAAGGAAGCATATATATATATATTGCTTCCGAATTATCAAAAAAATACTGGCCTGGTTATACGCACACGGATTTGTTGAGAACACCCACACACTTCTCCTCAATTAAAACCCTAATTTCTTTCCTCATTTCCTATTCTCTCCCTATCGCCTCCTGCTTCCTAAATTCCTTTCCCATCCGCCGCCTCGCCGTCCCCCACCAGCCACGCCGCCGCCCCCACCAGCCACGCCGCCGCAGTACGCGCCGTTCTGTTCGGCAGCACCCCCTCAGCCACGCCTTGCAGGCAGCACCGCGACGTCCCGTCCCTAGCCGCCTCTCCTCTCCTCTCCGCCGCGGCTGTTGAAGAGGAAGCCATGGCTAACTCTCGGGAAGCAGATCCCAACTTGGGATTTCTAACGAGAAAAGAAACAGAGGTTAAACTCCCCCGACCCACCAGAGTCAAAAACAAAACTCCTGCCCAGATTCAGATCACTGCGGAGCAAATCCTCCGCGAGGCTCGTGAACGTCAGGAAGCGGAAATACGCCCGCCCAAGCAGAAAATCACCGACTCTATTGAGCTTGGTGATTACAGACTCCGGAAACGCAAAGAATATGAAGACCTAATCCGGAGGGTTAGATGGAACAAAAGTGTATGGGTAAAGTATGCCCGGTGGGAAGAATCCCAGAAAGACTTTGCTCGTTCGCGGTCAGTATGGGAGCGCGCACTCGAGGTGGATTACAGGGACCATACATTGTGGCTCAAGTATGCAGATTTTGAGATGAAGAACAAATTTATAAACCATGCTAGGAATGTTTGGGATCGTGCAACTCAATTGTTGCCGAGGGTGGACCAGTTATGGTACAAGTATATTCACATGGAAGAGATGCTGGGGAATGTAGCTGGCTCAAGGCAAATTTTTGAGCGATGGATGAAATGGATGCCGGACCAGCAGGGCTGGCTGTCATATATAAAGTTTGAGTTGAGGTATAATGAGGTTGAAAGGGCGAGAGAGATTTTCGAGAGGTTTGTTGAATGTCACCCGAAGGTTAGTGCATGGATTAGATTTGCTAAATTTGAGATGAAAAATGGAGAGATAGCTCGTGCTAGGAATTGTTATGAGAGGGCTGTAAATAAGTTGGGAGATGATGAAGAGGCAGAGGAGTTGTTTGTGGCTTTTGCAGAGTTTGAAGAGAAATGCAAGGAGACAGAAAGAGCAAGATGCATATATAAATATGCATTGGATCATATTCCAAAGGGGAGGGCAGAGGAGCTATACAGGAAGTTTGTTGCATTTGAGAAGCAATATGGTGACAGGGAAGGAATTGAAGATGCTATTGTTGGAAAGAGGAGGTTTCAGTATGAGGATGAAGTGAGGAAGAACCCACTTAATTATGATGTGTGGTTTGATTACATTCGGTTAGAAGAGAGCTGTGGGGATAGACAAAGGATTGAGGATGTCTATGAGAGGGCAATAGCAAATATCCCTCCTGCCCAGGAGAAACGATACTGGCAGCGATATATATACTTGTGGTAAACACAATGCTTGACCCTTTATGTGATCTTCACACAAACACGCTCACACACTCTGTTTCTATCACACACACATATATAGTGTTGCTTACTTGTTGAATCTGTTTCATTATCAGGATTAATTATGTGTTATATGAGGAGCTTGATGCCCAAGATGTGGACCGAACAAGAGATGTTTACAGGTAAGATACCGTTGTAGATATTCTGTTATGTATTATGCGTGTGCCATTTTTTTCATGAATAATGAAAATAGCATCTAAGCAACTAGTTAATCTGATAGTAGAGTGTTACTATTAATCTAATAGGAAAATTTTCTATAGCCAATTTTTTTTCATGTACTGGGTTATGTAATTCAGATTCAATGAGTAGCTTTCTATTTCTACTTTATACATGCACTGGAGTCTTAATATTTTGTTGATATACTGTACATTTTAAAATCTTGTACTAGCTATTATTTTGTGCCAGATTGTATCGTTTTGTGCTTGATTTGTATCAATTTGACTGCACTTTCCATATGAGCTGATTCTAACTATCTGATATAATTTGAAATTGAGCAGCTTGTGTCTGAAGATGATTCCTCATGAAAAGTTTTCCTTTGCAAAGATTTGGCTTATGGCTGCACAGTTTGAAATACGCCAGTTAAATATCGATCGAGCACGAAGAATATTAGGGTCAGCCATTGGCATGGCTCCCAAAGATAAGGTATGGCAAAAGTTTTTTTCATAATGGATCTTATTTTTGTATATTTTCAGTACTGTACTCTTAAGTTTATAATTTCACAAACAGATATTTAAGAAGTACATTGAGATAGAGCTGCAGCTAGGTAATATAGAACGATGCAGAAAGCTTTATCAGAAGTATTTGGAGTGGTCACCTGAGAACTGTTATGCATGGAGCAAGTATGCGGAGTTGGAGAAGTCCTTGGCAGAAACTGAAAGAGCCAGAGCTCTCTTTGAGCTTGCAATTGACCAACCTGCGCTAGACATGCCGGAGTTGTTATGGAAGGTATGTTGTCACTGCATCATGCAAACACTAAGTATGTTCAATTTTAATTGCAATTATGTTGCTCACTCCATAGTTGTCGTATTTATAATTTGCCCACCTCTTGGTTGGCATCTACGAGGCACTGGGGTGATGTTGTCTTACATATGTTTATTTCAGGCTTTAGAGGGATTGTGAAAAATGAAAATCGTTATTGGAAATCCTTGAATAGTCTAACCGTGAATTTAACTTTTGCGAATGCCGAATGTTTGGTTGATAAGATGTAGTAGGGTATGATTGAAAGGTAAGTGATAAAATAAAGGTGTGAGTTATTGGGAAAAGGAAAAGTATGAGAGAGAATGTAAGAGAGTGTATGTATTATAGTTTAGGATTATGGTGGATTTTGAAATCTGGCCTGCATAATCCTACAAACAAACATAGTTTGGCTTTTGAATCCTCAAGCTGGATTTCACAAACCCATACCAAACATACCCTTAGTTTCAAACTTTGTTACAATGAATATATGTTGTGAATTGGAATGGTTACTACTTCTTTCTGCATCTCCATGACTCGTGTATGGCCAAAATTCTTGTTGAAATGTCATGACACCTTTTTTAATTACTCAAACCTGTTCATCTCTTTTTTTGTATTCTTATTTGAGTTACACCTTTTGGTAGTGGTGCTTTAGTTTTATGTGAGAAGTGACCTGATATCTTTACAGTCTCTCCTGGTCTGTGATTCTAATTCTACAGAGAATAAAAATGCATATTGACCTTCTTTCTACTTTATGGCAGGCATATATTGACTTTGAAATATCTGAATCCGAATATGAAAGAACTAGAGAGCTTTATGAGAGGCTTTTGAACCGCACAAAACACTTGAAGGTGTGGATCAGTTATGCCAAGTTTGAGGCATCTCAGGATTCAGACTTGCCTGAGCGTCATCATGAAGGCAAGACTGAGTGCCTTCAGCGTGCCAGAGGTATGAAAGTAAAATCATATGTTGCTTTATCTTTTTTACTTGTACCTACTGCCTACTGGTATCATTGCTAGTTCTTATTGATGTTAATTAAAACCCATACTCTTTCCTATTCCTCAGCTGTTTTTGAAAGAGCACTTAGCTATTTCAGAACTTCTGCCCCTGAATTGAAAGAGGAAAGAGCAATGCTTTTGGAAGAGTGGTTGAACTTGGAAAGCAGCTTTGGCGAGCTTGGGGATGTTGATTTGGTCCGTGCTAAGCTGCCAAAGAAACTTAAAAAGAGAAGGCATATTGAAACCGAGGATGGTCCGGCTGGGTATGCAAATCAACTTTTCTTCTTCTCCTGTTTTAAAAGAAAGTCATACTACCAATTTGTCTATTATCATTTGGCTTCTTGCGTTTCTAAATATTTATGGAAAGAATTTTGATTTTGTGATCCATGGCAAGTTAATGTGCATGTGGCCATATTTACCATGTTCTGCACATTAAAATTATTAATCTGCTGGTGTGACGAGTTCTGACGATTTGATAAATTGCAGGTACGAGGAGTATATTGATTATCTGTTCCCAGAGGAAACGCAGACAACAAACCTTAAGATTTTGGAAGCAGCATACAAGTGGAAGAAGCAAAAGCTTACTTCTGATGATGATTAATGTGGTAACATGCTCTGCTGCTATAATGGGGCTATTTGATTTTTGGTTATTCTCATGGCAATCTTTTAACTGTGTGATGAGATATAGCAATATACATTGTATGAGTTAAAATCCCGTGCATCTCTACTGAATCTCTGTTGTGTCGTTAAGTGGCACGTTGGTGCTACCGACGTTTGTTGAAGTAATTTCTGTCAAAACAGCTATTGTTTACAAAATTTTGACCACTTGAAACCGAGTAGAAAACAGTTTTAAAACTAACTCATGGAAAATGTCTGAAATAACTATTTGAAAATATATCAATTGCAGAATTTGGCACCTAGAGTGATCAGTGATGAAGATAGAATGGACTCATGAACATAATCCAAATAATCACAGAATTATGTAATGGGATTTTTTTAAATAAGTAAAAACTAAACCATTAATAATTAAAGTGAATCGGAACAAAATAATTTGAAGTTGAATCAAATAACCTTAAAAAGAAAAGTTCTTTTTGACCAAATTTGAAACTGTTTTTTTTTTTTGACAAGTCTACAGTAAAAAGACTGTGTTACACGACACCTACACAAAAATATTTTGAATAAAATGATATTAACTCATTCATCCTTTGTGCTCGACTCGAAAAAAAGATCGAAATCGACTCGAAGTTAATCGAGTCGAGTCAAGTTTTGAGCTACTCTAGTAGCTATCGAGTCGAGCTCATAAATACTCGACTTGAAAGGCTCGCGAGCCTAATCAAGCTTGAACAATATTTACTATTTTGTCATTTATATATATTTTACATTTATATACAAGTAATCAAGTCGAACTCGAGTTATTACAGTGAGCAACGATGAGTCCATCTACATCGTTAACCGGTAGCTTAAATCTCTTTTGATTCTGTTTCATCTAAAAGTACGAACTTGAACGGAGGTGGAAAATTAATTTTTTTTTATATTAATTCTTAATACTTCTCCTCACCCGTGGGTCGAATTATCACCTCTTACCATTTTTTTATGGTCATTTGTTTGGAGGCTTTGATACCTTGAAATTTTTTTGTTTCATCTAAAAGTCTGAACTATAGAGAGAGGTGCAAATTAATTCTTATATATTAATTTCTAATATTATGGATTACATTTTTCTTTTTCAACAATCACAATTTACTAAAAAAAAAAAAAAACTTTAATAGATGTGCAAACAAACAATATAATTTTCATACTAGAAATTTAATCAAAAAAGCGAAAACTCTCACTCGAGTTAATTTAAATCGAGAACATCGATCCAAGCAAAATCACAACATAACTTTAGATATTTTATATTTGCACCAAGTATATCAAAGTATATTACTCTCTCCGTTTCATAGAAATTTACACACTTTTCATATATGGATATCTCATACTAATTTACACACTCCATAAAAGGAAATATTATCATAACCCTCACCCTCAAAATATACACATATTTACCCATATGCCATTACTTTAAATCACGACCTCTCGCTCATTTGTAATCTAATCTAAACCTTCAAATAATTGCAAATAAATCACCTTGTTCGCTTGAGGTTGATCAAACCCTCACGGCTTTGCTTTTGAATTTTTCCCAAAATGACTCATACCAATGGAGATACTAGTCTCCCCTTTTATACCCGGTGATCCTTCAATGCTAATCCGATATTGGACAATTGTTTGACACTCAATAATCCCCCCCTTCAAACAAATGGACCACGAATCTCCCCTCAAACGATCGCTCTGACTAGAAACTCTCTCCTAGTCCACCGATCTAGAACATCCAGCCTAGATCCTGAGACGACTCGCTCTGTCTAGGTCATCTCGCCTAGCTCATAGAGACGCGGTCTCTCCAAGGGTGAGTCTGTCCTACTGTTTGCGGAATAGGAATTCTCCTCTTTGAGATAACTCTCCTCCTTTACATCTTTAACATATCTTGGACCTCCGTTTCTTTCCACAGACGGTGTCATTTGTTGGGTAAATATACGAATTATGAATCATCAAGCCCTCGTAGAGTTGAGCAGGACTTGGACCCTCCATAGTATTCCACTTGATATGATATTGTCCACTTTGGGTTGATCAAACCCTCACTACTTTGTTTTTAAGTTTTTCCCAAAATGCCTCATACCAATGGAGATACTAGTCCCCCCGTTTATACCTAATAATCCTTCAATGCTAATTCGATGTGGAACAATTGTTTGACACTCAACACATATTAATCTAGTAATTAATAAAAAAGCTAGTATATATTTAAAAAAGAAGAAGAGACAGAGTGGGAGCACCACCACAGTGTGATGATTAATTAATTGAAAGGGTCAAATACTTAAGGCGTGGGGTATATACCTCTCCAACTTTGTTAGATATACGCTCTCGATACACATATCCCTTCAAAATACATATGAGACAGATGCACTCCTTCTAAATTATCTATTATACTTCTTCTCTTAAAATTTTGTAGAATAAATACATACTCCTGCCTTTCATCTTCCCCACCCATTTCTTTTCCTCATTAAAAAATCTTTAAAATCATTTTTTCTCTCCAATCTTTTCCAACTGCCGCCCACCTCCCTGCCGCTGTTGCCAGTGCCACCCGCTCGCCCAGCCTGCGGCGCCCACCAACCCATCCCCGCGGCGGCCGCCTAAAACAAGTTTTTTTCTTTCCTTTTTTCTAGTCGGTCAGCCCCTCCTTCACGACCCCCTCTACCCGTTCGGCCGGTCGGCCCCTTCTCATGCCCCCTTTCCCCGACGACGGCTACTCCCTCCTCTTCCCTTCCCTTTTTTTTTGTCATTTCCGACAAGATATTGTCGACCAGATATTGTCGACCATAAACATTGTGGTCGACAAATTTTTGTCGACCACAATGTTTATGGTCGACAATATCTTGTTGAAAATGAAGATTTTTTTTTATATTTTCATTCGGTAAAATGTTGTCGACTGGAGTGATTTTCGTTAACAAACCATAGTCGACAATATACTTATGATCGATCGACACTGGTTTATAAAAAAAAATGTTTTTTTTCTATGATTTCTAATTTTTTTTTTCAAATTTTTAGCCGGAGGTGGTGCGATGGCCGTCGACAACGGCGTAGGTGGTGCGACGATCGTCGTCTGCTTTATTTAGAACTAGGGTTAGGGTTAGAGTTTAAGGAAGTGTATCTATCTAACATGTTTTACAAAAAGGACAAATATGGTATTTTATATATACATTTAATTAATAAATGGAAGGGGAGTGTTTAAACAAAGCTGGAGGGTATATACCCCACACCAATACTTAAATAGAAAAAATAGAAAAAACGGGTGGAGTAATTAAACATTGATATTGGGCTTTCACTTTTGGCAATTGTGTGATGGACCGTAGAAAATATGCATAGGAAGTGGGCTGATAACATATTACTAGGAGCGGTTACACACACACCAACCTATTGAGTACACCCATCAAACATTTTTTTCATTTTAAAGGCATGTGAAATATCAGTATATCACATATACACTTTGTGTGAAAATTAAAAAATAAAAATAAAATGAGTACACCCATTGACTCATTTCACACCAGAATCACACATTCATTCGCCATAAATTCATTCATTTCCACCATCAAAACATTCAAGTTGTTCAAAAAAAAAAAAAAAAAAAGATTAAATGTTCGAAAATTTTTACTGAACAAACTAAATGTGTTCGAAAAAAATTCTTGAACAAATTTCATTTGTACGAAAAAAAATATCGGTCATCGTGTTTGTGATTATTAGAAGAATGTTTTTATTAAAGAGAGATTAATGACAATGGTCATATATATATATACAAGTAATGATGTAACTAACTTGGTAGTTACCAGAGGTTAACAACTAACTAACTTATTTGACTATCTCTTTTATATCTATACTAAGAGTGTTCGAAATTTTTTCATGAAGAAACTCAAGCTGTTCGAATTTTTTTTCAAAACAAACACAAATTGTTCGAAATTTATTCTGTAACAAACACACTATGTTCAAAAATAATTCTCAAACTTAAAAAAACACTAATTTTTCAGACCTAAACTTACCTGTATAGCGGCGACGGCGGCGAGGGGAGGGGCACGACGGCTGCGGCAAAGGGGAGGGGGCGATCGCGTCTGTGGGGAGAAGGGAGGGGAAGGGGAATGGGTGGGCGACGGGTTGCAGGAGGGTGGCGGCCGCTGGAGGAAGGAAGGGGTGGGCGCCGGTCGCGCCTGAGAGGGAGGCGGCTGACGCGGCTGGGGACGTGGGCTGGGCGGTCGACGCTGGTGACGTGGAGACGGAGAGTGTAGGAGAGAGATGTGGGTGCACTGAATTTGAAGATATGGAATGAATAGAAGAATTAGGGTTTTATGAAGCTTAATGGTGTTTTGGGGTTTTCATGGTGGGTGTCCTCATCTTAGAGTGTGTGTACTCGTCCAGTGGGTGTCCTCAATAGGTCGGTGTGTGTGTATAACCGCGCCCTATATTACTCATGCGCTAAAAAATGCGTACAATCGAGAGCCCGATTGAAGGGTGAAAACGGATGGAGTACTATAAATATAGTAAAAAAAAAAAATAGGAATAGTTTTTGAATCTATAAATACCCATAATTCATCCATAATAGTTCAGTTTTGTAATTTCAAATTGAATTTATGAAAATAACTATTTCCTCCCTCCAAACAGTGGCGGATCCAAAATTTAGAATTTGGGGGTACGGAAGTTATTAAGTTTAGAATTGAGGGTACAATTTTGGTTATCAATTTTTTTTTTAGGCATTATTAATTTTTTTTTACATAAGAAAAAAAATAATCAATTTGGGGTACAGGTGTACCCCAAATTGTATGTTGGATCCGCCTCTGCCTCCAAATATATATCTAATTCTTCCCTGAACTTCTTCGATTCACTATCCATCTCTGCATCGATTAGCTCGAGTGTTTCACCATGGTTAAATCGATAGAAGAAGATTTGGAGCCCCAACGTACCCACCCGGGTCAAGAACAAAATGCCCGGCGAAGCTCAGGAACGTCAGACATAATGTGCTCCTATACTTAACGTGAACACACATAATTGAGAACCAAAATCACCTCAATTTAGTCAAGATTATTATGTTTATAAGAAAAAAAAGGCCCTCCACACTATATTACATTTTTTTTAAGTAAAAAGCAAACCATTAATAAATAAAGTGAAGGGAAACGTAAGAATTTGGATTTCAATTAGATAATATGAAGTACTCTCTTCGTGTAATTTAAGTAAAAAAATGACAAAAAGTACATATTCGTGAACCTTTACGTGTATAAAATAAAGATAATACGATTTTACGTGTAATTTTATAAACTTTCATGTATAAAGTAAAAAAATATAAAAATAATAATATTTTGTTTAAAATCGAAAATATAATAACGGTGAACTTTTACTTCCTTAATTAAGGAAATTTATTCAATTTTAGTGAATGCATGGAATGATAGTAAAATTCCTTCCTTAATTAAGGAAATTTATTCAATTTTTTAATTGACCAAAATATATATCTAATGAACTAAAATTGTTTTTTTTTAATTAATTATGTATACATATATTATTGTTTATAATATAAATAATGATTATATTTAATATTTCTTAATATAATCTTTAGATCAGGTGTATACTCTTTATATGTTAAATAATTTTGGAGTTTGTTTTAAGGAATTTGGAAATTTAAAGAATTTTATAATTTAAATAATTTTTATAATAAAATATATTCGTTGAACTTTTGGGTGGTTTTAAAAACATGATTTTTAAAACAAAAAATAAACATTGTCGGAAGAGTTTTAATCAATATAGAAATCATGTAATTAAGTAAAGTGTATATTGTTTTAAGTAATTTTTTAATTTAAGAAACTAGTTCAATTACAAGTTTACAACTAGGAAAGTTTCCTTAATTTAAGGAATACTATTATTCAATTTTTGTATACATATATTATTGTTTATAATATAAATAAATTTAAATGCTGAAAATTCAAATTACAGGCGATCAAGTTATCCGGGAATGTCGAGAAGCAGTAATCGGGCCGCCCAATCAGCAAATAATAGATAGAATCGAGCTTGGATATTATCTGTTTTAGTAGATACAATAAAATATTGAGAACAAATTGGATCCCTTTTAAATATGGAATGAAGATTTTTCAGTTATATAATCTGTTGTTTGGTAGATATAATAAAATATTGAGAACAAATTGATTGTTGAAATTTACATTAATTATATACAAATTAAATTACCGCATAATTGGTTGATATACATCATTTGTGGTGAAATTACATTTTTTTATACATTAGAGATATAACAGTTTACATGTAATGTAATTATAAAAAAAATTTACCAGTGAATGTAGGTGTCTAAAAAAGATTTGATAGCTTCATTCAATCTTACAAAATCCTTCTTATCAATGGAGATGAAATACATTAAAGATTACCGATATAGCACATAGAAAAAAATAATCATTCAAGGCTAGCTACTCAATGATAAATTATGGAAAATGAATGTGGAAAATGAAAGTGAGAGAATTATTATATAGGAGATTATATTAATATTGAATGGTTAAGTGATTCGGGTGGAATTTACACGTTTTAGAGGCACATGTGAAGCGTATTTTGATGTGGATTTCATTGAATTATGCATTGAATATGATTGTTTAAGCCGAAATGAGAGAAATGTTGTGTTTTGTCGATTTTGTAGGAAATACGATGGAAATTGGAGCAAAACACCAACCATACTTTACTGGATCCGAAAGAGGAGTGCACGGTTAGATTCGTCTCGAAAAACGGAGTGGATTAGCCAAAGGAATCGAGTCAATCCGACACCCGAGGCGAAAGATATGCACGAAACGAGGAAGAGGTGGAAATCAAGAGGGAGCACGGCCGAGCTCATGGCTCGGCCGAGCCATTTTCAGGCCACGGACGTGCACCACGCTCGAAGAAACGCATCTCGATATAGGGATTTTGGCCAACTCAAGGGCACGGCCGAGAACACAGCTCGGTCGAGCACCCCAGCCCAGCTTTGTCCGCACACCACGGCCGAAATGATGCCACGGCCGAGCTCCTAGCTCCCCTGCACCCACACGCCTCGGCCGAGACAAGGCCACGGTCGAGCTCCACCCATGCCCAACTTCAATTTCGATGCCATCTTCATAATTTGGCCATTTTTTAGGGACCAACTTGCAAATTGTCCATCCAAACCCTACCCCAACACTATATAAACCCTCTTTCTTGAAATCCAAGACATTCTCCCCCAAAATCCACACATACTTACACATACTTGGAGGTGTTTTGACCATTTCTCTCTCAATTCTTCACCAAATCAAGGAAGAAAGGATGCATTAGCTCCCAAATTCCATTCCACACCACATTCTAGACTAAGCTTTCTCTTTCTTTTCCTTTTTATTTAGTTATTTCATTTGGAATTTGTAATTTGATTATGTTAGTAGTTAGCTAAACAAATTTGTGGTTCTAAGGCTATGTTTATACTTTGGATGATGCTTATGAATTAATTTCTTGTTTATTTGGTGGTTGTGTTGCTATTTCTATTTGAATGCTTAACTTTCATTGCAAAACATGTTGTCAATGGCCATGGTAGTATGTTTTATCTATTGTTAATTGTAATTGGATTGAGAAATCTCTTTCGTTAATCGTAATTAAGCATTCGACCCAATATTCTTGTGAGCTCGAGAGAGAGGATCAATTATTGGGAGGGTATTAGATGATCTTAGGAACTTTTGGGGGATTTCTTATGCATGCTTAGTAGAGATGCTAGTTTGTATGATATGTCTCTTGGATTAATTGGATCGAGAGAACTATTAATTCACCATTTGTGATCAACCTTATAGTAATCAACACACCACTACTTAATTAAGCCTTTAATCATAAGTTGAATCCTTAGTGTGACATATGCCTTGGAACCCACCCTTCCTTCTTTGAGTTTTCATCTATTTCACTTTTGTTTTATTGAATTGCATGATAGTTGATCGATTTCATATTTACTCTTTCGTTGTTTATTTGTGACACATTGTTAGACAATCTTAGGAGTAAGTCAACCTTCAATTTATCGATCACGTCTACTTAGAACTTGACTAGCAAACTACCCTTTTACGCTTAACCTCCCTGTGGGATCGACCTCGTGCTTATCACGCTACGATAGACGCCGTACACTTGCGGTTGTTTATTTAGTGTTGCATAACACGTGTATCAAGTTTATGGCGCCGCTGCCGGGGAGGTTTTTAAGAGCTCTAGAGTGTAGGCTAGAAGAGTTTTAGTTTAGGCACTTTATTTGCTTTCTTTATTTGCAAAAATCAAAAAAAATATTTGTGTTTGTACTTTGAGCTTATTTGTATATCTCACTCTCGTTTGTTCTTTTGATAGACATGGTTTATGATCACACGATCTAGAAGGAACCACCAAGAAGTGCTACCTTTAGATCCGGAGATTGAGGCCAATTGTCGAAGAAGGAACGCCGAAAGGAGAAGACTAGAGTTGGAAAGAATGAACCGACGGGAGAATCCGGTTGAAGAAGAAGAGGAATTAGAGAATCAAGGAGTCGAAGGAGTTGAGGAACCTAACGAGAATGGAGGCAACCGGCCTCAAGGAGTTCTAAGGGACAATTTTCGTCGGAGAGTTGAAGAGAACATTGGGATGGAAAGAAATGTAGAGCAAAGGGAGGAAAACGGGAATCAACGAGTTTTGAGAGACCATTTCCGCCCTATCCCAAGACCCTATGGAGGAGCGGGTCGGGAACCCGTTGATGCTCATAACTTTGAGCTCAAGCCGGCCCTAATCATGATGGTTCAAAACAACCAATTTGGAGGGTTGTCAAAGGAGGATCCTAACCTTCATTTATCTCAATTCTTAGAGATAAGTGGAACGGTTAAGATTAACCGTGTCCCTCAAGATTACATCCGCCTCCAATTGTTCCCATTTTCCCTCCGTGATCGTGCTAAGCAATGGTACATGTCTCTTGATCTACGGACAATCGAAAATTGGACCGATCTTGTAGATGCTTTCCTCATGAAGTACTTTCCTCCAAGCAAGACCATCAAGATACGAGGGGAGATCTCCTCATTTATGCAAGATGATGATGAGTCGTTAGCCGAGGCTTGGGAGCGCTTCAAGGATTTGATAAGAAGTTGTCCTCAACATGGGTTCTCAAGAGACCAATTGATTTGTTACTTCTACAACGGGATGGACCACCGTACGAGAGGGATGGTGGATGCCTCGGCCGGTGGAGGTTCTTTGTTGGGAAAGACAACGGAAGAGGGTTATGTGCTTTTGGAAGAAATGGCTAAGAATGGCAATCAATGGCCATCCGAACGAAGGCAAAGTCGAAGAGTAGCTTCCACTCAAAATTCGGAAGAAAGTGTCAACTTATCCAACAAAGTGGATAAGCTAATCTCTTTGATGACGGCCAAAGCACTTGTGGAGCCTAACAATGATCAATATGAAGAGGCCCATTTCATGAACAACCAACGGGATCGTCATTTTCGAGAGAGAGGTTGGGGAGAAAGACAAACCCATGGGAACTATCACCCCTCTAATCCAAACCAATACCATCCCGGCTTGAGAAACCATGAAAATTTCTCCTATGCTAACACAAGGAACACCATCATACCCCCTCCAAATTTCAACGTAAGAGATGGTGAAATTTTGGAATCTCCATCAAAGTTATCCTTGGAAGAAATGTTTGGTGCATTCATGGGAGAAACCAAGAATTTCATGAAAGAGACTAAGCATAATGTGGCAAAGATATGGCAAAAACTTGATGAGCATGGTGAGATGATCAAAGATGTGACCACTCACATGAAAGCTATGGAAAAGCAAATGGGCCAACTTGCCACCATCATTGGAAAGCAACACGTTCCGGGGAAATTCCCCTCTAACACGGAGCTAAATCCTAAGGAGCAATGCAACGCCATAAGGCTAAGAAGTGGGACAAGCTACGAAGGGCCCAAGATGCCATTAGAGGAGGAAGTGGTAATGGCACCCGAGGGTGTTGACAAAAATGATGGCTTAGTGAAAGAGAAAGAAGGAGAGAAGAAGAGTGGGGAGGCAATCCCTCCCTTGTTTAGTAAAAATGTAATGCCCATCCCATATCCTCAAAGGATGAAGAAGAAGAACTTGGATGGCAAGTTTGTCAAGTTTGCGGAGATGTTCAAGAAACTCCATATCAACATCCCTTTCGCCGAAGCTCTTGAACAAATACCACATTACTTCAAATTCTTGAAGGAGATAATGTCACACAAGAGGGAAATGGAGACATATGAGACGGTGCACTTAGCCGAACATTGTAGCTCCATAATTCAAGCTAAGCTACCTCCAAAGCTTAGGGATCCCGGATCCTTCACTTTATCATGCACTATTGGAGATGGAGGTACATTAAGAGCTCTATGTGACTCGGGAGCAAGCATCAGCCTCATGCCATTGTCACTCTTCAAATCACTTGGTTTAGGAGAGCTCACACCAACCACAATGAGCCTTCAATTGGCGGATAGGTCTATGACATACCCTTTGGGTATAGCGGAGGATGTATTGGTCAAAATCGGCAACCTCCTCTTTCCGGTAGACTTTGTGGTTTTGGACATGGAGGAAGACAAAAACATTCCATTGATATTGGGAAGGCCATTTTTGGCAACCGGAGGGGTTATTCTTGATATGAGAAATGGAAAGTTGGAGCTTCGAATGAACCAAGAGATAGTTACAATTGACATGTTTAGAGCTATCAAACTCCGAAACGATGAGACTGGAGAGTATGGGTTTCCCAAGGGAGAGTATCCTCCAATACCCATGAGAAAGGAGGTGGAAGAAGAGCCCAAGATAAATATTGTGGAGGAGAACCCCAAGGTGGAATACAATGAGTTGAAGATGGGCAAGAAGGCCAAGTTTGGGGGAGTTTTCTTCAAAAACTCCCCCAAATCAAGAAAAGCTACTTGTGCAAGCTTGGAGATGAATGAGGCATCAACCTCTTATGACATGATTGAAGAGCCAGATGGGCTAGCTTGTGGATGTTTCAACGGTTTTAAGAAATTTGGATGGGGAAAGAAGTGCAAGAGCAAGGAAGATGATGGGGTGACTTGATATTCCCCTCAAGAGGAACCGTCCGGCATAGGACGTTAAAAATAGCGCTTCTTGGGAGGCAACCCAAGGTTTTATTGCTTTCATGTTTTTATTGCTTTAGTAGTGTTGATAGCTTGGTTTATCTTGTAGGTATGGATGAAGAGTACTATGGATATCACATCTTGAAGAATGGAGAAGAAAGCAAAACCAACTTTGGAGAGGAGGAAGCAAGTGTTGCAATGGTAATCTTTGAAGAAGCATTGGATGTGCAAGGAAGGAGGTAACAACTTGTAGCCCCAAACTTAGAATTTATACATAGTAAAATTCTAAGTTTGGGGGAGTTATTTTTCTTTTATCTTTCTACTAGTTGTTACCATTGCACCGGTTCGTCATTCTACTTGTGTCACATTTTGCACCGGCGCACACTTGGCTTTCACATGATTATATTGATTAAGTTGGTTTTGACTATATGTTGGGTAGTGGGTACTTGGTGAAATGTGAGCATGAATAGTCATTGGAATCCATTGTTGAGTAGTTGTGATGATGTCTATTTGCTTTGAATGTATGCATGATTGGTGTTGGAATATGGAATCATGTTGTGTTCATATTTGTGAATCTTTGATAGCATGGATGCATGATGTGTTGTTGTTTGGGAACATTTGATGAATGTGAGAGTCCTATTGAATAAACCGGTGAGAATTGAGCCTTAAATCGAGCATGTAATCCGGTTTAGTTCATTTGAGAGTGGACTATGTTATTGCTAGTGATTCTAGAACTTGCCTAAGTTCTTGTTTGAAAGCATGATTGTGTGAAACTTTGTGATGTGATATAGGCCATTTTGTTCTAAAAGAGTCACTTAGCCAAAATTTCCCAAAACCGAAGAAATTTCCCGTAGTTAGCCCCTTGAACTTAATTCCTCATTTTCTTGGCAAACTACAATGTTAACCACTTAGCCTTTTTGAGCCTTTGATTCCTATATCTAGTGGGGGATAAAAGACAAAGTGGAAAATATGTGCTTGAATGAATATCTTTGGTGAAAAGAAAAGTTGGAAAAGTTGAAAGAAAAAGAGAAAGATGAAAAGAAAATCAAGGAAAAAAAAAGAGGGACAAAGAGCCCCAAAAGCTTGAAAAAAAAATGGTTCAAAAGATGAGGTGATGAATACTTGAAAAAGAAAGGAAAATGAAAAGTGAGGATGAAGTTTGTAAGCTTTGAAAGTGAAAGCACACATTGTAGAACAACAAGCTTTGTCCTCCACTAGAAGAGTCACAATTCCCAAATTCATCCTACCTTGTCCAAAGAGCCAATGTTACATCCTTGATTAAGTCCTATTGATCACATTGTTGAGCATTTGAGTGTTGTGAAAAGTAGAAGTTGGGCAAGCATATGGTGATTGCATAGCATAACTTGGTTGATGAGTGCATTAATATCCTCAATTTGTTTGTGTGTTTGAGAGAAACACTTTGTCATGTGAGTAGAGGACTTGAGCATTTGGATTATGTTTCCCATTCACAATGTGTTGTGTTTTGTGCATTCTTTGATCCATGAGTGTGAATTGCAATAATGATCCTATGACCTTCATTGAGAGATGCACTTTGAGAAAGAGATATCATTACATCTTACTTTGCATGTGTGAATTACATTGAATATTCCATTGTGATCATTCCACCCTCATTGCTTTAAGTGCTTAGTTGTTTGAGGACAAACAACATTTTAAGTTTGGGGGAGTTTGATTCGGGTGGAATTTACACGTTTTAGAGGCACATGTGAAGCGTATTTTGATGTGGATTTCATTGAATTATGCATTGAATATGATTGTTTAAGCCGAAATGAGAGAAAGGTTGTGTTTTGTCGATTTTGTAGGAAATACGATGGAAATTGGAGCAAAACACCAACCATACTTTACTGGATCCGAAAGAGGAGTGCACGGTTGGATTCGTCTCGAAAAACGGAGTGGATTAGCCAAAGGAATCGAGTCAATCCGACACCCGAGGCGAAAGATATGCACGAAACGAGGAAGAGGTGGAAATCAAGAGGGAGCACGGCCGAGCTCATGGCTCGGCCGAGCCATTTTCAGGCCACGAACGTGCACCACGCTCGAAGAAACGCATCTCGATACAGGGATTTTGGCCAACTCAAGGGCACGGCCGAGAACACAGCTCGGCCGAGCACCCCAGCCCAGCTTTGTCCGCACACCACGGCCGAAATGATGCCACGGCCGAGCTCCTAGCTCCCCTGCACCCACACGCCTCGGCCGAGACAAGGCCACGGTCGAGCTCCACCCATGCCCAACTTCAATTTCGATGCCATCTTCATAATTTGGCCATTTTTTAGGGACCAACTTGCAAATTGTCCATCCAAACCCTACCCCAACACTATATAAACCCTCTTTCTTGAAATCCAAGACATTCTCCCCCAAAATCCACACATACTTACACATACTTGGAGGTGTTTTGACCATTTCTCTCTCAATTCTTCACCAAATCAAGGAAGAAAGGATGCAATAGCTCCCAAATTCCATTCCACACCACATTCTAGACTAAGCTTTCTCTTTCTTTTCCTTTTTATTTAGTTATTTCATTTGGAATTTGTAATTTGATTATGTTAGTAGTTAGCTAAACAAATTTGTGGTTCTAAGGCTATGTTTATACTTTGGATGATGCTTATGAATTAATTTCTTGTTTATTTGGTGGTTGTGTTGCTATTTCTATTTGAATGCTTAACTTTCATTGCAAAACATGTTGTCAATGGCCATGGTAGTATGTTTTATCTATTGTTAATTGTAATTGGATTGAGAAATCTCTTTCGTTAATCGTAATTAAGCATTCGACCCAATATTCTTGTGAGCTCGAGAGAGAGGATCAATTATTGGGAGGGTATTAGATGATCTTAGGAACTTTTGGGGGATTTCTTATGCATGCTTAGTAGAGATGCTAGTTTGTATGATATGTCTCTTGGATTAATTGGATCGAGAGAACTATTAATTCACCATTTGTGATCAACCTTATAGTAATCAACACACCACTACTTAATTAAGCCTTTAATCATAAGTTGAATCCTTAGTTTGACATATGCCTTGGAACCCACCCTTCCTTCTTTGAGTTTTCATCTATTTCACTTTTGTTTTATTGAATTGCATGATAGTTGATCGATTTCATATTTACTCTTTCGTTGTTTATTTGTGACACATTGTTAGACAATCTTAGGAGTAAGTCAACCTTCAATTTATCGATCACGTCTACTTAGAACTTGACTAGCAAACTACCCTTTTACGCTTAACCTCCCTGTGGGATCGACCTCGTGCTTATCACGCTACGATAGACGCCGTACACTTGCGGTTGTTTATTTAGTGTTGCATAACACGTGTATCATTAAGATTGATTTATTTAAATAAACGAATTAGATTAAAATGAAAAGTATGAAAATGTGGTGAGATGAGGTATTTTGAAATTCAGACATTTGGAAGGAGAGAGGTTGTGTCTGATGAATCAATTACATGGGGCACTCCAAAATATATACTATAATAAAGATAAAGATTAATATAAGGGGTAATATATATTTTTTTATATGTAATTTTCTTTAAAATAAATTAAGGGTGAACTCGTAAAAAAAGGGGTATATAACTGTGACTTATTTAACAATCCAGCCCATAGCACATGAATGTATCAGTATTTACAAAATGCTAATTTGCGGGATATTAATTTTGCATTTGATGTTCAGATTGTTTGAGTTTGAGTTATGGTCTGAACTAGGGGTGTAAACGACCCGAATCAAGTCGAGTAGTGCTGAGCTCGAAACTCGACTCGATTGTTATACTCGAAGTTCGAAATTTGATTCGATTGTTATACTCGAAGCTCGAAACTCGACTCAATCGAGTCTAAAATTTTAAAGATCGAGCTCGACTCGATTACCTATATAATTTTAAAAATTAATTGTGAAATACAATATATTTTTTCTAAGATAAACTCGAGTTCGACTCGACTCAATTACTTGTATAGTTGTATTATATATTAATGGCAAAATAGTAAATATTGTTCAAGTTCGATTAGGCTCGCGAGCCTTTCGAGCCGAGTATTTATAAGCTCGAACTCGATAGCTATTCGAGTAGCTCGAAACTCGACTCGATTAACTTCGAATCAATTTCGATCTTTCTTCTAATCGAGCATGAGTAGCTCGCGAATTGACTCGACTCACTTATACCCCTTGTCTGAACTATTAATTTTCTTGCATATATAGAGGACAAAGCGAAGCAATGTTCATAGACCAAAACTGCATAAATTACACAGAAAACTGGATTATTTAAATGTTTGTTTAAAACATGAAAAGTAATTAGAAGACTAGGGGCCTGTTTGATAGGCCAGATAACACCAAGTTAGTCAGGTTATCTCTACTTTCGGACGTTTGGTACATTTTTGCGTGGCCCGTGTTAGTTTAGTGGCCCGTCCATATTTACTGTGCTGCTTCAGGAGAGTTATCGGCCCAAATTTGGGGCGTTGGGGGTCTTAAATGAATAGTTACCCGGATGGAAGCCAAATTTACTCATTTGCCCTTCCTGTATTTAAAGGCAAAAAATCATGTTTTTAATTCATTTGCCCTAATTTCAGAATCAAAACACAGAGCGGCGATTTCAGGTGTGCATATTCTGCGTCCCTTCGTCTCTTCCACTTACTAGATCTTCTTCTAAACACATATGTAATTTCAGATCTGTTTATGCATACGCGTCACATCTGTTCTAATACATCTGGGTAAACGAAATTTCGTTGTACATCCCGTTTGGTGAATGCTCTGAATAACAACTTCCGGTGAAGAGGACTGAACATTGACGTTTTGTGTGAAAAATCAACTAAATCATCACAACATCGTCTGAAATGGGCGCAAATCTGTGTCGACAAACTGCAACTCTCACCGATCTAGGAAACGCAAATCTGTGTCGACAAACTGCCACTCTCACCGATCTAGGAATGCAGTAATGGATCTAGGGCGCAAATCTGTTCTTTTTTCTATTTTTTTTCTGATGTATTACAACGGCTGTGCCTTATGCCTATATTTTTTGACGTTTTTCACTACACGTTGTGCTTCTTTAATCTAAAAATATGTACATCAACAATCATTATCCAAGAATTTTTTTTTCTGAATTTGAAACACTGTAACCCGAGAACTTGTGCGGAGTAAGGAATTTGTTTTGATAAAATTGTACTCCGTAATTTGCAAAAATTGGTTGAGGGCAATCTAGTAATTTTGTTTAGTGAACAGTGGCTCTTCATTTTTAGTAAGAACGTAGTCGTGAAATCCACCAAACATCAGACAAGATAACATAAATGGGATAAATATCAAAAGATGAGTTTATCTGAGCAACCAAACATGCCCTAGATCATTTGGAAGTTTGTGATTATAAAAATAAAATAAAATAAATTAATGTTAAAGGTTATTTGTGACATTTGACACCATAATTTTATTTTATCCCACCATCCAAACAACCCAATGGAACACTATTAAATTTACTTTCTTAATTAAAGAGATTTATTCAATTTTTTAATTGACCAAAAATATATATCTAATGAACTAAAAAATTAAAAATTTTAATTAATTTTTATGTATACATATATTATTGTTTTAAATAATGATTATATTTAAGATTTTTTAATATAAGTGTGTACTTTTGTATATCTGATGTTATCTTGGCGGGCAAATATCTGATGTTATCTTGGCGGGCAAGTTAATTTGTTTTCCTTCTCGGCCCGGCCCGGTCCGACCTGGCATATAAGGGATTAGTTTCCACTTTCCATACATTCATATTTCATGTTATAAACACACTTTCCATACAAAAACACACAAACTTTCTTCTAATTTTCCTTTTCATCTTCATCTTCCAATTTCTCCTTCATCATCTTCTCTCCATTCATCGGCCGCCGCGTCGATTTCCAGATTTTTTCTCCCTCTGTTTCGAAAACTACTTGACAGACAGACAATATGCAACGCAGCCTTCCAGCAATGGTTAACTCAAATCCGAATCTGCGCTATCTAACTAGTAAAGAAACGGAGGTCAGACTGCCCAGGCCCACCAGTGTCAAGAATAAAATGCCCTCTCATGTTCAAATCACCGCGGATCAAATTCTCCTGGAAGCCCGACAACGAGAAGTAGTAATCGGGCCGCCCGTTCAGAAAATAATAGATAGAATCGAGCTCGGATATTATCGACTTCGGAAACGCAAAGAATTCGAAGATTTAGTTCGAAGGGTGGGATGGAACAGAAGCCTATGGGTAAAGTATGCTAGGTGGGAAGAATCCCAAAAGGATTTTGCTCGTTCGCGGTCAGTATGGGAGCGCGCACTTGAGGTGGATTACAGGGACCATACATTGTGGCTTAAATAGGCTGATTTTGAGATGAAAAATAAGTTTATTAACCATGCTAGGAATGTATGGGACCGATCTACACAACTGCTCCCCAGAGTGGATCAGCTATGGTACAAGTATATTCACATGGAGGAGATGCTCGGGAATGTAGCTGCCTCTAGGCAGATCTTTGAAACGTGGATGAAGTGGATGCCCGATCTACAGGCATGGCTTTCATATATAAAGTTTGAGTTGAGGTATAATGAGGTTGAAAGGGCTAGAGATATTTTTGAGCGGTTTGTTGAATGTCACCCGAAGGTTAGTGCATGGATTAGATTTGCTAAATTTGAGATGAAAAATGGAGAGATAGCTAGTGCTAGGAACTGTTATGAGAGGGCTGTAAATAAGTTGGGAGATGATGAAGAGGCAGAGGAGTTATTTGTGGCTTTTGCAGAGTTTGAAGAGAAATGCAAGGAGACAGAAAGAGCTCGATGTATTTATAAATATGCATTGGATCATATTCCAAAGGGTAGGGCAGAGGAGCTATACAGGAAGTTTGTTGCATTTGAGAAGCAGTATGGTGACAGGGAAGGAATTGAAGATGCTATTGTTGGAAAGAGGAGGCTTCAGTATGAGGATGAGGTGAGGAACAACCCACTTAATTACGACGTGTGGTTTGATTACATTCGGTTAGAAGAGAGTTGTGGGGATAGACAAAGGATTGAGGATCTCTATGAGAGGGCAATAGCTGCAAATATCCCTCCTGCACAGGAGAAACGATACTGGCAGCGATATATATACTTGTGGTAAACACAATGCTCGACCATTTATGTGATCTTCACACTCTGTTTCTATCGCACACACATATATAATAGTGTTGCTTACTCGTTGAATTTGTTTCCTTATCAGGATTAATTATGTGTTATATTTGGAGCTTGATGCCCATGATGTGGACCGAACAAGAGATGTTTACAGGTAAGATACCGTTGTAGATATTTTGTTCATGAATAATGATAATAGCATCTAAGCAACTAGTTAATCTGATAGGAAATTTTTCTATGTGAACTTGGTTGCCAAAATTTTGTTTCAATGAGCAGCTTATTTTGTGCCAGATTGTATCCTTTTGTGCTTGATTTGTATCAATTTGACTGCACTTTCCATATGAGCTGATTCTAACTATCTGATATACTTTGAAATTGAGCAGCTTGTGTCTGAAGATGATTCCTCATGAAAAGTTTTCCTTTGCAAAGATTTGGCTTATGGCTGCCCAGTTCGAAATTCGTCAATCAAATATCGATCGAGCACGACGGATATTAGGGTCAGCAATTGGCATGGCTCCCAAAGATAAGGTATGGCAAATGTTTTTTTCATAAATACTTTGTTTCTTTATTTGGATCTTATTTATGTATTTTCAGTACTTTACTCTAAATTTATAATTTCACAAACAGATATTTAAGAAGTACATTGAGATAGAGCTGCAGCTAGGTAATATAGAACGATGCAGAAAGCTTTATCAGAAGTATTTGGAGTGGTCACCTGAGAACTGTTATGCATGGAGCAAGTATGCAGAGTTGGAGAAGTCCTTGGAAGAAACTGAAAGAGCCAGAGCTCTCTTTGAGCTTGCAATTGACCAACCTGCACTAGACATGCCGGAGTTGTTATGGAAGGTATATTGTCACTGCATCATGTAAACACTAAGTATGTTCAATTTTAATTGCAATTATGTTGCTCACTCCATAGTTGTCGTATTTATAGTTTGCCCACCTCTTGGTTGGCCTCTACGAGGCACTGGGGTGATGTTATCTTACATGGACACTTAGGAGATGTTTGTTTCAGGCTTTAGAGGGATTGTGAAAAATGAAAATCGTTATTGGAAATCCTTGAATAGTATAACCGTGAATTTAACTTTTGCGTATGTTTGGTTGATAAGATGTAGTAGGGTATGATTAAAAGGTAAGTGATAAAATAAAGGTGTGAGTTATTGGGAAAAGGAAAAGTATGAGAGAGAATGTAAGAGAGTGTAGGTATTATAGTTTAGGATTATGGTGGATTTTGAAATCTGGCCTGCATAATCCTACAAACAAACATACTTTGGCTTTTGAAATCCTCAAGCTGGATTTCACAAACCCATACCAAACATACCCTTAGTTTCAAACATTGTTACAATGAATATATGTTGGGAATTGGAATGGTTACTGCTTCTTTCTGCATCTCCATGACTCATGTATGGCCAAAATTCTTGTTGAAATGTCATGACACCTTTTTTAATTACTCAAACCTGTTCTTCATCTCTTTTTTTGTATTCTTATTTGAGTTACACCTTTTGGTAGTGGTGCTTTAGTTTTATGTGAGAAGTGACCTGATATCTTTACAGTCTCTGTTGTATATCAGCGCCGTAAGAACTTAAAACCTTTGCACTTAAAACGGCAGTTAGACAAGTTAGTTAGAGGCTAAGTATGGTTGTGTGTATTTTAGAAAAGGGCCTCTTGGTCTTTTCAGGGTGGAAGTTCCCTGTTGAGTGTTAGTATTAATAGGGGGGTATCTCTTTGGTGTTTAATCATCGTGTAATCTTGGAATATTGGAATTGGGCAGCTTCGGCTGATTATCTTGAATCTTTCTATCGTATTCTTGGCTACTCTTCTGTACTCTACATCAGCCTCTCCTGGTCTGTGATTCTAAGTCTACAGAGAATAAAAATGCATATTGACCTTCTTTCTACTTGATGGCAGGCATATATTGACTTTGAAATATCTGAATCCGAATATGAAAGAACTAGAGAGCTTTATGAGAGGCTTTTGAACCGCACAAAACACTTGAAGGTGTGGATCAGTTATGCCAAGTTTGAGGCATCTCAGGATTCAGACTTGCCTGAACGTCATCATGAAGGCAAGACTGAGTGCCTTCAGCGTGCCAGAGGTATGAAAGTAAAATCATATGTTGCTTCATCTTTTTTACTTGTACCGACTGGTGTCATTGCTAGTTCTTATTGATGTTAATTAAAACCCATACTTTTTCCTATTCCTCAGCTGTTTTTGAAAGAGTACTTAGCTATTTCAGAACTTCTGCCCCTGAATTGAAAGAGGAAAGAGCAATGCTTTTGGAAGAGTGGTTGAACTTGGAAAGCAGCTTTGGCGAGCTTGGGGATGTTGACTTGGTCCGTGCTAAGATGCCAAAGAAACTTAAAAAGAGAAGGCATATTGAAACAGAGGATTGTCCGGCTGGGTATGCAAATCAACTTTTCTTCTTCTCCTGTGTTAAAAGAAAGTCATGCTACCAATTTGTCTATTATCATTTGGTTTCTTGTGTTTCTAAATATTTATCGAAAGAATTATGATTCTTGTGATCCATGGCAAGTTAATGTGCATGTGGCCATATTTTCCCATGTTCTGCACCATATTTTTACTGTGATTGTATTATGTGTTGTACCTTATTCAAGCGCATTAAAATTAATCTGTTGTTGTGACCAGTTCTGACGATTTGATAATTTGCAGGTACGAGGAGTATATTGATTATCTGTTCCCAGAAGAAACACAGACAACAAACCTTAAGATTTTGGAAGCAGCATACAAGTGGAAGAAGCAGAAGCTTACTTCTGATGATGATTAATGTGGTAACATGCAGTAATGCCTTTTTTATTCTTGTTTATTCTCATGGCAATCTTTTAACTGTCTGATGAGATATAGCAATATACATACATTGTATGAGTTAAAATCCCCTGCATCTCCAATGAATCTCTGTTATATCGTTAAATGGCATGATGGTGCTACTGATTTTGTCATTTGTTGAAGTTATTTCTGTCAAAACAGCGTATGTTTACAAAATTTCGACCTCTTGAAACCGAGTAGAAAATCAGTTTCAAACGAACTCATTGAAAGTGTCTCTGTATTAGCAAATGGGCTTGTATACTTGGGTCTTGTTTGCTTAGTCGTGTAAAGTGTAAACCTTGGTATATATACGGATATACCTATCTCACGTTTGTTTATACAAATTTTAAATGATCGTTTAAAATTACAAAATTGCCCTTAAAATTCTCAAATGATCAAATTTGAATCTGCAATTGTCAAACAAAAAAACTCAACTCGATCAAACTAGCAAGCTCAACAAATCTGGAAATGGACAAAATCAAAACCTAGCAAATCAAAACTCAGAAACTTGCAAACCCATGTCTAGAAATATCATTTAAAAATGAGTAGTTCAAAATGAATCGAAGTTTCGATCCACCCCAAATCTCCACCAAATAAACAAGCACTTGATGTGAACACGTCACTGGGAAGTGAGAACCAAAATCACCTCAATTCAGTCAAAGATTATTATGTTTAAAAGAAAAGAAAAAAGGCCCTCCACTCTTTTAGATTTAAATTATCAAATAGTCGCAGAATTATTTAATGGGAACGAAGTTGGTGTTATGTGATTATTCCCCATGCAACTGTAAAAATTGGTACAAACTTCCTTCACTATTCAAGTGTAATGGCGATTTTATTTTTTAGTAAGTAAAAAACAAATCATTAATAAATAAAATTAAGGGAAACGGAATAATTTGGACTTCAATTAGATAATCTGTAATTTTGTAAATTTTTATGTATAAAATAAATAAACAATAAAAAGTATAATTTTGTAAACTTTTTATGTATAAAATAAAGAAATGATAAATTGTGGGGGTGAAGTTTATATAAAAAAAAATCTATTTTAAGAATGTGAAAGTTATTGTGGAACCGTACCGAAAATTATAAAAGTTATTGTGGAAGGAGGGAGTAATAAATACATCCTAAAATAACTTTCACATTTTTAAAATGAATAACTCTCTATAAACTTTATTTTTACAATATCCTCAATTTTATATAAATGTCATTAATTTTTTATTTTACACATATATTAAAGTCCAATTCATTTCTTTACAGGTTTACAAAATTACCTTTCAAAACTTCATTCATTATTACATTTTCTTAATATTTGTGTCCATCTACCATAAAAAAAAAAAAAAAATTATAGCACAGAAGTAATAAAAATGTACTTTTAGAACAAAAAAAATAAAAAATTTAAAATAAAATTGAGTAGTACATTCAAAAATTATTCTTTTTTTTTTTTTTCACATTCATCACCATCTTGTTTTGTAATCAAATATAGAAATAATTCAAATTTGTAGCTGGTGAATACACTTTGGTGTTTCGCGACCTTGCAAATTCCAAACCCTCCATAGCTGCTGCAGGTATGTTTTTTGTTTTGTTTTGCAAGTGATAAAACTAACGAACAAGGAGAAATTTTGCATTTCTTCATTCTAGAGTTGTGAATTTTTTTTTCTCCTTTTTTATTTTGATTTCCGTCTTTACAAACCACTTGCGCGTAGGAGTAGAATATCGATTTTATACTGAACAAACTTCTTGTAGAAGAATTATACTCTCATATACCTTGTTGAAAGTTGAATTTTAGGTGTAAGTGAGTTGTTTGTAGAAATGTTTACTCCACGATCATCTATTCCCGAGCTTCTTAAAATCATTAGCCACCACTCTAGTGAAAATCAGTTTAATGAGGTGCAACAGATTCTGATTGACCGTGAGAAAATGCTGCAATTAGACATTGATGATTTGAAAAGGACTGTTGATTCAATGAAAAAGGAGGCACATTTGCAGGAGAGGTCTCACAACATTGGAATGATGGAGATGAATGCGAAAGTTACGAGGTTAACTGAGGAGCTAAGGGCTGCTAAGAGGGCAGAGGAGCGCCATGAGAAGCTCTGTAAGGAATCTTCGAATATTGTTGCTGAAAAGGATAAGTTGATTGAGGAGTTGAATGGGAAAATCAAGGAGTTGCAGGGTAAAAACTTGGAGAATGAGGAGTATAAGGAGCAGTCGAAATGTTTGGAGGCGAAAGTTGCGAATTTGAGAGCTGAGAAGTTGGCTTCTGATCGACTTGTGGACGAACTTAAGAGCCAAATTTGTGAAGCTACTCGGAATTTTGATGAGTTGATGCAGGAGAAGATGGAGTCTGATAGCAGGCTTGAGAATTTGGCACCAAGGGTGATGAGAATGGAAGCTGAATTGGCTAGTTTGCTTAAAGTGAAGGTGGAGAATCTTGATAGTCTTTCGGATTTCGTGGATAAGTTGGGTGCTAAGGGGGAGAATGTGGAGTTTCCGGATGCTATTAAGCGCTGGAAAGATAGCTTGGAAATCGACAGCACGAATGCTGGTGCTGACAATTTAGGTGGAATTGATGTCACTCCATTGGTAATGAAAGGTATTGTTGTTTTGAAGAAGCATTATGAGTATTATGTGCAACTTGCCTTTTCTGAGAAGTGATTAGTTTTAGCTTTAAAGGATCTTGTGTGGTTTGCAATGCCCATATTAGTTAATAATCTGTAGCTCTAGATAGTTATCATTAATTGTTCGATGCAATATGGTAATTCGTTGAATTTGTTTATCGTAAGAATAACGTGTTGCGTATCTTTATACGCGTGTTTCCTTGTGTTGTATCTCACATCTGGTCTTATGTGCAACTTGCCTTTTCTGTGAAGTGATTAGTTTTAGCTTTAAAGGATCTTGTGTGGTTTGCAATGCCCATATTAGCTAATAATCTGTAGCTCTAGATAGTTATCATTAATTGTTCGATGCAATATGGTAATACGTAGAATTTGTTTATCGTAAGAATAACGTGTTGCGTATCTTTATACACGTGTTTCCTTGTGTTGTATCTCACATCTGAGATTGTACATGTGCCAAGCACCAGACAAATGACACTCTTAAAAAAGCTTGTTAGAGTCTCTCTTGGTCTGCCATTCTGATGTGGTTCGTGTGCGTATTGCAGGTTCACATGATATTGATACGCGCACTCCTGGTGAAACACAACGTGCTGGTAAAAGGCCTATTTCATCTTGTGCTCCTTTAGAAGTGATTGAGATATGCGATAGCGATGATGAAGCAGAGTCGGGTGGTTCAATGTATATGTCGGACGCATCTTCCGGGGGAAATAAGAGGGGAAAACTAGAGAAAGGGAAGTGCAGTCAATCCCAGTTGCCCTTCTCATTCTCATCTGAATCTGATTAAAGAAGAAGCCTTTTTGCAGAAACAACTGGGATTATCTAACATAAATGACTAGGAAACTGTTTAATGTTGTTTCGATGACCTTGTTACAACCTTTTGCAAGAAAGAAATCATTTTTAGAAGAAAGTAAAGTGTACATTTCAAGAATGACTTGAAGTACTACTATAGATGAAGAGATAATTTTCAAAGTTGTGGAGTATAAATTATGGACAAAAAAGGGTGCTAAAAATATTTCTCATGACTTGTATCTTTTAATAGATTATTATTATTATAGAGATAGATTATAAATTTACTTTAATTTCTTACCCCATTTTTTATATTGCAGTGGGCCAGTGGCTTATATTTTGATATTGCAATTTAGGAAACCGGTTTGGAATTGATATCTACTTTTATTGTTTTTTACGAGTAATTTTTTGGACCTTTTTTATACTTAGTTGTTAATTGTGGTGTGATTTTTAATGTTGGAATGTATAATTCTAACGGCATAATTGGTACGATGGAATGAAAATATAGTTGAATGGAATGAACTCATGAATGGAATGAAGTTGGGAAAGGAATAAAATAGGAATTGATATGATGGAATGAAAATATAGGTGAATGGAATGAAGTTGGGAAAGGAATAAAATAGGAATGAAAATTGTTATGATTGGTAATGAAAAATTGGTATTGTGTAAAATTACCTATATTTAAAAATTATTCTAATTAAATATTATATTAATATATATTATTACTAATAAAAAAAATTTAATTTAACAGTATGTATTATTAATATTTTTATAACTACTGTATTACGGAGTACTATATATTAATGTATATTTAATTTTTAAATTTATTATTTTTATTATTGATTTTCAAAATTTTATTATGAATAATAAATTACTATTATTTATTTAATAGTTATAATATTAAATATTCATTTTTTAAATTATTATTATTGAAAGTGAAAATTAATATATGAAAATTAAAATAAATAATAAGAGTAATATTTTATATAATAATAATAGTAATAATAATAAAATTCATTCCTTACATCATGGAATACCATGGATATGGAAGAAATGATTATTCCTTAATTTTTGGTAATGACCATTCAAATGGAATGATCATTCTTAATAAATAAATATACCAATCATGGTATTTAGAATGAATTAAGGAATAAACATTACATTCCTAATTCATTCCTACCTACCAATCATGCTGGTTTTTTTTTTTTATAAATTTTAGTTCTTATTCTGTTATATTTATTATATAAATGAAATTACTTATACACACAACCTACTCTATTAGATTGTGAATGAAATTAGTGGTTACTAAATAATATTTAAAATTATTATTTAAAAAATCGCATAAACATGGGTATAAGATTAGTATAAAATAAAAGTATACATAGTTGAAAAAACTAAAAACACAAACGAGCCGAAATTCTGTTTTTACGGTTGAATAAGAATTTAAATATACTAGAACAATGAACAAAATCCATCCTAGTAAAGCTGCAATCCCCCTCCTCTACCCAATCAATACAACCAAATTTATACCACAGCCAACAAACACCCAAAGGTACTGTAGTTTAAATGAAAATACAGCAGAAACCATGCATAATGATTGAAGATGAACAGAATATACATTGGCACATTGCAACTGGATTATGTAAGAAATGTTGCCATTTGTTTCGTGCACGTGTTAGGATTTCTACTTCTTAACATCGGTGATAAGATAGGAAAGCATTAAAACCTGTCCGAATCTAGCTAGTAGTCCAAGTGAAAGCGGAGCAAAACGTGGTAGTTCAAAATCTGCTACTTCGATATATAGGGTTGGTCACTAGAATCCCATCCTTTGAGTTTGGGGGCTTCCTTCAGGGCAGAATCCTTATTTAGTTGCCCCACAAATCCGTGCTGCTTCGCTTGCTTCTCACAGCTGTCAAACCCATAGTCGAAGTATTGCATAGAAGCATTCGTCAGATGGTGGAGGAATTCTACGGATTTCAGCCACTTTGCCTTTCCTTCCTTTAAGCCTTCAGCATACCCAGCAGCTCTAGCTCCTGAATAGTACTTTTTATCAGCATTCATAAGCTCTTCTTTTGTTTTCTTACTTTCAATTTCCAAGGCAACGACCTGGCTTTCGTAGGAGGCACACTGATCAGAAAACACTCTATTCTTGTGTGTCAGTCCAGAGATTATGGCCTCTAGTTCTTTCCTCTTGTTGCGAGCAAGCGTAAGCTCTTCTTTAGTTTCATCTTTCAAGCAAACCATCTGTGAAGATAACTCTTTATTCTTTCGTGTCAGTTCAGTGATGGTGGCCTCTAGTTCCTTCTCCTTGCTGCGAGCAGTGGCCATTTTACGTTTTAGATCTTCCAACTCAGTCAAAACCAAGGAAGGAGGATGGGCTCGAATTTCTGGCATCAGGCCACCAGGAGCAGCAGTAGCCTACATACGCAAACAATACAATTTTAATATAATTATAGAATAAAGTAATATGGAAGTCTTAGAAAATAAGTGGGTAAGCCCTGGAATTGGATATACTCAGCACATACCTCTCCATCACCACCACTTGTGTTCAAGATGGAATGGCTATTCGGAGCAGCCTTGGTGGGAGTGGCTTGGGTTTCAGTGCGAGGTCTTTTGACATGTTGTGGAGGGGGCGTACTTAGAGGGGCTTGCTCAGACGTCCTACACGGAGGGACAGGCTTCCCTTGAGACATGACATTCAGTTGGGGGCCTTCATGAGACATTATTAAACATGCACAATATTAGGAATTGTAGCTGACACATAAAGTGCTCTAAGATGATAGACACATATATATAAATCACACTACTTAAATGCACCTTAGGAATTAATTTTAGCAGACACATTTTCAAAATAGAGAAATTCATAAAAACAACAAAATTAGTCATCATCACTCATTTCTTAGTAGTCACCACCATGCACCTTGTTGGAATTGAATAACAAGTTGAAGAGTTTGGCGATTTCTAATGTCATAATCTGCAGCAGTGCGACTTCCATCCTCGAGCCATTTGCCATAATGGAAGAGCAACTGGGTATGTGGTGGGATACCCTCTTTCTCTTGAATTTTGGCCTTCACATCGTCTATTGTATCCATACTATTAACCTTTAAAGTGAACTCCTTGTCATTCCAGGTCTTGACATATAGAGTCCAGGTCTCGACAAATGTGTGCTGACTCAAAAAGAGATGGAGAGTGGATTCTTTTAAGATATTATAGTGAGCAACAGTAAGACTATTTTCAAGAAGCTTTCCATTATATATGAATACTAGATGCAAATCACCACTGATTCCTTCCTTTTCCTTGAGCTTTCTCTTCACACTACAAATCGTCTCATTTTTCTCTACCACTAGAGTGATAGTATTGCCCTGGGGTTTCCTCACAAAGATTTGCATCTGCAAAAAATTTCAAATCTAATATCAACTATAACTCCAAGCAAACGGATAAAATATTTGATGCCAGAAGATAATTTACCCAATAAAGGAAAATGAAGTTAATTTCTACAAAACAGCTCAGCAGTTGGGACAACTTCAAATATTAAACTGCTCTAACTCAGGTTGAATTCGGCTGCACGACATATATAGTTTCGAAGCCTAGTATCTAACTGTCCAAATAAGAGGTCATTTGGAACTTTCTAGAACAAGCTATGACTTTTGTTTTTCTTCTGAAAACTGCTAATTTCATTTCATTTGGTGACTTTCAAACTTCATTTTGTGATGAATTTTGAATTGCATGCATCCTTAACCAGTAGCTTAAACCTCTTTTAGTAGATTCCAAATAGTCAAAAAGTTCATTTCTCAGTTTCCCTTCACTATTTCCTGCTAACAAAATAAACACACATTTTGAAGAGGAAATTTTTGAGTATCAAAAGTTGATTAGCTCCTCATTCCCTTTTCATATGCAATTTACTTCCCCAAATACAACTTTTAACATTTACTCCGTCCCCGTCCCTTCTAAAGTTAACCATTTTGATATTTTGGACGTTTCACCGAAAGTTCATCACTAGTATCTGTTTCTACCATTTCTTAACTTATATGTTTCCTACCCTTCTCTCAATCTACTTTTTTTTTTTTTTTTTTCATATTTCTCTACCTCAACATCCACACAACACATATAATATTCTTTAATCAATGTGCAAAAACAAAAATATATAATTTTCAGACTAGAAATTTCAGGGATCAAAACAGCGAAAACCCTTTTAAATCCAGAACATCTATATTATGACTCTATCCCAGGAAAATCACAACAAACTTTTGGCATTTAAAAGCAATGAGAGTACACAAAGGATCCATGAATACAAATATGTAGGTGTGTTAGAGCATAATAAACGACTAATCCTTTTGCATTCACATTAAAATACTAAATAACCCATCCATACAAGTAGAAACAGGGATATTTTCACCCAAATAAGAAAAGAAAAAACAGGATAAAAGGTTGAAGAGAGTTAAACCTTTTGAAGATGAGGAATTTAATGGCCAGAGAGTTGCGATTAGAGTTTTACTACTCCATAGATGGAATGCAAGGATGAATAAAACAGTGGAAGTGGAAGAAAGCTCTGTACAGTGTGTAAAAAATGCAATTAACAAAACATAAAATTATTACTCCCTCGTCTGGATAAATTTGATCGATGCACCCTTAATGGGGAAAAATCCTACTTTTAGTCATTCAAGTTTACCTATTTTCATATTTGATCTCATTAGTTAATACTAAAGGATATTTTGAGCTCTAAATTTTTTAAAATTTAGGTTAAAAAAATTTCATGCATCCTTTAGAATCAATGAAACAACAAGGAAAGCAAAAAAAACAAAAATGAAACATGTGAAACCTACAATTGTGTAGCGTGAAGAAATACTCATTAAAAAATGTTAGTCAATTACAAAAATACATTTCTCATTATATTTATCTCATGCATCTTCTGTGATTCAATGAACCCTTAGCTAAAAAAAAAAAAATTCAGTAACTGGTTAATAATGATTTAACTCGAATTCATTTGTTGTTGGTTTATTTTTTATTTTACAGATAATCAGAAAATGAGAAACTCATGAGATAATAGTTAAAGAAATTATCACACTATCTTGACTTACCATCTTATTTTATATAAGGGGGAGTGAATTACATTGTCAAACCAGCTACTTAATGAAAAAGAGTAATAGTGATTCATCCAACGGAACGTTCTTTATATTTTTTTTTTTTTTTTTTTGAACAATTATACTCTGAGTCCTTTGTATTCTGTTTTCCAATTCTTTATATTGATTTATATAATAATTGGAGATCATTTTCCTATTTATAATTATTGGAACTTAATTTGTAGTGAAAATTAATTGTAAAAAATATTTTTAAAATGATCAATTCAAAAAAATTTCATAAACTTATTTTTCATTCTAAATATTTTTCTATTAAAATCAATTGGGCAATTATTAACTGTAGCAATTTGTGAGAAATAGAACAGTCAGGGTGAATTTCGTGCTCAAAACTAGTTGTCTGCGTTAGTCATGACAAATTGACTAACCGACCAATTTTGATAGAAACGAATAACTGAGTGACCAATTTTAATAGTGACTAAATGTGGTGATCAAATCTGAAAATAGGTAAACTTGGATTACAAAAAATGATATCTTCCCGAGTTGTTGAGCTAAGGTAAACTATATTGTTGAGCATATAGGTGCATTACAATTTACAAACCAATTTTGCAAAATGGAATGCAGACTAGCTAACAAGGGCATTGCAAGATGATCCTTTTGAGTTTAAAAACACATACACAAACAAACATCTATTGAGTCAAATAAGCTTTCATTTCATTTACGAGTTCAAAACTGCCTTATTTAACAGACAGTCCTGTAATCACTCCGCGACAAACTAATGACTTTTCGTAAAAGAACAATAAAGACAAGTTATACATAGAGATTAGAGACATTCATTATTACCAGAATCAATTGACTATTCAAAACAATACCTTTGATTATTACCAAATGAGCATCATCAGAAGTGCCACACACCACATCAGGCACAATACTAGAAGTAATTGACGATTTGTCGTTCAAAAAAGAACAAAATTCATCCTGCTAAAGCAGCAATCCCCCTCCCCTACCCAATCAATACAACCAAATTTATACCACAGCCAACAAACACCCAAAGGTACTGTAGTTTAAATGAAAATACAGCAGAAACCATGCATAATGATTGAAGATGAACAGAATATACATTGGCACATTGCAACTGGATTATGTAAGAAATGTTGCCATTTGTTTCGTGCACGTGTTAGGATTTCTACTTCTTAACATCGGTGATAAGATAGGAAAGCATTAAAACCTGACCGAATCTAGCTAGTACTCCAAGTGAAAGAGGAGCAAAACGTGGTAGTTCAAAATCTGCTACTTCGATATATAGGGTTGGTCACTAGACTCACTCCCATCCTTTGAGTTTGGGGGCTTCCTTCAGGGCAGAATCCTTATTCAGTTGCCCCACAAATCCGTGCTTCTTCGCTTGCTTCTCGCAGCAGTCAAACCCATAGTCGAAGTATTGCATAGAAGCATCGGTCAAATGGTGGAGGAATTCTACGGATTTCAGCCACTTTGTCTTTCCTTCCTTTAAGCCTTCAGCATACCCAGCAGCTCTAGCTCCTGAATAGTACTTTTTATCAGCATTCATAAGCTCTTCTTTTGTTTTCTTACTTTCAATTTCCAAGGCAACGACCTGGTTTTCGTAGGAGGTACACTGATCAGAAAACACTCTATTCTTGTGTGTCAGTCCAGAGATGATGGCCTCTAGTTCTTTCCCCTTGTTGCGAGCAAGTGTAATCTCTTCTTTTGTTTCTTTATTTTCATCTTTCAAGCAAACCATCTGTGAAGATAACTCTTTATTCTTTCGTGTCAGTTCAGTGATGGTGGCCTCTAGTTCCTTCTCCTTGCTGCAAGCAGTGGCCATTTCACGTTTTAGATCTTCCAACTCAGTCAAAACCGAGGAAGGAGGATGGCCACCAGGAGCAGCAGTAGCCTACATATGCAAACAATACAATTTTAATATAATACTAGAATAAAGTAATACTGGAATTGGATATACTTAGCACATACCTCTCCATCACCATCACTTGTGTTCAAGATGGAATGGCTATTCGGAGCAGCCTTGGTGGGAGTGGCTTGGGTTGCAGTGCGAGGTCTTTTGGGATGTCGTGGAGGGGGCGTACTTAGAGGGGCTTGCTCAGACGTCCTACGCGTAGGGAGAGGCTTCCCTTGAGACGTGACATTCGGTTGGGGTCCTTCATGAGACATTATTAAACATGCACAATATTAGGAACCTAAGATGATAGACACAAATATTTCTAAGGCCAACATAATTATAGCAAGACACATTTTCAAAATAGAGAAATTCATAAAAACAACAAAATTAGTCATATAGTAGTCACCAGCATGCACCTTGTTGGAATTGAACGACAAGTTGAAGACGATCAAAAGTTCTAACGCCATAATCTATAGCAGTGCGACTTCCATCCTCGAGCCATTCGCCATAATGGAAGAGCAACTGGGTATGTGGTGGGATACCCTCTTTCTCTTGAATTTTGGCCTTCACATCGTCTATTGTATCGATACTATTAACCTTTAAAGTGAACTCCTTCTCATTCCAGGTCTTGACATGTAGAGTCCACGTCTCGACAAATGTGTGCTGACTCAAAAAGAGACGGAGAGTGGATTCCTTTAAGATGTTACAGTGAGCAACAGTAAGCCCATCTGCAAGAAGCTTTCCATTATATATGAATACTGGATGCAAATCACCACAGATTCCTTCCTTCTCCTTGAGCTTTCTCTTTACACTATAAATTGTCTCATCGTTCTCTACGTTTAGAGTGATAGTATTGCCTTGGGGTTTTCTCACAAAGATTTGCATCTGCAAGAAATTTCAAATCAAATATCAACTATAACTCCAAGCAAACTGATACAACATTTGATGCCAGAAAATAATTTACCCAATAAAGAAAAATGAAGTTAATTTCTACAAAACACAACTTCATTTTGTGATGAATTTTGAATTGCATGCATCCTTAAACCTCTTTTGGTGGATTACATTTTTCATTATTTCAACAACCCCACTAGCCATATAATATTCTTAATCAATGTGCAAAAATACAACAATATAATTTTCAGACTAAAAATTTCAGGAATCAAAACAGCGAAAACCCTTTTAAATCCAGAACATCAATCCCACCAAAATCAAAACAAACTTTTGGCCTATAAAAGCATCCATGAATACACAATATGTAGGTGTGTAAGAGCAGAATAAACAACTCACCCTTTTGCATTCACATTAAAATACACATAGAAACAAGGATATTTTCACCAAAAAAGAATAAATGGTTGAAGAGAATTATACCTTTTCAAGATGAGGAATTTAATGTCCAGAGAGTTGCGATTAAAGTTTTACTACTCCATAGATGGCATGCAAGGATGAAAACGATAGTGGAAGAAAGCTCTGTACACTAACTCCTGAGGAGTTCAAGAAACGGCAGAGTTCTAATTAAAAATGCAATTAACAAAACATAAAATCATTACATTTTTTTAATCCACCCAATTTCTCAAAGTTTTAAAATAAATCTACTCGACTATATATATTTATGGGGTAGAAATTTAAAATTTCAAAGTAGAACACATGTTACATTTCAAAATATCAAATCAGATTTAAGATTGTAAATGAGTTGAGTGGAACGCGATTTAATTCAAATTTGTTTAAAATATTATTGAGATTGTTTGATACTTAAACGAGCTTTATTTGAGCCGAGCTCAAATTGTTGGACTAAATTTAACTTTTTTTTTTACTTATTGAGACCATACCGAACATAAATATATGTTCAATCTTGTTTGATATCTATATTGAATCGAGCTCAAACAAGTTTTTACCGAATGATCTCAAATCGAGTATCGAATAGCTTGGTTTGATTTGTAGCCCTTCAATTATGTACATTTCAAAACAAACCTATCCTTTTTTTTAACCCAAAGAAACGAATGTTGATGGTCCAACCATAAAGATAGGTGGATCTATTCAAACAAAATTATTAGCAACCATACGAGATTCTCTAGCTACGACGTGTGTCAATTTATTTACACCTCGTCTAGCAAACGATATACCTTAACATTCTCAAATTGAGATAGTAAATTCCTACCCGCCATAATATAATCACCAAAATTTCATCGAGTCTGTAGAATTAATAGCCTCTACAACCAACTTAACAACCCCTTGACAACACAATTATCCATATTTAGAGCCTTAAACCAAGATAAGGCTTCATGAAAACCAATCACTTCTCCAACTTCCACCAAGATAAGGCTTCATGAAAACCAATCACTTCTCCAACTTCCACCTCAAAGCACCCTCTGAATATCAATTTAAAAAAGTATAAATAAAAAAACATGGGGGTAAGACTAGTATAAAATAAAAGTATAAATAAAATATATATATATATACATAGTAGAAAAAAATAAAAACTCAAAGGAGCCGAAATTCTGTTTTTACGGTTGAATAAGAATATAAATATACAAGAACAAAGAACAAAATTCATCCTGGTCAATACAACCAAATTTATACCACAGCCAGCAAACACCCTAATGTACTGTAGTTTAAATGAAAATACAGAAACCATGCATGATGATGAACAGAATATACATTGCTACTGGATTATTTAAGAAACGTTGCCATTTGTTTCGTGCACGTGTTAGGATTTCTACTTCTTAACATCGGTGATAAGATAGGAAAGCATTAAAACCTGTCTGAATCTAGATAGTAGTCCAAGTGAAAGAGGAGCAAAATGTGGTAGTTCAAAATCTGCTACTTCGATATATAGGGTTGGTCACTAGACTCACTCCCATCCTTTGAGTTTGGGGGCTTCCTTCAGGGCAGAATCCTTATCCAGTTGCCCCACAAACCCTTGCTGCTTCGCTTGCTTCTCGCAGCTGTCAAACCCATAGTCGAAGTATTGCATAGAAGCATCGGTCAAATGGTGGAGGAATTCTACGGATTTCAGCCACTTTGCCTTTCCTTCCTTTAAGCCTTCAGCATACCCAGTAGCTCTAGCTCCTGAATAGTACTTTTTATCAGCATTCATAAGCTCTTCTTTTGTTTTCTTACTTTCAATTTCCAAGGCAACGACCTGGCTTTCGTAGGAGGTACACTGATCAGAAAACACTCTATTCTTGTGTGTCAGTCCAGAGATGATGGTCTCTAGTTCTTTCCCCTTGTTGCGAGCAAGCGTAAGCTCTTCTTTATTTTCATCTTTCAAGCAAACCATCTGTGAAGATAACTCTTTATTCTTTCGTGTCAGTTCAGTGATGGTGGCCTCTAGTTCCTTCTTATTTTTGCAAGCAACCGTATGCTCTTCTTTGGTTTTCTTGTTTTCAGCTTCCAAGGCAGCTGCCTGGATCTCATAGGAAGCACACCGTGAAGATAACTCTTTATTCTTTCGTGTCAGTTCAGTCATGGTGGCCTCTAGTTCCTTCTCCTTGATGCGAGCAGTGGCCATTTCACGTTTTAGATCTTCCAACTCAGTCAAAACCGAGGAAGGAGGATGGCCACCAGGAGCAGCAGTAGCCTACATACGCAAAGAATACAATTTTAATATAATACTAGAATAAAGTAATATGGAAATCTTAGAAAAGAAGTGGGTAAGCCCTGGAATTGGATATACTCAGCACATACCTCTCCATCACCACGACTTGTGTTCAAGATGGAATGGCTATTCGGGGCAGCCTTGGTGGGAGTGGCTTGGGTTGCAGTGCGAGGTCTTTTGGGATGTCGTGGAGGGGGCGTACTTAGAGGGGCTTGCTCAGACGTCGTACACGGAGGGATAGGCTTCCCTTGAGACGTGACACTCGGTTGGGGGCCTTCATAAACATGCACAATATTAGGAAGTGTAGCTGACACATAAAGTGCCCTAAGATGATAGACACAATATTTCTAAGGCCAACACATACATAAATCAATCTACTTAAATGCACTTAATTATAGCAGACACATTTTCAAAATAGAGAAATTCATAAAAACAACAAAATTAGTCATTATCACTCATTTCTTAGTAGTCACCACCATGCACCTTGTTGGAATTGAATAGCAAGTTGAAGAGTATGACGATTTCTAATGTCATATTCTGCAGCAGTACGACTTCCATCCTCGAGCCATTTGCCATAATGGAAGAGCAACTGGGTATGTGGTGGGATACCCTCTTTCTCTTGAATTTTAGCCTTCACATTGTCTATTGTATCCGAACTATTAACCTTTAAAGTGAACTCCTTCTCATTCCAGGTCCTGACATATAGAGTCCAGGTCTCGACAAATGTGTACTGACTCAAAAAGAGATGGAGAGTGGATTCTTTTAAGATATTACATTGAGCAACGGTAAACCCATCTTCAAGAAGCTTTCCATTATATATGAATACTAGATGCAAATCATCACGGATTCCCTCTTTTTCCTTGAGGTTTCCCTTTACATTATAAATCGTCTCATTTTTCTCTACGTTTAGAGTGGTAGTATTGCCCTCGGGTTTTCTCACAAAGATTTGCATCTGCAAGAAATTTCAAATCTAATATTAACTATAACTCCAAGCCAACGGATAAAATATTTGATGCCAGAAGATAATTTACCCAATAAAGGAAAATGAAGTTAATTTCTACAAAACACAACTTTAAATATATAGTTTCAAAGTCCATCGAGTCCGGTATCTAACTGTCCAAATAAGAGGTCATTTGGAACTTTCTAGAACAAGTTATGAGTTTTGTTTTTCTTCTGAAAACTGCCAAGTTCATTTCATTTTGTGACTTTCAAACTTCATTTTGAATTGCATGCATCCTTAACCGGTAGTTTAAACCTCTTTTGGTGGATTCCACATAATCAAAGAGCTAACAAAATAAACACACATTTTGAAGAGGAAATTTTTGAGTATCAAAAGTTGATTAGCTCCTCATTCCCTTTTCATATGCAATCTACTTCCCCAAATACAACTTATATACTTCGTCCCTTCTAAAGTTAACCATTTTGATATTTTAGACGTTCCACCGAAAGTTAACCATTTTGATATTTTAGACATTCTCTTTTTTTTTTACCATTTCTTATATCTCTTTCTACCATTTCTTAAATTATATGTCTTTCCCCAATCTACTTCCCCAAATACAACTTATACCTCTTTCTACCATTTCTTAAATTATATGTTTCCTACCCTTCTCTCAATCTACTTTTTTTTTTTTTTTCATATTTCTCTACCTCAACATCCACACAACACATATAATATTCTTTAATCAATGTGCAAAAACAACAATATATAATTTTCAGACTAGAAATTTCAGGAATGAAAACAGCGAAAACCCTTTTAAATCCAGAACATCTCTATGACTCTATCCCAGGAAAAATCACAACAAATTTTTGGCCTTTAAAGTACACAAAGAATCCATGAATACAAATATGTAGGTGTGTTAGAGCAGAATAAACGACTAATCCTTTTGCATTCACATTAAAATACTAAATAACCCATCCATACAAGTAGAAACAAGGATATTTTCACCCAAATAAGAAAAGAAAAAACAGGATAAAAGGTTGAAGAGAGTTAAACCTTTTCAAGATGAGGAATTTAATGGCCGGAGAGAGTTGCGATTAAAGTTTTACTATGAAAACGACCGTGGAAGTGGAAGAAAGCTCTGTACAGTGCGTAAAAAATGCAATTAACAAAACATAAAATTATTACTCCCCCGTCTGGATAAGTTTGATCGACACACCCTTCAAAAAATAAAAAATAGTGGTTGTTTTTTTTTTTTTTGAAGTCAAATAGTGGTTGTTTTGTGAATGAGAAAATATCACTTACAGTATATTTTTAGAGGAAAGATTTTGAGTGCTAAATTTCTTAAAATTTAGGTTAAAAAATTATCATAAATCCTCTAAAATCAATGAAACAACAAGAAAACAAAAGTAAAAAAATAAGAATGAAACGTGTGGAATCGTGGAGAGTGAATAAATACTCAATGAAGAATCTCAATCAATCACAAAAATATATTTCTCATATGAAGGTTATAAGGAATTCTCATAACGTGAAGAAATATATTTCTCATTATATTTGTTGTTGTTTTGACTTATAATCTCATTTTATAATTTTTGTAATGTTTGTGTAATCATCAATGGTACACAGTCCAGTTATCAGAAGGGGAGTGAATTACATTGTCAAACCTAACTACTTACATGGAAAAGAGTGTCAGTGGTTCAATGGAACGATCTTTGTACTCTGTTTTTTTCTTTTGAACCATTATACTCTGAGTCCTTTGTACTCTGTGTTTCTGAGTCCTTTGTACTCTGTTTTCCAACGGTACTCTGTTTTTTTCTTTTGAACCATTATATTTTGAGTCCTGTGTACTCTGTTTTCCAATTCTTCATATTGAATTTGTATAATAATTGAAGATCATTTCCTTATTTATAATTATTTGAGTATAATTTGTGGTGAAGATTAATTGTAAAGAATATTTCTAAAATGATTCATTCAAGAAAATTTCAGAAACTTATTTTTATAGTATTAAAATTAATTGGGCATTTGTTAACTGTAGCAATTTGTGAGAAATAGAACAGGGTGAATTTGGCGCTCAAAACTAGTTGTCTTCGTTAGTCATGACAGATTGACTAACCGACCAATTTTTTTGATAGAAAGTGAGTGATCAATTTTGATAGTGACTAAATGTGGATGATCAAATCTGAAAATAGGTAAACTTGGATGACAAAAAATGATATTTTCTTGGGTTGTTGAGGTAAGATTAATTTGCATAGTTTAATCGATATGTTTTTTAAAAAATATATGGAATTAGTGATTAATGATGTAAGAAAAATGAGAGATATTTTAAGTGATTTGATGAAGTTAAAGTGGATTTGGTGAGGTATAAAGTAAAATGTATGAAAAAAAAAAGAGTGATCGTTTTGAAAATAAAATAATGTTGTTAGATTATTAATTTTGTGGGATATCTCCATATTAAAAGTGGACAAGTAATTTTGGGACGTTACAATAAAAAAAAACGTGCAAGTAATTACGAGACGGGGGAGTATGTATTTTAGGTGATTTAGTAAGGTGTAAAATAAAATGTTGGTAATTTTGTGGGGTATTTTCATATTGACAGTGTGCAAAAAATCTCGAGACGTCCCAGTAAAAAAAAGTGTGCAAGTAATAACGGGATAAATATGGTGGAATTTTAAAACAAATCTACTTTTAGACTATAGATATTGAGCTAGTCTTGGGTGAGACCGTCTCAACAATGAGATTTGTGAGACGGGTCTCCCTTAATACTTATATAAAAACTAAAAAGTGATACTTCCTCCATCCCATAGAAACTTGCACACCTAGGATGACACACAATTTAAGAAATGGGTAAAAAAATGTTGGTCCTTTTTATGGGTATGCATCAGACGAGTTTTTGAAAGATCAGATGACTTGATGTCATCTGATAGAGTTTAAGTGTAGAAAACAAAAGTAACTCTTCTAACAGATGACTTGGTCAGCTGACTAATCTAGGAGTCTAGAACTAGAAGACCTGCTAATTACATCAGCTGGTAGAGAATCATGTGCGAAATTTGTAGTGTGCCCATTTTAGAATGATTATACTGGTCTATACTGTTCCTGGAAATTTAAAAACATGTATTTCATGCATAAACATACTTTATGATATCAGAAGATTTGACATCTTCTAATTATGAACTTTCGAATAGCAAAACAGATGAGCATATCAGCTGACTTGGTGTCAGTTGATATAAACATTTTCCTTTAAACATATGCTATGTAAACATGCATGCTAAAATAGTAAATAACACATAGATTTATAGTGGTTCGAATCTCAATATTCTACATTCACTCTCACGATCTCAATCATGATATTAGCCTCCTTGAACACTTTAACGTCCCAAGAGGAGGACGGTTGATCAAGATCATCAACTACTTTTTGAGGATAGGGATCTACTTGTTGGTTAGGTAACAAGTAACCTTCACAGTGGTCTTCTTCTTGATTGTACCTAGTGTGTATACCTTGGCCGATCTTCTAAATAGGTGTAAAGAAAGAAGGACTCGAGAATGACTAATTTTGAGAATTCCCTTACAATTTGAGTTAGCCTAAAGTTAGAATTGAGAATTTATCTTCTAAGCTTGGGATATGTATATGACTATGCTGGCTTAGATATATCATGAGTTCACTCACTAGGGGGTGTGAGTATAAGAATGGTTTGCTTGATGTCTTCTGATCTGGTGTTCTTGAACTCTTCTGATATTTCTGGACTTAAGCATCACCCTCACTCATACGATATTCTACCGAACGATCTCGAATCGAGTATCGAATAGCTTGGTTTGATTTACCGTCCTTAAATTATGTACATTCCAAAACAAACTTATCCTTTTTTTTTTTAACTCAAAGAAACTTAGATGGGACCTCCTACATGTAGTTAGGGTGTCGTAATGACTACTGTAGTCAGTTAATGTAAGTCATTAAAAATTTAATCTAAAGGCATAAACTTGATGACTTGTTAACTTTTGTATTCATCGTATGTATCGTACTGTGTCATAAATTTGTATTTTCTATTAAATCAAATTAATTAAAATATATTATTGTAAAATTACATTTTTATCCTTATACAATAAAATAATTTGTTATATTTATTAATTTAATTAAAATATGTAATTTTAAAATTACATACTTACCCTATGTTATCAATAAAATTAATAAATAAAAAAACAAATCAAATCAATTTATTAACAAAAAAAAAAAAAAATTGGGGAGAAATAAGTCATTCTCAAAATTCTTAAGAATCAACTAATTGGAATTGGGGAAGAAAAAAAACATAATTTCTAATTTAACTAATCTATTATTTAATTAAATTTTGGATTGGTTTATTTAATTTTAAAAATAATAATATTTGTATAAAGAAAGGGTAGAACAGTAATTTTACTTAATATATATATAATAATTTAAATAAAAGAAGGGTAATATAGTAAATAACAAAATACAATTTAAAAAATGATATAAATAACTTAAACCTGTATAATATGTAGCAGGTCGTTACGACGCCACGTGACGCGATTCGACAAAGTGACTATGTAGTCACTTTGTAAAATTTGACTACCGTAAGAATTGGCCAACTGAGATTCTATTGTTACAGATACAAATGTGTGTTAATAGTCCAATCATAAAGATATGTGGATCTATCCAAACAATATTATTAGCAACCATACGGAATTCTCTAGATATGACGTGTGCCATTTTATTTGCACCCCGCCTAGCAAACAATATCTTTAACATTCTCAAATTGAGATAGTAGATTTCTACGAGTCATAATATAATCACCAAAACAAATTCCATCGTCTACAACCAATTTAACAACCCCTTCGAGACAACACAATTATCCATATTTAGAGCCATCAACCAAGACAAGGTTTCATGGAAACCAATCACTTCTCCAACTTCCACCTCAAAGCACCTATTGAATATCAATGACTTCCCTATTTCAAATCCACCAAACTCATTTCTCAGGATCAGCACCACACCAGTCTGTCGCGTGTCGTCTACCTTTAACTTCCGCACGCCCTAGGGCGGAGGGTGTCAAACATTGCAACGTGTTGACAATTAATTATACATTTGTTTTAAAAATGGTTTAAATTAATTTTATTTAGTGAGTCTCATCACGTGCCTCAATTTCATCGTGCATTGTCTTTAATAAAACGTAAAACTATATTTAATTTACATATATAAGTTAATATAATTAAACAATCAAAAGTAAATGAAATGTGACACTAACTTAGATTGAAATGTGCACGTGACACTAATATTAACTGAAACCTGACAAAATTCATGTGTCGATGCTTATGAGCCGTTGCCATTTTTATAGTCAAGCCATGGAGATTCTTGATTTTTTACTATGTATATAGATCTTTTAGTGCCTAAAAATATGGCCATAAATGAAACAGCATACAGCAAGCAAAAGAGGTCACCCATGCTGAAACTATTGAATTGACATCATTAAACAGTGATCAGATTCAACAGCATGATCGTTCCGGCTCGTTAATGGCAGACTATCCTCGTCGCTTCTTTTTTCCAGAAGACGCGCCTGAAATAAACTTTGTGCTGCCAGGCTTTGCTTCGTCGTCACTATCATTTATCTCAATTACTTCACGAGCAGCACGTGTCGTTTTGCTAGAACGTAGTGAAGCACGTGAACCTGCATTACAAGCACATCAACATTGTAAAGCACAGACGTTTCAAAGAACAATCCAAATCCAAATTGGATACAAAATGACTAAGATAGTAAGATGCATCAAAATAGCAAGGACAAATATGTGTTACTGAACATTTTATTTACGATTAACAAAATATGTGTGAATTGTGAACCAGAATTCCGACCTGTAACTGCACCATCCCCGTCCTTCCTAGTGTGAACCACGTTTCTGCCACCTGCAGTCACGTATATAAGACGTTATATTTACGATAGACAAGTTCTACATACCCAAACTAACACTTCTCTATTACCATATTACATGGATCAGATAATGAGCATATAGGTGCATTACAGACCAATTTTGCAAAATGGAATGCAGACTAGCTAATAAGTTAAAAACACATACACAAACGAACACTGAGATGGCGACGACCCTATTGAGTCAAATAAGCTTTCATTTCATTTACGAGTTCAAAACTGCCTTATTTAACAAACTAATGATGTGTCGTAAAAGAACAATAAAGACAAGTTATACATCATTAATACCAGAATCAATTGACTATTCAAAACACATACACAAACAAACATTGAGACGGCGGCAACCCTAATTGAGCCAAATAAGCCTCATTTCATTTACGAGTTCAAAACTGCCTTATTTAACAGACAACGCTGTAATCACTCCGCGACAAACTAATGATGTGTCGTAAAAGAACAATAAAGACAAGTTATACATCATTAATACCAGAATCAATTGACTATTCGAAACAATACCTTTGATTATTACCAAAGGAGAATCATCAGAAGAAGTGCCACACACCACATCAGGCACAATAACTACATTTTTTGCATCAGCATTTGTGCTGCCATTTCCCTTAATCATATCCGCCACACCCACTTTTTTCCCACTAGCAAGATTCTCAAATTTCGCCCTTTTTCCGTGTCTCAATTCATTCAACAACCGAGTAGCTTCAAAATTTTGCGCCACCTCCTTATCGGATTCAGATTTTTTCCGCTTCAACTCCACCACCACCTGCTCATTTTCCACAATTCTACTCTTCAATTCATTGTTTTTCTCATTCAACTCAAGTATTAACTTATCTTTTTCACACACCTCGTTGTCGAATTCAGATTTTTTCCGCCTCAATTCCACCACTAGCTGCTCATTTTCCACAATTGTGTTCTTCATTCCATTGATTTTCTCATTCAACTTATATTTTTCATGCGCCTCCTTATCAACTCCAGATTGTTTCCGCTTCATTTCCACCACTACGTGCTCATTTTCCACAATTCTATTCTTCAAATCATTGATTTTCTGATTCAACTCGAGTATTAACTTATCTTTTTCACACGCCTCCTTATCGACTTCAGATTGTTTTCGCCTCAACTCCGCCACCAGCTGCTCATTTTTCACAATTCTATTCTTCAATTCATTGATTTTCTCATTCAACTCAAGTATCAACTTATCTTTTTCACACACCTCCTTATCAACTTCAGATTGTTTTCGACTCAACTCCACCACCACCTGCTCATTTTCCACAATTCTATTCTTCAATCCATTGATTTTCTCATTCAACTCAAGTATCAACTTATCTTTTTCACACACAATATTGGCAAATTCCTTAGAAAGCTTATCATGGCGTTCCTCCGCCCGTTTTGCTTTGTCACAAGAAACCCAATGCTCCTTATCAGATTCAGATTGTTTTCGCCTCAACTCCACAATTGTATTCTTCATCTCATTGATTTTCACATTCAACTCATTCTTTTCACACACAATATTAGCAAATTCCTTAGAAAGCTTCCCATGAAGTTCCTCTGCCCGTTTCGCCCTGTCACAAGAAACCCTACACTCCTCACTTAACCTTGTAACTTTCTCATTCAACCCTTTAAGTTTCTTCTCAGTTTTCAACTTAACCAACTCTGCTAAGCTCATAGACTCAAGATCCCTTTTCAAATCTTGTATTTCCATTTTCATTTTTTTGTCACGGTCCATTAGTATATGTTGAACCTCATCAAACTCACATTCAAGAAACGAGTGCCTAAGGATTTTGATTAGTTCTGGAATAGCTAAATCTGGATTTGTCATCTTTTCAGACAAACACACAAAAGTTTCAACTTTCAGACAAACGAGTGACTAATAGTAGTTCAAAATTTCAACTTTCTAAAGGTATGTAATGTAAACACACACAGTTTTCACGGAAATCAAAAGGAAAAAACTTTCATAAACCCTCCAATGAAGAAGTGCGAACAAAACAATAAAAAAACTCCAGCAGAAGAATTGAAGAAGCTGATAGTTGAAAGGGAAATGCAAGAACCTGGCGTTGAATGTGAGGTAGAAGAAGGACGCGGCTCTTCATATTTGTTGACGGGAATTTCAAGAGACACTGAGATCAAACGGTGTGTTCACTATACACATTTCACCATCAAAATACTGGAGTAATTCAAAATTTTACTACTTAATACTCCCCCCTACTTTCGTACTCTTTAAGCTTCACATTTTGTTCCTAAAAAATTCATACTTATCTTTTTTGTTTTTCAAAATTTTGCATACCTTTTCACATGGAAATAATCTATTGTACCGTCTCAATTTTTACAATATACACATTTTTTTTTAAGGACGGAGGGCACTTATTTTTACTTTTAATTTTCGCTCTTTTACTTTTCACCATTTACATAAAATATTATACTCAGTAATATAAATACTTATCCTCGTCCCACTATAATTTTTCTCCTTTTCAAGTTGTTTTAATTAAAAAATATAATAATATAATAAATGTATTACAAGTGATGTGATATAAATAAAAGTTAAAAATATTAATATCTAGTGATGCATTCTTTTTTTTTTATTTAGGTACTAATTCTAATTTTTTTTTTTGTTATAAAACCATATAAATACATTTTTTCAATTTTAAATATTTCCTCCATCTAAAAAAAAATAGTCAATTATATAGTTTTATTTGTCACAAATTATAATTCACATTCATGTTACTTAAACATTATTATTTAAAATATTCTTATTATTAACATTAAATAAGAACATAATATAAATGTAGTGGTAAATTTTATATGCTTAAAATATTTTATAGATTATTAATAATTTTGACTTTTAAAACAACGCATTATTTTTTATCGATTGACAATTTGTGGAAGAATAATGTGGCTTGAGTACTCAAGTATCAAATATAAATGTTATGAATAAAATATGGAATATTTGTAGAAAAAAAGGAGAGCAATCTTTTGTGAGGGAAGTATTGTTCCTCTTATGAATTGGGGTCCCTTCCTTTTGGTCAAATGTCTTGACCTAATTATATTACAAGATTGATGTGTTGTCAACACCATATTAAACATAGATTTATATGATGACATGTGTCCTGTGAGTTGTCATTTGATTAATAAGAATGATGTTGTCAACACCATATTAAACATAAATTTATATGATGACATGTGTTATGTAAGTTGTCATCTTAACTAATACGACTTAATATATAACTATTCTATTACAATTTATGACTTGTGAGCTGGATGACCAAAGTAGATAGACGACCAGACAGTTGAACGACTTGAGTGATGGATGATGACCATAGTAGAGGCCGACCACGAAAATGATCAAACGACCAGAGTGACAAGACGACGATCAGAGTGGATAACGACCAGAAGAGGTGTGGGCCACTATTCATTCTTGAATTTTTTTACCATTAACCTTGAGTTGTTGTCACCTCATTGGGTGGTCTTCTCTGCAATAGGGTGAACTCACACACTTGACTTCTCGGGTTGTTGATAAGATATAACACTTTTAATAAAAAAGAGTTATTCCATATGTTCATGAAAAATTTGCATTTGTTGGAACGGGGTTTAAGAAAATAATGTAATAATTAAAGTTTTGGGAATAATTTTTTAAATCTTTTTATATAAAGTGAATAAAGTAATTTGATTGAGTGTATAGTGAATTCAAAAAATATTGCATGAAAGATAAATATGTGTATAATTAATATGAATATAAAATTAAATTTATAGAGGCATAGCGTGAAGAAAGTTAGCCATCAGTCCAGTCCATCCTTCCTCTTTGACGAAGTTTCATGAATAGTACCAAAAAAAAAAAAAAACCAATTACTATAAAAAAGAAAATTCATAAGAGAGAGAAGCAAAAGTAGTCTGCGCGTAGAAAGAGAAACCGTAGAGAGAGAGAAGACGATATGAAACACATTTTCAAGAAGCTTCATCACCATCCCAATCGCTCTAATGAAACCCCTCAGCAATCCGCACCAACGCCTCAATCTCCGTCCACTTCCGCCGATAATCGCACCACCTCCCCGACCACTCCCGCCGCTGCAACCACCACCACCGCCGGAGTCTCCTCCGGAACCGCCGCTGCCGCCACTCATAATAGTACTAGTACTGAGGGCGAAAATAGCCTGCGGCATCATTCACAGCAGGATTATTACGCCTCCGAGGAGGAGTACCAGGTCCAATTGGCCATAGCTCTAAGCGTGTCATCATCGGGTCAGGAATCTGCGCCAATTGACTCGGACAAGGCTCCGGTTCGCGGGGCTGATAATGCCGACGCAGCTGCCGATTTGTTGTCCCGTCGATATTGGGTCAGTTCAATTTGCTGCTTGTTGATTCGTCATAAAACCTATATATAGAACTTAATAACATGTTTTCTTCTTTCCTGAATATAAAATTAGTATGTAATAATTAATATGAATTTAATTACGCTAGATGTATGCAAGCAACAGTGCTATTCGTATCCACTTTGATGAAGTGGGGACCGGAGGAGGGGTAAATTGTAGCGTAACTTAGTTTTGGAAACAATAGAAGATGTCATAAGAAAATCATAGTTGAACCTTTTTAGTGAACATATAATGATAACGTAAAACTTCTGCGGGCAAGTGCTTCAAAAGCCCCTAACGGCTGCTATATGGCTTTGGTGAAAAAAATGTTTTATGTGATTCACAGCAGAGTTAGCACGGGCACAGTATGGAACCTCTGATAGGAAGCCAATAATAGTTAGGTTCAGGTGCTGATGAAAATGTGTTGCTAAAAATAATATATCACATCAAGTGGCATACTGATTGTAGCATAACATATAGTTCCCCAGGAAGTTAGTTATCTTGCCCAGTGAAATAGAGATCATGTTGTTTTCTTTAGAGAAAAAGGGATTTATGTGATCTACTAAATGATGCAATACGAGAAAAGTTTCATTTTGGCTTGATGATATTATAAGTGAACTAGTTTTAAGTAGTTAGAGAAACTGTTGCCTTCACAGCTGAAAATCAGGACAAGGCAATATTGGGTTGTAGATGATAGGGGGATTGGCTGGGTTAATTAGCTGAAAATCAGGACAAGGATGTATAACTTGAAAAATTAAGATGGTGTGAAGTTCTTTGACTTTGAGAAATTTAAATTCAGATAATATTTAGGGAATTACAACTATGTGGTCATTGGTCAATATGATGACACCCGGGAAAAATCTGGACATGAAAGCTAAGGGAAGATAGGATATGAGCCTCATTGCTGGTATTGCGTATTACATGTTGTTTATGTTACCACCTACTGAATGCAGTATCTTGTTTTTCTAAAGGAGGTTTTGTTTAATTAAGGAATGTTAGCATGTAGAAGTTCTATTTGCTTCTGCTCTAATACTGTTAATCTATTTGTTGCCTTGAATCTTTTGAATAATTTCTGTTCCTTTGAATATATTCATTGATGAGATATAATGCATTTTTTCCATAACTTGAGTGTTTTTTCTCATATGTTTGTTACTTTTGTCAGAATTTTGGTGTCCTCGATTTTGAGGAGAAAGTGGTGGATGGATTCTATGATCTATATAATCTATCTGCGGACTCAGCAGCTCGAGGGAGCATGCCTTCTCTTACAGATCTTGAAAGCAACATTGGGGCCTCGAGCTATGAGGTTGTCATAGTTAACAGAAAAATAGACCCTGCTTTGGAGGAGCTGATGCAGATAGCACACTTCATGGGTTTAGACTGCCCTAAGTCTGAGATCAATCTGCTTGTGCAGAGACTAGCTGAACTTGTTACAGATCACCTAGGTGGCCCCGTACGCGATGCAAATATCATATTGGCTAAATGGATGGAAAGAAGTATGGAGCTGAGGACATTGCTTCACACCACTGTGCTGCCTATTGGATCCCTAAGAGTTGGCCTCTTACGTCACCGTGCATTGCTTTTTAAGGCAAGATAAAGTCCCAAAATATTACTTTGTGCTTTTGTCCTCCATATCTTAGCAGGTATGCTGAACTTTCATGCTGGTAGTACATAGGTGACATATGGTGCGTTGCATTGATAGATGAAGTATCAATGCATATCTTGGCAGTTTTGGAAGGCGTGTCTAGATAATGCTGATTATTCCACTGAAATATTTATTCAGAATAGTAAAGGAGAAAGTTAAATAGAGCCCAAGGCCTTCTAATATGATACTTAAATTTCCTTTAGCACTCATAAAGCTGCATTTGAATTTCTCTGTGATTTTTTCCCCCTTGAATGCAGGCATTAGCTGATAGTGTTGGAATACCTTGCAGATTAGTGAAGGGTAGTCATTATACTGGTGTTGATGATGATGCTGTTAACATTGTGAAGTTACAAGATGATAGGTAACCACTCCCTTTGTTTATTATTTTAAGATAATGATATTTTATTAGGATTGTTTGAAATTCTTTTTACAATCTTATGTGATATCATATTTTTTTTAAAAACCAACTGAGTCTGAGACCATTGAATGCTTCAATATGATATACAATCATCTTAATTGCGTCAAGCCATGACTTTGTTATTTGTTACTCACTGTATTCTTTAACATGCAGAATGTGGTGTAAATGCTTAATCAAGTCATTATTTTATACTCCGTACTTAGCTATTCTGTATTACTTGGAAGTAAATCATTTTCTTTGATGCAGTGAGTGCTTGGTGGATCTTATGGGAGCTCCTGGGACACTAATTCCTGCTGATGCTTTGAGTGGAAAGGATACTCCTTTGAAGCCATACAATCTAGAACCAAGTAGGCTTCCCAATTTTCAGCCAACTGAGGATACCAAAGTTGCTTCAGCTCTTGCTGCTCCGAATTTGGGTGCTACATCGTGGAAGCCAGAAGCACCTCTTTCATTGGTGGATGCTAGTGCTGATGATGGAGTTGGAACTTCTGGATTACATAACAATGTGCATTCTGTCAATCAGTTGGACAATAGTACGTCACAGGCCATTGGAAGTTCATTATATAAAGAAGGACGTGGACCTAATTTAGTAGGTGATGGTGTGAGGATGAATGTAAATGTCGTTCCGTACAATCCCAAAAGTGCTCAAGACCCAAAGGATCTTTTTTCTGAGCTTAATCCATTCCATATAAAAGGACCTGGCAAAAATGTTGTAAAGAATGATCTTGCAAATGAAGTAAGTAAACTGCAATTTCCGAAAAATAACATCGTTGGTACCCGGCCTCCTGCACCCTTGATGTGGAAAAATATTCATGCGTGGAATGAGGTCCCTAAGGAAAATGAACAGGGTTTTTTAAAAGGTTCAGTTGTGAACAATAATCAAGGATCTAACAAAGGCAATGCATTATCAGTCATTTCTAACAGTTCAAAGCCGCCATCCAAAGCTCCCAAATTTCCTGAAAAATCCTTCAATAATTCTGTAGAAAAACAGGACAGTATGCGGAGTAACAATTTTAAGTTTGCGCCTGGTGCAAGTGGACCTAGTCGGTTGCCTTTGGGGCAAGGTCTTAGGTTGAATGATAGTGAAGCGTATCTCAGGGAGCATGGGAACATCATTAAGAATGAAGCACCTAATCAAAGGGAAGACTATGGATTTGCCACGACTGGGCTACGTGAGGATAAGAGAAATACGCAAGGTTCCAGCTCTTCATCTGTTTTACGCGCTAAAAATGTTGATACTGAGATTGATGATGTTGGTAATTGTGAGATTGTCTGGGAAGATCTGGACCTAGGTGAAAGGATTGGACTAGGTAACAAAAGCACCTGCTACTTCTATCACTTTACATCTGTTCAAACTTCCCGTATATTTTGCATGTCTGTGATGGGCCAGTGACTAATGTATTCAGTTTATCCAGTCTCCACTGGGCCAGAGTGAGCTTCGTTGTAGGCTTGCAAAACGCTTTCTACATGATAAAGGACCTCTGATTGCAGTTCTTTTAACTGTAGTCAGAATTGTAATATTTGAGTAACCTGATTTTTTTCTTTTCTGTTTCTAGTTTGCATAACTAATATCTGAGTTTTCTAGGTGTCAAGTGTCATTACGTGCAAATTGATTTGCTGTCACTGTGTTCATATTTTCAGGTTCTTATGGAGAGGTCTACCATGCCGATTGGAATGGCACAGTAAGTTATCTTCTCTGTATTTCTACTCTTCCACTAGTTCTTTATACTGGGAGCATACTCCATCCTGGTATTATATTAGTGAAAAGGAATTTTCACCGGCCATGGCCTATGTTATTTCCTTCAGTAAAATACATCTATTTCTGTCCCGTGCTTTGTAGAAATCGTTATCTAAGAATTTTAAAATATGTAAGCTTTATCGGTTTATCCCCTTTTTGTCTTTTCAAAGTAAAAGTATTTTGGATATGTGAAAGTACTGGCGAGCTAGTGTAAATGGTCTCACTCCTAACAATTCATTGGTCAAGTTACAAAGTGTGAACTGCCCCCCCTTATTTGTTCATTAGAGTAAAACACATTGCCCTGCTATGCATTTAATAAAATCAAACCCTTTTGGCTATCTATTGTTTGGATAACAGGAGGTTGCCGTGAAGAAGTTTCTTGACCAAGATTTCTCAGGTGCTGCTTTGGATGAGTTCAAGAGAGAAGTAAGAATTTCCCCTTCTCTGACTTGCCTGTGAATTACAATGTTTGATGCAATCCAGATATTTTAGGGTAAATATTTGACATGTGATAAAATAAATTCATAGAGTAATTTGGTAATATCCTACTCCCTCCGTCCCGGTATAAGTTTCCCACTTCTTTTGGGTGTTTAGATTAAGAAATATGATAAAATAATAGATGTAGTACAAGTGATGTGATGGTGAGAGAGAAAATAATAGATGAGTATGAGATGAAATATGAAAAAATAATAGATAAAGTATAAGTGATGTGATTGGGAGAGAGAAAATTATAGGCCAAAAATGGAAAAAAATGAAATGAGAAACTTATTGTGGGACGTCCATAAAAGGAAAGTGGGAAACTTATAGTGGGACGGAGGGAGTATAATAGATACATATCAAGTGAAAGTCACCATCTGACAGTTTTTTTTTCTGCCATAAGGCATGTCCTCTACTGAAGGCTGAACACAAAATTGTTTCACTTTCATTACCCTTTAGAAAAGAAAAAAAAAAAAAGTAAGAAAAAGCCAAAAAGGTGAAGGCAATTTCAGAAGACCTCGAGATGATCATCACTGGGTTATGTATACGGAGTGTTGACAGTGATTTCACCATTACATGCAGCAAAATGTTAAACTGTGTTGCTTGTTGCTTGCTTTATATTTCAGTAAAGGTGCTTGGTAATCTTTGTTTGAAATTTGTCTCCTTTAGATATTAGTCTCTGTTTTGTTGATGCAGGTGCGGATAATGCGTAGGTTACGCCATCCAAATGTAGTTCTTTTTATGGGTGCGGTAACTCGCCCACCAAACCTTTCTATCATAACTGAATTTTTGCCTCGGTAAGTTGTTGATCCTCAATTGTGCGTAATTAATCAGTCATTTGTATTTTTTCTTAGTTATGATGAAATGTTTTCCCTATTTTGAATCTAACCCTATTCTGATCGCAAAAATATGTACAATTAAAACCATGCTTTCTTTAAATATTAGTGAACCTCATTCCTTCCTACATTATTATTTGTTTTCCAGTGGAAGCCTGTATCGGATTATTCATCGACCTCATTGTCAAATTGATGAAAAAAGGAGAATTAAAATGGCCCTTGATGTGGTATGGATATCGACCTCGGATTTATGCTTTTGCAATATTAACAATATAGTTGTTAATACAAGTTTTTGGAATTATATATTCAGGCAAAAGGGATGAACTGTTTACACACAAGCATACCAACAATTGTTCACCGCGATTTAAAATCACCCAATCTCTTGGTGGATAATAACTGGAATGTCAAGGTAACCAGATATTGGATTTTGGAGATGACATAGTCTAGAGCCTGAGATTTTCTTCATGTTTGAGTTAGTTATGTATTCAGCTTAAGACATGAAAATGGCATTTTGATGGCAACAATTTATTTTCCAAAGCGTTAAAACTGGATTGCTAGATATTAAACAGAGACTGGTAAATCTTTCTTTTCAGCAGTTGTTTTAGGGTATCTGGGTGTTTTAATATTGTATCAAAACACGATGCAGGTGGGTGATTTTGGATTGTCGCGCTTGAAGCATAATACATTTTTGTCATCCAAGTCGACTGCAGGAACGGTGAGCCTTTTATTTTAGCTGATAGATAATCTGTGGTACATTTTAGCATTCAAAGTAAATCTGGGGGATTAGTCTTCCTTCATGTAACATTTTTTCTTGTCAAATCGTTTATGGCTATGCATTTACCCCATTTCCCTTTGTGGCTATTCTTGGAATTAAAGCCTGAGTGGATGGCTCCAGAAGTTCTTCGAAATGAGCCTTCAAATGAAAAGTAAGTGAAACCTGATGATATCCTTTCTGCTATTGCAGTCGTATGCATTTTGTTTTATCATGTTATGCACTACCTCAGTGCTTCATTTTTTAATAATCTTTCCCCCTTTTACTTTGGACATTTTAATTCTTTTCTTTGATTGCCAAATGCCAAGTAGTTGTTTGATAAGCCACAGTGACCCAGTCCCATTTCTTGGATAGATAAAAACTGTTTTTACTGAGCGAAGATGAGTTGATATTAGCGATCATGGTCAAGATAAATAGGTGATTTGTATTGATATTGACTAGTCTGCTGTGCCTATCGTTATAAATCTGCTTGTGCATCGATAGCATTCTGATCCATCCGAGCCAAAAAATAATGAAATGTTGCCTAAATGTAAGCCCAGATTTTTTCTCTGTTCATTCAGTGTCACGTTTGTTAACTCCCCTTCTAACTAGTTCAGCAGCCACCCCTCCACCTACCAGATAAGATAATAATTGAACAGCCAAATAATTTAGATAGATACATAGAATATAAATCAAATGAAATTTTGCATGTGAGGATGCTAAGTTGATTTTAGCAAATCTATCACCACAAAAATGAGCAGAAGTTCCAATTTTGGCAAAATAGCGTTGACCTAGCAATGGTATGCAGCTATTAAATTTACTGTTGGATATTTCCTATTAAATTCTTGCGGCTTTATTTGAGCTTGGTATAGGTTGCCGTATGTGTTGCAGGAAAGATTGAGTTATTTTGTGATTTTACAGGTGCGATGTATATAGCTTTGGTATTATTCTATGGGAACTTGCGACACTCAAATTGCCTTGGAGTGGAATGAACCCAATGCAGGTCGTCGGTGCAGTTGGTTTCCAGAACCGTCGTCTTGAAATCCCAAAGGAGGTTGACCCTCTTGTTGCAAGGATAATATGGGAATGTTGGCAAACGTAAGTCTTATATGCATGTGTGAATCTTTCGCCACACCATTCTCTTGAATTTGGGATAGGGATTTTTTTTTTAAAAGGGCATGTTTTCATTATTTTAAAATTAGTTCAATCTTCATGTGAAGTTTTTGTTTTGTAATTACCCCTCTGGCTACATTCTAATTGCCACATGTGTTGATATACCAGGGACCCAAATTTACGACCCTCGTTCGCAGAGTTGTGTGTAGCACTTAAGCCATTGCAACGGCTCGTGGTTTCTTCACATGTAGAGCAACCAACTGCATCTTTGGCACAAGGGATCCAAGTAAATTCTACACCTTAAACGCGTCTCGGTTCTTCCAGTGTGAATACTGTATAGCAAAGTGATGTCCTGACATAAATAGTAACTGTGAGTGGGATTTTGATGTTGAAGTTGTATGATGAAAATTGCTTCAGAAAACAGTTTATCTTTATAGTGTAAATTCATTTTGTCACGTTTTATGTCTATTTTGCGTTATCTGATGTGCACCAGACATGTTTTTATTTTACAAAAGTTGTATATTTTTATTTGCAAGATCTTAACAAAAGAACAGAAGAACAAGCCAGTGATGGCAAACTAATCCCTAGAAACGAAAACAATTTCTCAAAATTAATGTTTAATGCATTTATTCAAAAAATAGCCTGTAAAGTTCGTCGTCTATTACACGATCGATGAATGGATAAGTTAGTAGATGATCGAAATGAAATAAAACATGTTCAGTTGGATTTGTTCGTAAGAGCAGAGTTTGTCTGGTTGAGCCGTGCTGCCGCAGCAACGGAGGCAGCTACGCCCCCGGGACGGGTGCAGAGGTTCGGGTCGTTCCTCAGCTCAGCACCGATCACTCCCTCGGCGTCTCGACGAGTCACCGGTTTGTCTGATGGTAGCTTTGAACTTGCATCCTACAATATCCTTAAATTTACATACGACCATTTACTATAGTAATTTGAATGGGAGAGAAGGATGACAAACCGAAAGAATGTCTCCAAGCTTGGTCTTATCTTCGTCTCTTGGCAATCTGGCATTGCGAGTAGCTGCAGATTGGGCGGCAGCAGCAACGCCGCCGGGAACAATATTCGTACGGCCAGTCGCTCTAACCTCGGCCGCCTGAATAGCGGCGGCGTCGCTGTAGTCGACTGGCCTGTGCCCCGCGGTGAGAGCGGTTGCTTCAAGTGCTTCCCCAATTGTGATCTCCCCTCGCTGCTCTACTCTTGACCCCAGGGCCCCTCTCTCTTTTACCCCCTTAATTCATTCACACTAACCATCGTTAATTAATTTAATTACCCACAAACAAATAATGTAGTTTTATCATTATTCTGTATGTGATTAATATAAATAAATAAATAAATGTACCTGGACACCAATAGGGCCTGTCTGATTAGCTACAACATTGCTGTGGAGAGAACCTGCAATATCTTTCTTGGCTTCTCCAACAATTGAATCACTGCTAATTTCTTGAACATTTTTGAGGGGTTGTTCTTGGTTCATATTCTCAACTTTGTATAATAAAATTAGATAAATGAATATTAATTTGCATGGATGAATAGTGGTTAGATTATATAATGGGAGATGTTTTCAACAAATTTATTAGAGGTGGAAAAGGTGCCAACTCCATTTTCTATGTATAGCCATTTTTTTATTGTTAAATTTTGGTTGGAAATTGATCTAAGGACACAAAATTTGCCAAAAATATATGTGGAAATTATCAACTTGAGACTTAGTCTTTGGAATAATGGAACTGGCTAGGATCTACCTCCTCTTTCAATGCCTAAATCACCTCCCTTATGTTTTCATCAAATTAACACAAATATATTTTCTTACACGATACTCTTATTTGATCACTTTAATAAAGTCGAAAGTATATTTAAATTATAAAGACAGGGTGATTAGGTGAGTAAATCAGAATTATTTTAATTATGATAGAAAATTGGAGGTATCGTTACTTTGGGAAAGTAGACTAATTTTGCATTATCTCATGTGTGTGGTGGTGGGAGTGAAGAGTGGAGTTACCATTGCCAACCAAACACATTTTTTGTTGTTTTTAAATAGTGTTTTTTTTCTTCAAAAAAATAAATAAAAATAGTGGTTTTTTTTGTCATACGAGTTGGTACTTGGCATAGTGCATGAGATTCTTGTGTAATTGAGTTCGGTAACCGTCCCACTAGTGTATACTCATCTGGTGCAATTGAGTTATAAATTTAATTTAGTTTTAATGTGAATTAAACAATTATTGAAAATATATCTAAATCATATGTATAAGTGAATGAGATTCTTGTGCAAAATATTTTATATATAAAATATGTCTAATTAAGGTATTTAAAAAAAATGTTGAATTCGAATTGTCCAAAAAAATCGCGGATCGCAAACATGTGGTTTACTACATAATCAATATATTGTTAGTTCAAAATATTATCACTACAAAGTGGGATAGCTCAAGTGGTTAGAGCACCACTACCTAGGCTTTAGATACTGGGTTAAAAAAATATAATACTATATGTTAAAAAATTTTGAAAAATTTATCCTGAAAATTAAGTGTTCAAAATATTTTTTGACTTGTAATAATACATTTTTTAAGTGACAATATTAATAAAAAATATAATACTATATGTTAAAAAATTTTGAAAAATTTATCCTGAAAATTAAGTGTTCAAAATATTTTTTGACTTGTAATAATACATTTTTTAAGTGACAATATTATGATCGTGTAGTAACATAATTTTGACTATGTAGTAAAACAATATTTGAAAGCTAAAAAAATATTAGGGAGTTTTGTGTTGATGTGTCATTTCCTGGTAAGTTTAAATGATGGTAAGTTTAAATGATGTGTCATTTTCTGGTAAGTTTAGAAGACGTGTTATAATTTTAAAGAGTTTGAATTTTTAATTTAGTGCATGTAATAATTCTATTGATTAAAAAATATATGTGACATAAATATTAGTATGTGTTAGTTTAAAAGATATATTTGATTAACATTTATTAAGAGTTATTTTAATATTTTTAAAATTATTTATTTTTATTTGGGATCTTTATTTACGTCTAGTTTTTTTGTCTAAATGAATTTTCAATTTACAAATACAATTTAAATTTGTATAGTTATTAAATTTATTTCCCGCAAGCAAATTAATTATGACATTTAAGTGACTGTTTAACTTAAACGGGAAAGAGGCGAGGCGGTAAGGGTTTATTTGCAAAATAGTAAAATATTAGGGAGGCAGATGCAAATATAAACTAGATAGAGGCAGGCACACGCGCCAGCAAACGGCAGCTCAAAAATCGGTTTGGCGTGGAGACAATTTTCACTATCAGCATCTTCTTCATTCTAGATACCCAAACCAACCCCTTGCCTAATTCAGTGCCTTTCTTTATCTTGTTCATGATTCTACTGCGTTGTTAGAACTCACAACACCTCCGGCATGGCTGCTTCCGCCCCTCTCTGCTTTCCGTCCACCGGCCGCCTAACTTTCCGAATTGGGGATTCTTCTAACCAGTTAAAGCGGCCTCGCCGGCTCACTCTTCGCTCTGATTTGGACTCTAATGTCTCCGACATGAGGGTTAATGGTAACGCCAAATTCAAACCGGTTTTGTTGCTAATTATGTCTCTGTTCTGTTTACTTGATTGCTTCTCCTTTTATTTTGTTTTTATGTTTTGTACCCGTCGATCACTTTGGTGCTTCAGTTTTAGTTGTGTTTTATGAATGATTTCCATCGTGCTTCATTTGTGGTGTTATTAATTTTTTGTTACTATTATTGGGGGAATCTGGAAATGAGCTCTTTTGTGAATATAGATGTTTTGTCTTGCAGCTCCTAAAGGTTTGTTTCCGCCGGAGCCTGAACATTATCGGGGGCCTAAGCTCAAAGTGGCGATTATCGGAGCTGGACTTGCAGGGATGTCGACTGCAGTGGAGCTTTTGGACCAAGGCCATGAGGTTTTCAATTCTAAAGAAAATTATATTTGCTACAATTTAGTGGGGAGAGAGGAGCACTGTATTAACTTTGTTGTTTTCTGATTTTATAATGGTCAAATAGGTTTGAGCATGATTAGCGCACTGGATGTTTCGTGTCTTGTTTGATAAGTTTCGCTGTATGTAATGGAGCCCTTGGTTTTATGCAGGTGGATATATATGAATCGAGGACGTTCATTGGTGGGAAAGTGGGTTCTTTTGTAGACAGGAAGGGAAACCACATTGAAATGGGGCTGCACGTTTTCTTTGGTTGCTACAATAATCTCTTTCGTTTGTTGAAAAAGGTAAAATCAACTTGTATCTTCACATTCTGTTCAAAAACATAAAATTGATTAAAATAGGAATGTTTTGTGTTTTTTACCCTTTGAGTTTGGTCATTGAACTCCAAGATGTTTTGTGTTCTAGTTTTTATAGTTTTCACAAGTATAGTGTTGTTCGGTTATAGTTTTCTAGGAAGATCTTTAAAAAAATTATCCTAGACTCCACAAAATGTACTTTTGTAGTATACCTAGTTTGTTTGTTTTGAAGACAGTGGTATGTAGTGTTCATCTGGTGATGCCCAGATTTTATAAATTCTACCAGTATTTAGTAGAGTCAAGTTGTATATCAGGCATTCTGCAAATTAATGATTGTTGTCACTGTTGACTATGAATAGTCTAATTAGTTTCCCAAATTTGCTCAATGTAGGTTGATGCTGATAAAAATCTGCTCGTGAAGGATCATACTCACACTTTTGTTAACAAAGGGGGTGAAATAGGCGGTATAACTGATAATAAATAAGCAATCTGTCTATTTTTGCAGCATAAATAGGCGTGTAGTTGTGCAATTATATGAATCGGACATTATGTCTAATTGAAGTTCATATCTAACTGCAGAACTTGATTTTCGCTTCCTCGTTGGAGCACCATTACATGGAATTCACGCATTTTTGACGACAAATCAACTTGAGGTATTCAATATTTTTGAGCATGTTTGTTTGACGACAAATCAACTTTCTGTTTTAAGAAACATTACCCGTACCAATGACAAAAAATCTGTAAATCTGTTTTCCCTCTGATTTGCAGCCTTATGATAAAGCAAGAAATGCATTGGCTCTTGCCCTTAGTCCGGTTGTAAGAGCTCTTGTTGATCCAGATGGAGCAATGCGGACCATACGGGATCTGGATAACGTTTGTACTCTCTCTCAAAGTCTAATTCCTTTTTATTTAATTATAAATTTGCTTTGAGTAATCACCTGGCTACCTGTTTACAACAGGTAAGCTTCTCTGAGTGGTTCATGTCCAAAGGGGGGACTCGCAAGAGTATACAAAGGATGTGGGATCCTGTGGCTTATGCCCTGGGATTCATTGACTGTGATAATATTAGTGCACGTTGTATGCTCACTATATTTTCACTTTTTGCTACTAAAACTGAGGCTTCCCTACTTCGCATGCTTAAAGGTTCTCCAGATGTTTATTTGAGTGGTCCTATAAGAAAGTATATCATGGACAAGGGAGGCAGGTGACCTCACATAACATTTGGAACTTATATGAATGTTTTATTTTTTGGGTTGATTTGTCAGTTAAATTTCTTGTATCCGTTTGCTATCCAGGTTCCATTTAAGGTGGGGATGCAGAGAAATTCACTATGATAAATCTGCTGATGGAGATGTATATGTAACGGGGCTTGCCATGTCGAAGGTATGTGCATCTTCTTCTGATAATACCTTGTCTCTCTCTCAGTCCTGACTGTTTTTTTGAGAATAATGTTAAATATATCTACCCCGAGGTTGTTTTCTTTGTGTGATAATAAAATATTGAGGTGAGTACTTATAGTGTTTTTCCAGCCATGAGGATTAACGAATGGTATTTCCTTTGTTCAGGCTACTCAAAAGAAAATCATAAAAGCAGATGCTTATGTAGCAGGTTTATGGTTTAGCCTTGCTTTCTGTCTTCTCTTTTACTTATTTCAGGATAAACTCTAACGTAACTCTTTTTTTAATCATTGCAGCATGTGATGTCCCTGGAATTAAACGATTACTTCCAAAAAGTTGGAGGGAATCGCAATTCTTTGACAATATCTATCAACTGGTTGGAGTACCTGTTGTGACAGTGCAGCTTCGATATAATGGCTGGGTTACAGAGTTAAGGGACTTGGAACGAGCACGGTGAGCACTATTCATAGTTTGCTATTGTTTGTGGATAGAAATTTCTGTTTTCCTGTCAAAGTTATTGACTCTCATATGATCAGGCAATTGAGGCAAGCTGCAGGTCTAGACAATCTACTCTATACCCCAGATGCAGATTTCTCTTGTTTTGCTGACCTTGCCCTTTCGTCCCCAGAGGATTATTACCTTGAGGGCCAAGGCTCATTACTTCAGTAAGAAAATACAGCTCTGTATCTTTTTATGTTTTACTTTTGTTAGCATTGACTTAACTAGCTAGCCTTCCTGCCCATCATGAGCAGAGGACCAATATAAGCAAGTTATGATCGTTTTCTACTCAATCTAAATGTGTTGTTGTTATTGACAGATGCGTGCTTACACCTGGGGACCCTTACATGCGTCTACCGAATGATGAAATCATAAAGAGAGTTTCAAAGCAGGTTGGTGGTGCTTGCACTTTTTGGGTCTTTTAGTAAATTTCCCTAGTCAAATAAACAAAACTCCAATTATTTTGAAAGAAGAGCAAGATTATGTTGTCAAATATTAGATATTTAGATTTATTGTTCATTTTTATTGAGTTATTGATTCTGGGCATATAATTTTTAGTTAATCAACTGTCATTCATCCGGAGATTGATCTTAAACAATGAAAACTATCTATTTATTTAATTGAGATGCTTGCCACTGTGAGGATAATTTGTGCAGGTTATTCGGTTTCTTTTACTCTCAAATCTCACTCTGTTCATGCTGCTGATAATGGCTTCTTGATAATAGGTTTTGGATCTGTTTCCATCTTCCCAAGGTCTGGAGATCACGTGGTCATCAGTTGTCAAAATTGGTCAATCCTTATACCGTGAAGGACCTGGTAGAGATCCATTCAGACCCGATCAGAAGACCCCAGTCAAAAACTTCTTCCTTGCCGGCTCATATACTAAGCAGGTCATACTTCATATCATTTTCGATCAACACAAATGGTTCGTATAAAAGCAAATTACAATCAATAACTAAAATGGTGGTTGCCTGTTCTATTTTAACAGGATTACATAGACAGCATGGAAGGAGCAACCCTGTCTGGAAGACAAGCGTCTGCCTTCATATGCGATGCAGGAGAAGAGTTAGTTGCATTACGAAATGCTCTTGCTGCAACTGAATCCAAAGAAACGACGACGTCTGATGAACTGAGCCTTGTCTAATTCTTTAAACTTCCAACAATTCAGTTGTTGGTTAAGTATACAGATTGATGAATACCGCGACGTGGAGATTGCGTATAGAGGAAGCCACTCCAGAAAGTATCCCAATGTGAACCAATAACATAAATAAGGTAGTTGTAGTAGTATTATGTCTGTAGATTCCCAGGCTCTGAGTCTGCCTATAGCAATTCATGGTTTTGATCTAATGTGATCAATCTGTGTAATTCAAATTATTGGTCTTCTTTGTAATTTAGCCGACGCCCTTGAACTCATTCCAAATTGGATATAAAATGTGTGAATTTGGTTTACGTGAACTATATCTCATTTAAAAAAAAAAAATATAATCCCTTCGTTTCGGTGAAAGCTACTTATGAGTTTTGGACACAGTGGTTAAAAAATATTCATTCTATTCAAAATATATGCCATTCTAAATTCATGTACACATATTAAAAAAATATTGACTTTCTACTATACCTTTAATTAATTACTTTGTGATTCTTGTAGAATTTTGAAAATTATTACTCCGTATTATTTAAATAATTATTAATGAGTTTAAGGGTAAATTGTGAAAAAAATACATTTAATTTAATTGACATTAAAAAATGCAAAATGATATTTAAATTGAAAAAAAAAAAAAAGTCAAAACAACATTTAAAACACTGTCTGTCTCAGCTCGTGCAAAGCGGAATCGGACTCTACCTATGTTATCGGCTTGCTCACTTCTCGCTCGACCACTGTTCAATGGAATAATTGTAGTAGATGGTTTGGGTACTAAATTTGCTCTCACGGATGGAATTTGTTCGTTTTTTTGTTTACAAATTAAATACCCATCCCTTTTCCCCTCCCCATGACTCGAACCCAGGATCTAAGACCTAGGTAGTGGTGCTCTAACCACTTGAGCTATCCCACTTTGTCGGATGGAATTTGTTCGTGGTTACAGTCTTGTCTTCATTTTTGGAGTAAGGCATGCTGCTGAGTGGACTTTCTTTTCAACCCGTTTATCTTGCCGAAAGTGCCCCATAGCCCCTACGACCTCCAGATTGAGAGTAAGCGGATGCTTCTGTTGTAAAGCAGTCGTGCGAAACACCCTCGTGAAATACAATAACAATAAGTATATGTATTAGGGCATTAGTTTACTGAAAAGAGTACTTTTTACTCAGGATCTAACATAACAAAACTTGTAGATAAGATTTTAGAATTTGTTAGGTAGGATCAATGGAGTGTGAAACTAAAAATATGTGAGTTAAATTCATTTCCTTTTTCTATATATGTGCACTTACTCTTAGGTGTTAAAACTGTTTTTCGAATGAAAAATAAAATAAAATTGTGGCGGTGGATAATCATTTCATTATTTTATAATAAAAATAAGTATGCTTAGTAAGTAGTGCTAAAGTCAAACAGCATATGAAATTTTTATTGTAAAATTTATAGTACTTCGTTTTTTATTTTAATCATATAATAATATGATTACAATAAAGTGGTACACATAGTCAACAAGAGATGCCCATGTTACCTTCACAGAGTCAAAGGCTACCATGCATCATGCTCATGCATGCAAGCCAGCCAAGATTTTATGTCGACGCATTGACTTTACATTTTTTATACTAGCAACTAGATTATTATTTTAATTCTGTATTTTTTTAATTTTTTATTTCAATAATTTAAATGTATTAATTCATTATGCTAATTTTTTTTTAGTATGAATTTTAATTAATATTGATTTGTCAAGTCTTTGTTATGAATAAAATAAATGACAATTGGTGTAATTTTAAGTATATAATTTTTGATAATAAAACGGATGATTTCATTTTTAATAAAACAGGACGAAAAAACATTCAACTAAAAAAGAGCGCGCGCTCTCTCTCTACTTCTCTCCCCCACCACCGCCAGGCGCAGCACCACCAATTAGCGGCGTCTCCGCCCAGCCTCGAGACAAACCCTACGATGGCTTGGACAATTACTCTCGCCATACTTTCGTTAGCCACCGCCGTCTCCGCCTCGATTTTTTCGAATAGTGATAGTAGTTCTTCCACCATGTTTCTACCACTGTTTGTCAACAACCACCGCCTACTCCACAGAGAAGACATTTTCTCCCGCCGCCGTCTCCTTAACAGCACCATTCCCAACGCGCGCATGACTCTCTACGACGATCTCATCCTCAATGGGTAATTTCTTCAATTCTCACTTCAATTTATTTATAATTTCATATGTGAGGCTGAGATCTAATCTCCTATATATATCTGATGGTGTTTTGTATAACAGGTATTATTCTACTCGCTTGTGGATCGGAACTCCTCCGCAGCAATTTTCTCTTATTGTTAATACTGGAAGTACTATTACTCATGTTCCTTGCTCGACATGCGATCAGTGTGGCCTGCATCAGGTCCCCCCTCTCTCTCTCTCTCTCATATGCATATTATTAACAATTTCAATTGTTATTGAGTTCACAATCCTTTAATTAGAAGGTTTTGGGTTTAATTTGAATGCATAAATTGGGATATTTCGACTTGATTGCGATTTACCTGTTTGGTCTTCACATTGCGCTCGCTCGAATGCTACACAAGCACACATTTATGTAACTTGCGTTGCATCTTCTGTTTCCGTGCTTGGTTTAATCTGATCACTTTTCAATAGGATCCAAAATTTCAACCAGAATTGTCAAGAACTTACAAACCTGTAAAGTGCAATAATGATTGCACTTGTGACAGCGAAAGAATACAATGTATTTATGATACGCGATATGATGAATTCAGTACTAGCAAAGGAGTTTTGGGTAAAGACACGTTGTCCTTTGGCAATCAAAGTGATCTGAAACCCCAACGAGCTATATTTGGTTGTCAAAATCGGGAAACAGGTCCTATTTTCAGTCAGCGTGCTGATGGGATCATGGGTTTGGGGCGTGGGGATCTTAGTATTGTTAATCAACTTGTTAAAAAAAATGTAATTAGTGATTCATTTTCGTTATGCTATGGTGGAATGGGCGTGGCAGGTGGAGCAATGGTTCTTGGGGGAATTTCACCCCCTGCTGATATGGTTTTCACCCGTTCTGACCCCATACGCAGGTATGTTTACGAACACTTTTGTCGTATCGCAACTTTCCTAATTCACACATTTACTCTAGTTTCGATATGACTACAGTCCATATTACAATATCCAGCTGAGTGAGATTCATGTTGCTGGAAAGAAACTGCCCATTAATCCTACAGTTTTTGATGATAAACTTGGAACTGTTATTAGTAGTGGCACAACTTATGCTTATCTTCCGAAAGAAGCATTTGGAGCATTTAAAGAAGCTGTAAGCTATTCATTTTGTGGATTATGCTACCTTATCTGTATAATATGTTCTAAGTTCCCCGTTTTTTGATGTAGATCTTCAAGGAAGTCTCATCCCTTAAAAGAATACCAGGTCCTGACCCTAATTATGATGATATTTGCTTCTCAGGTGCTGGAAGGTAGTATCATTATCATCATATTATTCGCTAGATATTACAAGTTTTAATTATGTAACTTAATCCTGTGTTGCTTCAGTGATGCTGCACTTCTCTCGAAAGCCTTTCCAGCAGTTGAAATGGTATTTTACGATGGACAAAAGCTGTTGTTGTCCCCTGAAAATTTTCTGTTCAGAGTATGTCTATCTTTGTTTTGTGTTGATAGCTATTTTTAATTTCTTTATTTAGCTATGCTGCTTCTGTCATGGATCACTAATTCTTGACCCCTATTTACACAACAGCATATGAAGGTGGATGGTGCATACTGCCTAGGGATTTTCCAAAGTGAAATGGGTTCAACTACTACTACTTTGGGAGGTATTATATTCTCTACCATGCAACTTAAGATATACAACCGGAGACCATATTGTTTGATTATCTCTCTTTGTGACAGCTATTATTTTTCGAAATACACTTGTAACGTATGACCGTGAACATGAAAAGATTGGTTTCTGGAAAACCAATTGCTCTGAGTTATGGGAGAAACTTCACTTATCCCCTATCCCAACCACGACATCACTTCCTTCTAGCACACATAAGGTGAACTCAACCATTAGTATGGCTCCTATGCTTGCGCCTACTGAGCCCCCGCTAGCCAAAGCTCCAGGTACAATATATTATGGTTCTCTCTCTTTTAACTGAATGTATTCTTGTGACATCCTACATCAGTTATTTCAAACTTGAAGTGGCTTACAAGTTAATACAATAGGCTTCTTTTGCAAGTTGAGTTAATCATATTTCTCTAAGCAATGGCAAACATCAAGTAGTTAGTAACTAAATTTTCACTTCAGAGTCTCACTCGATTTCTGGTCCTGATGTTGTAGATCAGAGGCTTGACTAATTGTATTAGAGTCAACCCCGGTAATATGTTTAAATACTATCTATGCCAGAGCATGTGTACCTTTTGATGTATGACTATGAAGTTTTCAAAGATCCAACTGAAAACAAAAGGATATAGGAAAAAAACTAGTTGTAATATTATTTTTTTGCAGTGGGAGCAGGTCCGGCAGTGTCCCAATCGTTCTCAACGGGAGTTGCTATTTGGCCTGAAACTCGACTCATTTGGATCTTGTTAACAGTCATCGTGCCATTGCTAGCAGACGTCAAAAAGCTCATTGAATGTGTGTGAATTGCGAATAGTTACTTGCATGATCGTGCTAGAATCACTTTTTTTAGGCAAAGGCAAAACGATCTCCCATTTTTTCGGCAAATTGCCATTTCTTTTTTCAACCAATTGACCTTATATGTTGTACCATATAGTTAGTTGCTTTGTATTTCTGTAGCCTCTTGTATTATTTTTTGGACAATATCCTATTGTATCCATAATTATCTCATTTTATATATACCTAGTTACAATCCTACAACTTGTGAGCTTGATGTATTTATCTATTATTAAGTTAAATATTTTATAAATTAAAGTATTGTCTTACAAATTACTGTGCATCTTAGTCAATTAAATACTATAGTGCATTGAAGTAAATTAATGAGATGAGATTCCCGTCAACAAACATTAATGCGATGAGATATAAATTATGGAGTATAATGTATGACTTTAAGTAATAAAAATTATGTATATGTAATATGTATAAAAATATTACTTCATCCTCTATCACGTAAAGTGTACATATTTTTTTTCTTTGTTCACCTAAAATGCATCTATTTCATTTTTTTGAAAAATATAGTATTCAAAATTTGATTAGAACGAATTAAAATTAGTATATTATACATATACTATTCTTTTTTTTTTAAATGACATAAAATTTGTAGATTTAAATCGGGTCAAATTAATCTATTCACTCTATTCACAAAAATCACGTAAAGACAAATAAAAAGACTAGTTCTCAAGTCTATGTCACTATAAGAGAAAATGTGTATTACTGTGAGCAAGTATGTTTTTTTTTTAAAGTAACATATATATTTATCCTTAACATGACAAATGGCTGGTTTTTTATAAAAGTTAGTTTGATCGGTTTTTCACCCACAAATTTTTATATCTCTGTTTTTTTTATTTGTATGAATATAATTTTTTTGTCAAATTAAAGTGGGTATAAAAATGTAATTGGATTTTAGGTTAATTACTACAATATCCTAATATTGTAAATTGATTTTTCAGAGAGTTTAAAAACAACAAGTAAAATAAATAAGAGAATCAAACTGGTAGAGAGAACGAAAGCGCTCTCATTCTCACAGTCTTTTCTACGTTAAGCATTCAACCCAAATCTCTCTCTCTCTCTCTCTCTCTCTCTCTCTCTGCATCCGCCAGCAGACCAGCAGTGCTGCACCACCAATCACTGGCGGCTCCGCCCCGGCCTCAAATCAAACCCTCTGATGGCTTGGGCAATTAGTCTCGCCATCATCTTCTTCGCCGTCGTCGTCTCTTCCGTAGCATCCCTCTCGATTTCCTCGCATCGAGATTCGTTGACTTTCGTTAATAACAGCGGCACCGCCATGTTTCTACCTCTGTTTTACAACCAGCACAACCACCAACATCACCACCGCCGCCGGCGCAACAAAGAGGGCATACTCGGCCGGCGGTATCTCCAGACACGCAGCACTCCCAACGCTCGCATGCCTCTCCACGACGATCTCCTCCTCAACGGGTCATTCTTCTTCATTGTTCGAATCTTTATTAGTTATGTTATTATGAGATCTGATCTCAAATATCTTTGGATTTTTGTTTTGATGACAGGTATTATACGACGCGACTGTGGATCGGAACGCCTCCGCAGCGATTTGCGCTTATAGTTGATACTGGAAGTACTGTTACTTATGTGCCTTGCTCGACTTGCGAACAGTGTGGCAAGCATCAGGTTCTCCCTCTCTCTCCCACCCCCTCTGGTTGTATAATAATTATGTTGCAAAGCAATGCTCGTAGGTCTGTTATTTTGCGCATCTCTTTTGATCGGTGATGATTCATTACGTTGCTCCTAGTATTTTATTTGAATTCGAATGTTTGATTGTGTTATTGAACAATCCATCTATTTATTGAATATATGGATGGTCATGTGAGCAATTGATTTTGTATCGACCAACTGATAATGGATGTGTGCCACTTTGTTGGTTAAGGAATAGTTGAGAAAAATGCTGTTATAATATTCTATATTAATTTCAATTTTTTCAGATATGGTAAATTGACCAATATCTTTTGTCACTGGCATGATTCTTCTCTTGTAAGAGACTGAGTTGAAAATTGTCTCCATCATCTATATACGCTGTACAATCAGCATTGCTGGAAAAGAATTTCAAATATAGAAAGATAGACAATAAAAGGAATGGGACAACACATTTTGTTCTAATGATATCTTGTGTCATGGTGTACCCATTTGGAAAGAGAGGAAATATACATCATATAATTTTCTCCCTAAATCAGGGAGCAGATTTATGTATCTGTGAAGTGTGATCATTTTTATTTGACCTGCAAAATATATGTACTTAGCTTTCCTTTTTTTTGTGTGTGTGGTGTTTTTCTAATTTTGTTTATAGGTTAGGACTACCATCAACATGATTTATTTGCGCTCTAGCTATTTGGTCCATACTACTATATAGAACTACATTTGTGCTACTGATTGTACTTACAATATTCTACCTATTTCTTCCACGCTGCGCTCACTCAAATTGAATTTGTTCATGTAAAGCCTGTCGCTTTTGTAGTTTTTCTCTATGATTAATGTAAATTGTTCTCTTGCAATAGGATCCAAAATTTCAACCAGATTTGTCTGATTCTTACCAACCCGTAAAGTGCAACATTGATTGCACATGTGATAACGACAGAGAACAGTGTATTTATGAAAGGCAATATGCTGAAATGAGCTCTAGCAGTGGAGTATTGGGTGAAGACATTGTTTCTTTTGGCAATCAAAGTGACCTTGAACCCCAACGAGCTGTTTTTGGTTGTGAAAATATGGAAACAGGAGATCTTTACAGTCAACATGCTGATGGGATAATGGGTTTGGGCCGTGGGGATCTTAGTATTGTAGATCAACTTGTTGAAAAAAGTGTAATTAGTGATTCATTTTCTTTATGCTACGGTGGAATGGATGTGGGTGGTGGAGCAATGGTTCTTGGGGGAATTTCACCCGTTGCCGATATGGTTTTTACCCGTTCTGACCCAGTACGCAGGTATGTGTAGGAAGACTCTCGTGGTATTAAAACAGAGTGTTAGGCTCTTTCCTTACAAGTACACTTGATACATCTCACACATTTACTCTAGTTTCGGGATGGCAACAGCCCATATTACAATATAGAGCTGAATGAGATCCATGTTGCTGGGAAGAAGCTGGACATTAATCCCAGGGTTTTTAATGGTAAACATGGAACTGTTCTGGATAGTGGCACAACCTATGCTTATCTTCCGGAAGCGGCATTTGGATCATTTAAAGAAGCTGTAAGACATTAACTTTGTGGATTGTGCTACTTTATTTAATTAAATTTCTTGACTTGCATTTGTGCTTCTGTTCTAAGTTATCCCCTTTTTGCATGTAGATCTTTAAGGAAGCCAACTCCCTCAAAAGAATACAAGGTCCTGACCCTAATTACAATGATATCTGCTTCTCAGGTGCTGGAAGGTAATATAACTGTCATCATAGAGTTGGCTAGATAGTAAAATTTATCCAAACCACTTTTGTCAAGCACAAGTGATGTTAATTGCTGATGTTGCTTCAGTGATGCTGCTCAACTCTCGAAAGCATTTCCATCAGTTGAAATGGTATTTGCCAATGGACAGAAGATACTGTTGTCCCCAGAAAATTATTTATTCAGAGTATGCTGCGGTCTCTGTTTTATTAATTTGCCTTGCTTCTAAATTGAATTATGGTTTTGTTATGGATTGCTAATTCTCACTTTTCTAAATATTATACAGCACTCAAAGGTGCATGGCGCTTACTGCCTGGGGATTTTCCAAAATGGAAAGGATCCAACCACTCTTTTGGGGGGTATTGTCTGTTTAATCATGTGCTTTGAAGTTATATAATTGGAGACAGTATGGTCTTATTATCTCTTCTTGTGACAGGTATTATTGTACGGAATACACTTGTAACTTATGACCGTGAACATGAAAAGATTGGATTCTGGAAAACTAATTGTTCTGAGCTATGGGAGAGACTTCACTCATCCCCTGCCTCCCCACCACTTCCTTCAGACACAGATGACGTGAACTCAACCACAGATGACGTAAACTCAACCACAAATGTGGCTCCTACGCTTGCGCCCACTGTGCCTCCACTACCCAAATCTCCAGGTATAATGAGTTACTATTTTTCTTTCTTCCTAAGCTCTCTTCCCTGAATATTCTTGTTATGTCCTACTTTGGTTTTCTTAATTAACAGTTTTTCAAGTCAGTTAAATAAATTTATCTTGCAATTTGGGTTTATATTTGCTGCACGTGGGCAAGTGCGAAGTCATTGCTAGTGGAGCTGTTGTTTTCTAGTCCTCACCTCATAGCCCTAGGGCCCGGGGTAAATTGGGTTAGCCTGGCTAAATGTGTGCTTCGGGTGGTGGTCCAGGAATGCGACAAGGCTGTTACACACAAGAAGTGATTGTGATATCTCATTTTGGCATATAACCAAATTTAAATGGGTTATAAGCCCTTCTAAAAATTTGTGCTTTATATGTATGTTATGAGAGAGAATGAAAATTCTGCTAGGAGATAGCTCAACAAAAATATTAGCTGAATTCCATGTTTCTGGACATGTGAGCTAGTTATTAAAAGTACTGTACCTACGAGCTGGCTTATTTCTGTTGTATGTCTAGCCTTTTTTCTACTCGTGCAATGATCGTTGACAATAACTCAATATGAGATTAGTTTTACTTTTTAACCTTTTTACAATGTAGGCAATAGATTAGTTTTTCTTTTTAACCTTTTTTTTTAAAAACCAATTAGTTTTTAAACAAGCTCTTGTTGTCCTTCAATTTGCAGGAGAAGTTAAAATTGGTCGCATAGCATTCTCTATGATGTTAACTGTGAAGTACACAGAGTTGAAGCCTCACATCTCAGAACTTGCTGAGTCTATTGCGAAGGGGTTAGATGTCAATGCTTCTCAGGTAGATCAATATAAATGTTTGATATGTCGTGATTAATATGGAGTATAATAATTATATTTGTTAACTTTTACTGGATGTCATTTAAGTACCATAATTCTTGCACGCTAACTGAGCAACTACCAGGTTGTAACTTACTTTTGTGACACACCATTGCAGGTTCAATTGGTGAATTTCACTTCCACAAATAATGATACCGTAATAAGATGGTCCATTTTCCCTGCGAAATCTGATGATTACATTTCTAACGCTACTGCAATGGTAAAATTTTGTTTGAACTACAGATCATCTTTGCTTCTTTGGTTCTGTGAGTTTAACAAAAAAAATTCTCTTTTTGGTAGGATATTATATCTAGGTTGAACGAAAATCGTTTGCATCTACCTGAAAGCTTTGGAAAATACAAATTGTTGGAATGGAAAATCGAGCCATCAACAGAGCGGTAAAATAAAATATGCTGTTATTTGTATTTCATATCATGTTCCGCATCAAAATTTCTCCTCAAGGAAAATTAAGCTCACGCTGTTCAATATATTATTTTAATTATGTATATATTACCCTTTTTGTGTTAGCACCTGCATTTATCCCCTGCCTCACTGACCTTTAGGCCTCAACTCCTGTATTTTCCTTTCTGCCCACATCTTCTACTCTTGTATTGTTTGAATTTGTTGTTCCATATCATGGTGCTGTTGCATTTCTCTTTTCCTGTTTTTTCCAAATATAAATTATAAATCTAATAAAACAGTTTGCTATTACTTGGATATCTAACAAATCTAAACTCGAGTATTTGAATGTTGGCATGGCTTTACTCGGAATCTTAATTAGTACGTATATATGTTTCTTACTTGTATATGGAAGTCCGTTATTTAAGCTGCTATTTGCCAAATTTAAGACTTTATACCTCATATAAATAAAGCCTTCTGTTTTTGGCTTGGGAACCATCATTCGTCTTTTTCTCATTCTTACATCTTGCATTTTCTCTATGAACAATCTATTTATTGTTCTAATCACTTTTAAGTTTGTAGCAATGATAATATTTGATGGCAATACTCAATTCTAAAGTGTCAATACCTTACCTACCCCACTCCCCCAATTTGTACTTTTATGGGCACCTGTTGATGGGCACAGATGCCATGTTAACAAGGTGCCCACGGGGTTGTGGGTTAACATTCATTCTTGTAGATACTATATTCATGAGCATATGTTTATTTTTTGAAAGACATATATATGTTTCTTTATTAGCTATTGAGTTTTGTTGCAATGGTCCAGGACGTGGTTTCAGCAACATTACTTGGCTTTCGTAGTGGCTTTCCTTGCCGTGATAGTAGTCGGGCTAGTGGCATCTGGGATATGGATTATTTGGAGTAGGAGCAAGAACAACTCAGCGGTATCATACAAGCCCGTCGATGAAGTTGTAGCAGAACAAGAACTCCAACCCTTACATAGCTAAAGAAGATTTGCTGCTTCGGTTTTTAAAACAAAATTTGTCCCCGACTTGCGTGTTGATTCATGGCAATAGATTTATTTTACAGTGGAGCGTTAGTTTAGAAATCCAGGAGGGTCGTATTGAGCATAGCATGCCCAGTGTGTGAATAGCAGAATATTATCATCCAGGTGAATTCCTTAATTCTATATTTTCACAAACCCTGCATTTATTTGCACTGTGAAAGGAAAAACATTTTGTAGACAATTACAACAAAGATGAATAAGTAAACACTTATTTCTTTTCTTTATTTGATGTATAACGTTTCTTTATATATTCACACAAATGCATAGTCCATCTTTTCAGCAGCTTTGACATTTTCTTTACACTTCAATTCAGGGAGCCACCTGAATATCCTTCATTGATTATTTGCTTTGGATTGACAATTTAAATGATGTTACCCTTACAAATTATAATTAGTTTAAAAAATCAGCTCCCAGGCAGCGCCAGGCGCTAGTCACACCACCAGTCTACCAACTCGATTTTACTCAAATCGGTCAAAAAGAAAATTTGTCGGTCGATTAAGCGCTGCTTTGGTGCTCTGTTTATTTTTTATTTTTATTTTTTTGAACTTTTCTGCGTTTGAAGTTCGATTCAAGTGATCAAGTAATGGATAAAAACTGCAATTTATATTTTTTAGCATTATTTTTATAATTTTTTTATTTCTTCAAGGTCCGCTTTACAATTTCCTGTTCTTGTTAAAATAGAATTTATTTAAGAAATTACAGAGAAAAAGAAAAAAAATCTAGACAGCTGCCCAAAAATAAAATAGTTATAAGACTAAATTTTATTCGAGGCGATTTAACTTCATATACTCAAACTTATGGATAAAAATTGTTATTTTTCAGAATTTTACCACTATCAATTCTTAATAAATAGTATATTCACCATTACATTATCCATCAATAATTTCAACATTGATTAAATACAGGTTATGCTAACACAAAATGATAACGAATTATTTTAATGCATTTCAATTGCGTGGCAAATAAACCAATAATAAATGCATGTAAAAAAAGATCAAACTGCTAAAACGATAGGATAATTCTATCAGCAAAAGTAATTATCTGTATCGCCAAGTTCCGTAAAGAAATTGTAGAAGACAGAAACTAGCCAAATTTCTGAAAGCAATATCATAAATAAGAAACGCTGGAATCATACACAAGTTTGGAAAAGGAAATTACTATAACTCAATCCCCATCCATCAGGCTTTTATACGCACAACGAAAGAACCTGCACGACGAGAGAGCAAAATGTAAATTTTTAGATAACGATAAGAATAATTGCCAAAGGCCCGACTAGTGCATATGAAGCAAAACAGAGTCAGTAGCATGTAAAGAGATTTTGCCCTCGGTTAATGCTATAAAGGGGGAATTTTAAGGCTCGACAATATTGCGACTAATATAGATTATAGACATAAAAGCTCACATGCTGGGAGGTTGGATATATCTGCAGAAACTGCACATGATATTCCCAAGTTCGAAAGTGCTCCCCTTATTATTCCACAAGGAAAGTAAAGATGCATTCCAGTAGCCTGTGCTGCTTTGTTTTCTGCCATTGCTGAAGGATCTTGAATATTACCGGATGCTTGTACAGACGGGTCAACAGACATATGTACTAGCCATCGAAACCGATTATCTTGCAATACAAAAGTACCCTATGACAAAAATAAAGGTCAAGTCATAAAAATATCTTACTAATGTAATTTGAAATTGTGTTCACATTCTGAGACATACTCTATGATTTGTCTTTAAGTTGTCTATCTGTTTCTTGAAGAGTTCAGACCAAAAATCCTTGCAGATAAACTTGATGGCATCCAGGTGATCTGTGAACCTCGGTCGATCCATTGTGTATCTGAGAGAAACAAATGAAATCAGATGAACATCCCTCTGCAACATGGAAATCTGAATACAAGAAATGCTATGTTAACGAAACATTCTCTATTCTGCATTTCTGATGAAAAATAATTTCTCAGGGACATTTTACTTCGTAGTAGATTTAAAGCAACCTACCAGTGGAACAATGGCCATAACGAGAAATGATATTCAAAATAAAATTCTTACATAGCTTAATGATCCTAACTCAGTTTGCTAAGTGATAACATTTCTAGTATTTATTTTTCGAATTTCAAGTAGCCTGATGCAGGACAACCAAGGCTGTTCAGGTGCTGTATACGAACAGTCGCATAGAAAATACATCAGGTTCAGGCAGTCTTTGCTGCTTACAAAATACTGAAAGTTAGTAGTAGAGTCGTAGTCTAATCCCGACTGTGAGGATTTGAAGCATTGAAAATTGCATAGAGATAGAACTAGATACCATACCACACCAAGAACAATCCAGAAGAAGATCAAAAGCCTTTAAAACCTCAATAATAATTCAACATTCTTAATAATAAGGTCACACCAATACATACGGGATCCAGAGTTATCTTCTTCCTACATTGGAAAAAATAAGCTAATCCTATGAAGGTAAAATGATAAATAATGATTCCTAATTCTGTTTACAGTAATCTCCATCTACAAGGACATAGTGCCTAAAATGTTCCTCGTGTGATTGTCAAGCAATAGGGTTAAAGTCTTTCAGAAATTCTAGCCAATACTATTGCGATATACTAACAAAGTCAAGCAATGAAATAATGGCAGAATCGATTTGCACCAGTTGAAGTCTTATCTCTAATTTACGTTTCTCCAAATCCTTGTGCACATGGTGAGTGAAAATTGACTTTACAATTGCTACGATTCCTTAATCCTCCTCAAGGAATTTAGGTATTTTCTTCTCTTTTCATTAAACTAACTGAATCATGAAAATTCTGGAGATCTGAGCTCCCCATTTAACACATCAATTCAATCAAATTCCATATTTATAAAAATTTAACGTAAACAATAACACACACCTCTCTGATAGTTGATGGCCGACTTGAAACCCAATGGCTTCGATCCTTCGGGCCGCGAGTTCGGGCTTGTTGGCATAGAAGCCCGTGCAATACGACATGACTACCTCCGCCAGCAAACTCTCCACACAGCTTTCTGATACTTCTCTTGCCATTTTTTTGGGCAATCTCAGCGTTTGTGTGATTGCTGAATTTATACAGATCTATAAGCAAATGGAGTGAGAATTCCGATTTTGAATCGGAGATTTTTGTTTTTGGGATTTTTATGTTAAATCGCATAGGCTGTTCTGTTCGGTGAGGCTTCGTTTGGCTTTGGTCCGGTTTAACTATTTTTACTCTCTACGTCCCGGCCAATCTCGCGTTAATTTTGTTCTTTTTCTTTTTCACATACTCTTTTATTTTTATGTAGAGTTGTTATTCGAGTTGAGTCGAGTATTTGAAGTTCGAGTTCGGCTCAATAATATTGACGAGTCAAAAATCGAGCTCGGCTCGACTCGTTAATGAGCCAAGTCGAGCCTAATGAATTTTTTTACAAAAAATTAAATATCGAGTCTAATAAGTTGAGTTTGAGCCGACTCGTTAGTAAATCAAATATCTAACGAGCTCAAGCTCGGCTCGTTTAGCTAAACGAGTCGAGCTGAGTCTCATTAAGGCTCAGTTCGAATAACAGCACTATCTTTAAACGACTATCCTCAACAACTTTTGTCTAAAAAAATATACTCGTATAATTTTCTCCTTAATACAACTCTTTTTATTAGTTGGGTGAAGTTATAAATAAGTCTTAAATAAGCTATCAATTCTCATATATGCAAGATCATTTATTAATTGATTTAACTTAATCATCCACATTTAACTTGGGTTAATTTATCAAATACGATACAACTAAAAATTCATTTTGAATTTTAAAAATGATTTTTTTTCATTTTTTTACAATACCAATCAAGGCACTTTTCCTTTTTTGATAGATGGAGTATTATCTATATACACACATTGATAATTGACATATTTCACACATAAACATTTCTATTTAAAAAAGGGAAGCTAATTATGTATATCAGAATCAAGTTGAATTTTCTCATTTTTACTACAGTCGATCAAACGCTTTGTTTTGTTGTACTCCTCTGCATGAGAAAGTTCTTCTGAGTATGTTCGATGATGCGACGGTTTTCTTTGTCCGTCGAAGCGCTTTAGTTTTCCATCAGTGCCCCCTCCTTTCAGTAGGTTAATAACCTATCAACCAAACAGAATGTGATCAATATCTCAGGACATTCGAAAAAAGAAAGTGTACGTTTTAACGGATTACTTGCCTGGCTCATTCGAGGCCTAAGAATTGGACTTTGCTCAATACAGGAAGATGCAGTGGAAATGACCCAACTCATCTCCTCTTCATCATACTCATTTCCTAGACGAGGATCCACTAATTCCATAACTTCATTCTTATCCAGTAAAGGCTTTGCCTACAAAATTAAGTTTGTCTTTCAAAATTAACAATTGAAAAATAAGTCCGTATGCGCAATAGATGTGTAAGAGAGAAAAAAATAAACAAATTTACCCAAAGCACGAGACTTTTCTTTGACTCGTCTAATGCTTCACGTCCTGTGACAATCTCAAGAAGAAGAACCCCGAAAGAGAAAACGTCGGTTTTCTCATCGACGATTCCATGCATAAAGTACTCTGGTGCAAAGTATCTATTCATAAAATGCCAGAGAAATTAAGGTGTTCATGTACATATAAGAAGAAATCACAAGCCTAGAGTATATAGGGAATGGGAATTATTACGTACACACCCAAATGTGCCTTCGAATTTTGTTGCATTATGGTGAGACCACTGCTTTGGTAGCCATTTTGAGAGTCCAAAATCACAAATCTGTTTTCATAAATGCAAAAGCCTAATTAGCTAGTCATTAAGCAATTCTTCACACTCCCTCAAATCAGACTTCAATACGTGCTAACGTATTATATAAACCATTTTCATACTAAGCTTATCATAAAAACGTGATTCGCTATGTAAACGGAACACTAATGTGGGGTCTTGAAGACATGATTCATGGTGAGCTTAGGGTAAACATACTCCAATTTGTAGCTTTTGAAAGAAAAAAAATTACCTGAGGCTCGTAATCTTCACATAAAAGGATATTATCAGCTTTGATATCTCTGTGAATAATTCGTCTTTCACAACTTTCATGTAGATAACGTAAGCCTTCTGCTATCCCAAGAATGATCTTATACCTCTTACTCCATTCCAGTTTTTCATTCGAGCCTGTAACAAGTATATTGAATCTTTTGATCTATATAAATTGTTGCATAATTAACTATCAAATTATGATAATTAAAGAAGAATTGCATTACCGTGTAGACGTGAACTCAAACTCCCTAACGATGATAACTGGAGAACGAGAAACGCTCCTCCTTCAACTCCATAACCAATCATCTTGGCAGTGTTTGGATGATGTATATGTGCAATAATTCCAATCTCGGATAGGAAATTAAACAAATCCTCTTCTCCAATTCCTTTTTTCAGCTTTTTCACGGCCACCAATTGTCCATTAACCAAACGCCCTTTATAAACTTGCGCATGCCCTCCCTTCCCGATCAGATTTTCTAATGCAGATAAACAGAGAGATTCAATTCAGATTTCCCCCAAATTAGCAGAGGAGTTTAAATTTGATCTAATCTCTTGATAACTAACCCTAAAACTTACAATAACATAGAAAATGTAACCCTAACCTTGGCTAAAGTTGTTGGTTGCGGCCTGCAATTGAGCAAGTGTGAAAGTTCCCCAATTGGAGTTGATAGGGCATCTGTCGTGGTCGGAACTTTCTCTAGCACTTCTGCTGAATCTTCTCGACACTTTGGGCGCAACAAGAGGAGGTAACCGTTTTATCGAACTCTTTTTCCACAAATTCAGAAATCGTAACCGTCTCCATCCTGAGGGAGGTTTCTGTGTACCACCAGCTACCGCCGGCGTTTGATTTTTACTCGTGGAAGAAGATGATTCCTTTTTCGAAACCGTGGAAGATGATGATGATTCTGTGTTTTTACTGGATTTTTCTGCTTCATGTTTCGAGCTTTCAATTCGCCCCAAGTCTTTCTTCTCTGCACCTAATTGTCTCAAGTCTACAAACAACAAGATATTATTAACAACCCCTAAAAATAAAATTTTAATAATTTAATATGGATAAAATAATATATATATATATACACATATATTTGATAAAATTCAAATTAAGTATAAATAAAAAATTTAAGTTCGAGTTCGACTCGACTTGACTCGATAACATTGACGAGTTAAGAAGCGAGTTCAACTCGATTCGTTAAATAGTCTAACGAACCTATCGAGCCGAGCCGATCGAGCCTAATGGAATTAAAAGAAAAAAAATTAGATATGGAGTCTAACAAAATCGAGCTCGAGACGGCTCGTTAGTAAATTGAGTATCTAACGAGCTCGAACTCATTTAACGAAAGAGTCAAATCGAGCTATTGAGTATCTATGTTATTAATAATTTAGAAATTTTGGATTAAATTATACTCTCAACTAAAAAAAAATCGCTTTTTTAGTAGTATAAATAATACTTCTTCCGTCACCGAAAAGCTTACGATATTTTTTGGGTACGAAGTTTAAGAAAACGTGTAATGATTAAAGTGTTGAGGAGTAATTTTGTAAACTTTTATAAGCAGTTAGATTAAGTGTATGTTAGGCTTTAAAAGTAATAGGTAAATATATGTATATTGAGATTGAGATATTGAAGATTGTAATGATTATTTTCATTTTAGGGGTATGCAAACTTTTGAGGGACAAATTAAAAAGAAAAATATGAAAAAAAATTAGGTACGGAGGGGGTATCTATATATATATAATAACACAATAGTAGCTTCCTTGAGAAGTTCCCGCTGTTGTAATAGTAAAATATTATTTTTTGTGGTAAAATATCATATTTTAAATTTCTTTTTCTCTCTCTTTCTTTATTTTCATTTTCTCTCTCCTCTCAATTTTTCTTTTTGAATTTCTTCATTATTCTCTATTAAAAATATAATATTATAATTCATATTTATCTTTTTAGTATATTTGATCAAATTTTTATGTCTATTTTATAGATATGCTATACTAGTTATTTTTAAAAACAGAAATAAAAATAATAAACTCAACCACTAAAAAAGTGAAAAAATGAAATTGGACGGAAAAAAAGTGCTCCAGTAGAAGGAAAAAAAAGAGCAAGTGACAATTTTATGTAAAAGTAGAGATAATCGTTATTCCCTCAATTCACTAAAAAATGTTCAATTTAATTTTTCTCTCCACGCAAAATATGTTTTGTTCTGCTATCGATCTCTTTAATTCACATATCTGCTTTATTGTGTTCAACTAGACATACATATTTTTTTTAGAAAATGTAAAATTTAAAGGAGGACGAGAGTTGTATACTTGTATTACCTTGAGCAGAAGCCGAGCTACGAAATGTTAATGCAAGTCTTCCGTATGTTGACAAAAAACTGCTGCTCTTCCTGTGGTTGTGGGTTTTTGTACCTGCATTCCCAATTTCCCTGCCCAAATGAAAATTCAATTTCACTAAAAATCTAATCAAATTCACAATAATACATTTTTATAACATCTCAAGAAAAACAAAATAAACTAATGACCTAATTAAGGATTAATTAGGCTAACCGGAGACGGGGACGATGTTCTTGAATGCTTTGATCTGCCATGAATCGAGACTCTTAATTTGTAATAAAACGATTCTTGAAGATTAAAACATGTGTGGTAAAACACAAGAAATCAAGAATCATTATTCTTCTTCTATTTTTTTTTTCTTTTTCTGGGATTACAAATCATAATCACTCTTTTTTTTTTTTTGGTGGTTTAATTCGTTAATTTTTAGGGGAGAAAATCTCGTTATCTATATAAGGAAATCTACTATTTTTACTCTTGTCCATCCTTGACTCATCTTGTGAGGATGCTCTATTTTATTTATTTTTAAATATAAATAAGTAAAGGCTGGTTCCCCATTTTTTGTGAATTTTAGGAGTACTTATTATGAACCGGCTGATTTTATTTTTTTAATATTTGTATTTATTACTCCAATAAAAATAATTGCACCTACATTGTGATTAGTGGAATTAAATGCATCAGCATATAAATTTGAATAAATAATTTCTATGTGCTTGGAGAGGAATTAATAATAATATATACTCCGTCATTGTCATTTCTATTCTTATTATAAATTATGGAATTTATTTGATATTCTATATCTTTATTTAAAGTTATTGATTGAAAGACGAAGTCTAGAATAAGTGTATGTTAGCAAAAACATTTAATAAGTGTATGAGCTAGTACTTAATTATTTCATCTCCTACACTGTTGTTGATTTCTATATGTTTAACAAATCGAGCTACTCGTGAGCTCGACTCGGCTCTTTAAAGCTCGATTTCGACTCGTTCGTATTGATAAACGAGTTCGTTAGATACTTGATTTAAGCTCGACTTTTTAGGCTCAATTTACATGCCGGACTCATTTTTGCGTTCGTTAATGTAATCAAGTCTAACTCGAGCTTTAAATACTCAATTCAGTTCGAATAACAGTTTTACTTTCTCTCGACGGGGACAAAATAAATTTTAAAAGTAAAACGAAGACACAATGTGTAAACTTTCTCCAACATTTTCATTGTTCTATTTTCCTTTTTCCATGATTGTTATTTCTCAAAACTTCAAAATACAATACCCTTATACCAATTGATTACGCTTATTTGTATCTTACTATCTTTAATTACTTTCAAATTTGGATTTTTCTAGGAAAAAATATAAATATATTTTCCTCACAGTCTTAAAGATTCGGATGCGCCATGAGTGAGGTAAATTAATCCACTTCAGGGGTAGATTTGCAAATATAGACTTTGGTGGTTGCTCTTGAATCTTGATAGTAATGTTTTTGATTAATTTACGTGACACAATTTCATATTGTCAATTTTCTTGACCTTTCAACGCCAAACATGCGTTAATTAGCCATCACGATAAAATGACAATTTTGTACATTTTCATGTAAGTCAACTAAACGGTGGAACAGTGAATAGTCAGTCAATACAAGCCTAAAAAATGTTTCGAAAGTTCAATTGGTCAATTCGACAATTTGTAATCGGTTCAAATCGGAGTGAACCCTTCATGCAAAATGTTTACATGGGTGCAAAAAGCACCCGTTATAGTTAATCAGACAAATCAACATTTATATTTCTAGACTTATTCGATGTTGATGGGTTCTATTTTTTGCAAACAGTAAACAACAATTCGAACAATATGAACATGTCTAAATTGTATGTACAAATGTTTGATTGTGCAAATAAAATTATACTTCACTAAGGAGTCTGATGTGTAAAAAAAAAATCTCTTCACTACGCGTCTGATAAAGAAAGAATGTTTATTTTGAACAATCGAATTCTTAGGAAACGCAGATGCAATTGACTTTTGGATTAGTGAAATAGCCCACTCACACTGACCAGAAAACTTGAAAAGTCTTAGCAAATACTACTCAATATCATAAGTGATGACCTAACAAACTTCAATATTTTTCGTTTAAGCAAATATATTACATATGTCGGAATTAAAAACTTTGACTCGCTTAATAAACCATTAGATGAGTCACTATAAGGAGAAAAATAATTTATTATGAAATAAACTTTTAAATATACGCTTATTATTGAACTAGTACATAAAAAATTGGAAGACACGTAAATTCAAACATTCAATAAACAATGGTCAATTGAATGGAAACTCAAACCAAATAAATAAAGTGGAACCATAAAACTTTTATATACATATATAGGAGAAATTTATGATAACATTGGTATAAAGTATTAACGAAAAAATTATTTAATTAAAAAAAATAAAAATACATGAGCAGTGGTTGAGGAAAAAAAATCAAACAAAAAGTCACCATCGTGAGAATCCAATTCCAATTGGACGGACGGACGGACGAATAGCCTAATTTGACTTTCTCCATCTGCATGGGTCCCACTACCCCTATTCTCTACCGCCAATATTGACCGGAATTATCTACACCGCACTCTTACCGGCGATCGGCTTGTTTTCATCTCCGGCATCGGCCTTCGGCGTCAAACAATTGAACGACGGCATCTTCACCGGCGTTCGTCCACCACCGCCGCTCTTTGAGGTAGAACCTTCTCCGGTTTCCGATTTTACCCTCGGAGACCTGAATGATAATCCTCTAGTGAAAAAACCCCACCGGTCCGACTTAATGTCTCGACCGGGTATTTCGATTCTTTGGTAGAATTTCCCGGCGCGGTTGTTCCCTTCTTCTTCCCCTCCTCCTCCTCCGCCGGTTCTGTACCCTCTTCTCGAACTACCTTCCGTCGGTAGAACCGTGGCGAAGCTTCTCGCCCGGTTCAGCATTGCCCGGTTCATCACCTCCTTCCTCACTCCCTCCGGTACTCTCAGAGTAAACCGCTCGAGATTCTCCCCCGGTTGAACCAGTGAATGCCCTGTAGAATGCGATCTGAACTTTCCGAAACCGCCGAGAATCGGTATTTTCATGGACCACGACCTCTGCGGCGGCGGCGGAAGCCGCGGCCGGTTCGCGTTGTCGAAACTCGAGTTTCGACTCATAGACCCGGTCCGCTCATTCTCGTCTACCTGAATCACAACTTCGGGGTTTTGCACGATCTCAACCGGTTCGACCGGTTCATCGGCGGCCCCTGGGGACAAATTGGCCCGGCAGACCGGGCACGTGACGTGTGATTCAAGCCACGCGTCGATGCACTCGGGGTGAAAAACGTGATCGCATTTAGGCAGTAAACGCAGCGTTTCGTTCTCTTCAAATTCGTTTAAACAAACCGCACACTCCAAAGCCCCTTTTCCGATCTGGTGATCTTTCACTTCGGAGTATGAGAAAGTGGGGAACGTTTCGATGACGGAAGCGTCGAGGCCACGCGCCGCCGCTGCGCGGCGGGCGCGCAGGGAAAGAGCGCGGGCGACGCTGCCTCCGGCGCGTGAGGAGTCGGAGCAGTGGCGGATGTAGATGGAGAAAAAGCCCATGAAGAAGAGAGCTGCTATGAGGACGGATATGATTACGGCCATTGAAGGACTGAAACTTGCGTACTGGTATTGGCTGCTGTTGTCACCCGATTGAGCTCCAACCATGTCGAATTGGGGGAGAAGAAAGAGGAGTGAGAAGGAGAGAGAAAGAAGCCCATGTTGTTCATAGGCTTTCATTTTGTGATCGAATTGGAATTGGAAATCAGTGTGTGAACTTTTGAAACTTGCTTTACATATATATATGGAATTATATAATTGAATTGTTGAGGTTTAGAGAGTGAATGGAGAATATATTCTAGAGAGTGTATGGTTAGTTAGACCAATGGGGGTGGAAGCTACGAGGAACGATAGTCAAAATAAAGAAAGGCGACTATGTGGGAAGTAGTAATAAGTATTTACTGAAACAATTTCGTAACATTTAAAAGTTCGACTTGTTGAGAATTCCTGGGACCGTGTGGGTGTGAGTATGGCTATAGAAAAAAATTTGTTTCATTTAAAAGTTCAAAAAGATTTGAACAATCAAACTTGTAATTTATAATACAACTAAAGATATTTTGAACTCGACTGAATTCAACATAAGTATTGTGATCATCGTAGTTAAAATACGATCATATGAATTGTACGAATTGATTTTAGTATCCACAATATAAATGTTTTTATTTACAGAACACATGGTGTATTATGTCTTTTGGAGCTGGACCAAGAATGGAGAGAGAACATAATCTCTCAACCTTAGTTAATGTGGAAAATCGATTTTTTTTATATAAAAAGTTATCCAAATAACTTCTCTCTCAATTATTCACTCATGTGTAAAATAAATAAGTAATACGGAGTAATTAATTAGCTTTCGAAACTAAGTATGCGTCTATCTTGAAACTCTTTTAAGTTTACTTAAAATGTTTTATTGATTTTGAGAAAAAAAATGGAGTTTATTTAAATGTCGATAGATACAAAATTGGACAAGTTACTCTGAAAGATCAAATTTGGACAAGCTTAAATTTGCAGTTATCTTTTCATGAGAAAAATGGAAAAGTTTTATTAAAGTCGCAATTGAAGTTTTTTTTTTTTTTTTTTAAATATGTACTTTTCTTTATTGATTCATTTATTGGGGTCAAACTAGTCGAGTCCTCAAATGTATTTCAAGTGATCATCAATCAAGTAATTGGAATTAATTTAATATTCAACCGAAGACTTCACTTATTTTTGTCTATGTATCCTTTGTTTTCCAACACTGAAATGGAACCTTCTTAGGGTCTACTTCCTCCCGGGTCAAAGTTTGGCTACCACGTCTGAGTTTTTATATTGGATACGAGCATGGACAAAAATATTCGGAAATTTCCCCGATATATTATCGATATATTCATTTTTCGCAGTCACCGATATCGATATTGAGAAGAAACAATATTTTCACGATATTTGTAAAAAAAATCGATATACAATAATAACATTGTATGCTATATTTTATATAAGTTTATCATAGATGTAAATGAATTAATTTTATTTTTTTTGAATTTATGTATTAAAAGTTAGTTATTAAATTTTCAGAATTTTTAAAATTTACCTATTGATATCGATATATCATAAATTTAAGGTCTCGATATTTCCATCAACACCTATATTTTTATCCTTGGATACGAGATTATTGGAGTAGTATTTAATTTTGTATTTTACTATTTAATTTATTAGCAAACGTGTTAGAATATTATCAAAACTTCGTAAATTAGTAATAATGAAAGTAAATGTTTATATTTAATTACAAACCCAAAATTTGTATATTTATATTTTCATCTTTAGACATAAAAGTTAGAAAATTCTGACACATGTTTATATTAGGGACTTTATTATGCTAATGTTGACAAGTTGGTTAAGCCGCCAGTGGCTAGTCAAGTGGGCTCTGTATTTTATTTTTTTAACATTTAATTACATTACTTCTCAAAAAAAAAAAAAACATTTAATTACATTATTGATTTCAATTTGATTAGTTTATTTATACAATTTATGTTTGGCCACACTTGAATCGATTATATTAGATATTAATATATTTACAAGTTTGAAACAAAATTCTTTTATGATATCAGAGTTTAAAGACTCACACATTTTGAATTCTATTTTAAGACTTTCTCGAACATAGTTTAATATTTATTAATGTAAAGTTAAAGTCACTCATTTTTTTTGGAAATAATGGGCAAGGTTTAGTACAAAAGTCGTGTATCAATAATATGCACTCAAGACAAAGTGGGATAGCTCAAGTGGTTAGAGCACCACTACCTAAACCTTAGGTCCTGGGTTCGAGTCATGTGAAGGAAAAAAAGGGATGGGTATTTAATTTTCATAAAAAAAAAATATATATATATATATGCACTCAACCAAAGAGTGTGAAAAAAAAAAGTATATATGTAATTGCGTGCCTAGGCGATAATCAGGCGAACCTCAACCAAAATCTCATAATTGTAAATTACCTTTTTAGGTCTACCTCTCATTGCATTGTCTAATTTATTTATTTATTTATCAAATAGATTGAAAAAAAAGAAAAAAAGTATCCATAGTGGAGGTTTGGGTCCATTTCAAGTATATATTTTAAGTTTTGTTTTAAACAAATCGAAAGAACTATACCGCCCTTAGGATTAGATCGTTTTTCGAGTCGAATACTTGAAATTTGAGCTCAATTCGATTATATTGTGTTGAATTTGGGTCCAATTAATATTTTGGTCTAAGGAGTAAACTTTTAATGTGAATAAACTCTAAACTTTTAAGCCCCCTCTTGTTTGCCTTAGGGTTATTAGCAGATTGACAGTCATACAAATACATAACAATCTCTCTTTCTTTTATGTAACGTTAAACGATAGTGAAAGGAGTGTGTGAAACTTGTGTAAGTATTGTGATACACAATCTTGATGTCTTAGTAATTTCCTCTACTATCTGAATAAATCTGATACTCAAGTGATCTGAGCCCATCATTGTCGGAATGCTCGTCGAAATTGTTCACTGGAGACGATGAGTAAACCCAACACATTGATGAGTGAAAAAATGAGCTTGACTCGTAAAGGAGTGTAATGAGTCTGTCGAGTCGATCCTAATGACTATAATAATTTTTTTAAAAAAACCTAATAAGTCAAGCTCAAATCAATTTATTAGTAAATCGAGTAGTTAATGAACTCAAGTTCGAATTGTTTATCTATACAAATAAATCTTAACAAGCCGACTCCGCGAGCAACGGGTTGGCTTAGGCAGACTACCCTAGATCAACAATCAGGTGGATATTATTCTATTCTTTTTAAAATTTATTTGCAATCAAAATCCCATGTAGATCCTGTTTGGTTTTTGATAACAGGGTGATTATTAAATCATTTTCATTAGGGGTATATTTGTTTTGGGACTCATCCGTTCGGACGTGGGACGTAAAGTTTCACGTCTTGTTCTACTTCGGGATTTTACATTCGAATTTCTCCATTTAATTACATCTACCTCTAATTTTATTCAACTACTTTTACACAATTTTGATTTGACATAAAGTTACATCTTATCCTACTCAAAATCCCAAAATAAACACACACAATTATTTTTCATCAGGATTTTCCCATCCAAGATTTCCCTCATCCTACATAATCTCAAAACAAACATCCCCGGGACATGTTTGTTTTGGGACTCACCCGTCCTGTTCTACTTCGGGATTTCACATCCCAATTTCCCCATCCAACTACATCCCCCTAACCCCACCTAACTACTCTTATATAATTTTGATTTGACATAAAGTTACATCTCATCCTACTCAAAATCCCAAAACAAATACATACAATTACTTTTTATAAAAAAAAATCATTCAATATTTCCCTCATCCTACATAATCCCAAAACAAACATCCCTAGTTGGGGCGGATTACTTTACTTCTTTTTAATTAGATAAAAAGTAACATGCGTGTGAATTTAATATACTTGAATTTCATTATATTTTTAAAATTGATATAAAAATTAAAAACAATCTTTTATATAGGATCCATTTAATGAAAATACACGACAAGATCGGCGTGCTTTATGACATCTTCGACCAAATATGTACATTTTGCAACTTCCACCATTTTAAACTCTTGACTAAAAAAAAAAAAATGAGTCGACTCGAAAACAAGCTTAACGAGTCTAATAAAATTAAAATAAGTTTTTTAGCTATCAAATTTAATGAGTTGGGCTCCAACTTGTTAGTTAGTAAATTGAGTATCTAAAAAGCGAATCAATCAGTTAATAAATCGAGTATTTAAAGAGCGAGCCAAGTTCGATTCAAGTCGAGCTCACGAGCAGCTCAATTCAGTTAACAGCATTACTTATAGTATCTATTAAGTTCTCATTAGGCCAATGAATGCCGAACTCAACAGTTGATTGAGAATGGCTCGACTCGAGGGTGCATGGAGCAAAAAGCTAATAATATGAATTCGAGGGTGTAAGGTGCAAAAAGGCTAACAATATGAATTCGAGGGCGTAAAATGCCAAAAACGTAATTTAAGGGTGCAGTATGGAAATATGATAAAAATCTGAGTTTCAAGGTACCAATTAAAATTACCTATCATTTCTGTTTAAGGTTGCACCGTGAGAACCCCCACAACCCCCAAACCCCCGAGTTGTTGATTTAGGTTAAATTCGGTGGAAACAGAGGGCTTTACAATCACTCATCGGAAAATGTACAGTGGCTCGAGTGATGGCGATGCATCGGCGCAGAGGAAAATTCCGGCGGCGTCTTCCATGCTTTGGGTTCGCAATCTCCGCCGCTACATTGGAACCGGCGCCGGCCTTGGATCCGAAGCTCTCATGGGTATGTATGTACTAACCATTGGATTCTGACTCAGAATTTATGTACTAACCAAACCGAAACTAAAATGTGAATTTGTACTTGCTTCATCCAGAGCTAGAGACCAAAAGAATTTTGCTCGATATGTATAAAGCGAAGCAACAAAGGAGCGCTGAAGCCGGCACCATTCCGAGCTTCTACAAGAAGGTTTTGTTTTTTTTGGATATTGAGTGATTTATTACGCTCCTAGATTCTTCTCCTGAGCTGTTGCAATTGTGTTTATTCCTGATTTCAGAAACCTGAAGAAGGTTCCATTAGTAATAGGGTTCAGAGGCTGGCTAAGCAACGGTTTCTCAAGGTACTTGGATGCGAATTTAGGGTTTGCTACTTGTAGATCTGATTTTATTATGCTACTACGATTGTTCTAGACCAACATTACTGGTTATGCATTGTGGACAATTTTTGTTTTCTGGTTTGAATATATTGCAGCATATTATCTGCTTTAGCTTGCGAAGTTTTATTTATGATGAATGATGAATTTCTTTTTTAAACTTTATATGTAATCAGAAACAATCTGATCTCTTGCTGAATGCTGATGATCTGGACGCTATGTGGGTTTGCCTGAGGGAAAATTGCGTAATTGATGATGCCACTGGCGCTGAGAAGGTTGGATATTGTTCAAGGGGAATTTACTGCAATTTCATAGTAGTTTCTCTTTCAATCCAGAGTGTTCTTAGTACAGAAAACAAGAACGTGAATGTAGTCCATAAAAGTGTCTGTTTTCCTCACGTGTCATCTATTCAACCTGCATTGTCATGGAAGGACTGAATCTCCTCATGAGTCATATATCCAATGTGAATATCCTATGCATTAGAGTAAATAATTTTATGTACTGCAGATTTTAATGACACAACCTTCACTCATGAGTCATCTATCCAACCTGCATTGTTATATACTCCTTAACCATCATGTACTTAACTTGCGATACATCGATGGTTGTTCTCTTATCTTATAGTCCTTGCACAATTCAGATTCTTATTCTCTCTGAATTCTAATTAATTGTCAAAATATCAGATACATTGCCTCTCAGCATCAAAGAATCTGAGCTCGTATGATTGGTTAATTGGAGTTATTCTAACATTCATTACATCTGTAATTGTTTAGATGAATTATGAAGATTTCTGCCACATAGCCTCTGTATGCACTGAACAAATAGGCCTTAAATGTCGGCGCTTTTTCAGTCCCTCAAATTTCATGAAGTTTGAGAAAGATGAATCTGGAAGAATTTCCATCCTTCCTTTCTATCTCTATGTGATGCGTACGGTAAAGGCTACTGCTCCTTCGTCACTCATAGAAATTTTAGCACTGTACTCATTGCCCTTTTTTTGTAAATTTTAAGTATGATAAGTTATGTCTTTCTCATTGGAAATTGGTTTTCTGTGTCTTTGGATCGGGTTATGCTGTTAGAAATACTGGGTTGAGCAGATTGTCAAGGAAGTTCCACTGAGAACCCTTCCACACATCCCAACAACCCCTAAATGGAAAATGAAAAGCAACAGAATACGAAGTCCCCCGAAACTGCTAGTTTCCTTTAATCATGAACATAGTTATTGAATATATTCTAAATCACAGAAGTTGGAAGACATAGAACTCACATTTTATTGCTTCCTTCCCTATTTCACTAATGATGTACAGTAGCATCACAAAGTGAAGAATTGAAAGTTATCAGAGTTATAGAAGTTATATCAATAATATACTTTATTTTGTGCTATTTAGTGAAATATAGTCCTGATTCTGTTAACGAACCATAGGAATTCACTTATCAGGTAATATATCCTCCCATAAGATTGATTATGTTGTGATTTTGTATTTAGACACAAGTATCTGCAGTTCTAAGGGATAAGAGATTAATAAATTATTTATTACAATAAATTCATAATGTGGTATATGCAGACTACAAATAGAACCTCAACAGTTGGACTGTTGGAGATACTTGCATGAATCATTAAGTTATTATCCCTACTAAAACAGGCCACCCTTTTTTCTGCTGGGGATACCATTTATCTTATGAGTAGGAACAATTTTTGTCTGAATATTTAGCTTAAGAATTCTTTTGAGAAGTGTATTGATTGACTATTGCGGCATATAAATGAAAAGGGTGGAATCATGTTCTAATGATGTCTGAATGCTTGAATTTGATGCCATTTAGTATAACTTACATCTTCTTGATACTCCAGGTTTCTCTTACTCAAGCCAGAATTGATATGAGTGAGCTTGATGAGGACTCTGATGGTTTCCTTCAGCCTCATGTATGTTAATTGTACTTCATTGTTTCAAGTCTATTCTTCTGAAGAAGGAACTAATAATTGCTTTATGATGAACTAAATGTTCTAATGTCTTTTTCCTCTTTTCCTTATTTGAAACAGGAAATGGAAAATTATATAGGAGGTCTTATTCCAAATTTGGCACAACTCAGGGACATGCCTAACGCGTTTGTTACGATGTATTGTCGCATAGCTGCACACAAATTCTTTTTCTTTTGTGATCCACACAAAAGAGGTTAGCGTTCAGTTCTAGTAGTTAGGTTGCTGCTGAATATTTCCTTTGTTCTATATGATCGCGGCATTGAGATATAAATTAAAAGCTCATAGTTAATATCAGGTAAGGCATGCATAAAGAAAGTCCTGCTGAGTAATTGTCTACAGGAGCTAATGGAACTACACCAGGTAATTTTTGGTATAGTTACCTGAAATATATTCAGTGTTACGAATTATACATACTTACATTTCATACATTTGACTATTTGTTGCAGTATTAGTGAATGCATCTTCAATCACATTTTTAAAGCCAAAATTCCTCAATGAAAAATTTAAGGGAAATTTGGGTGAATGCCACTTTTGACACTCCAGTTGGAAAAACTCCACCCACAGAGTTCTTTTGGAAAATGCCACCCTCCTTTTATTTTGGACCGCTTTAGCCCCCACCGCTAAATTCCCAGAAATTCATCCATGTTTTTGGGTTGCATTTCAAATCAAATTAAGGAGTGGTTAAGTTATATTTTTGGACATTTAGGTGAATGTTGCCCTTTTGATTCTCCATTTTGGAAATATGAAACCCACTATATTTTTATTGGAAAAATGACACCCGCTGTTTTTAGGACCACAATTCCCCCACACATCACTTATCCAACCCATACATGATGACGTGACTACATCCACAATCCTATACGTGACCACATATTTAATCACTTCCCTATGTTTTTCTTTCAATTTCTGTTTTGCATGACCTTTTTTTTGTTTCATATACACTAGGAAAGTGAGGAAGAAGCTACCGATACTGAACAAGCAGAAAACTGGTTCTCGTTGACCTCTGCTCAAAGAATATGTGGTTTGTGCTTCCTCTTGATTTTATTTCTTTGGATGTCTTACTTTGGTTCTGTTAGTAGTTGTGTATATTGATTGAGCATTTGAGTTTCGTATTTTCTATCTGAATGTGGTAATTTCCTTGTTACTTCAATTGGTATATTAAGCCTACCCCATATTTGTGTTTAAAAGATTTTGTTGGGATATGCAAATTTCTTCCATGTGTTTTTTTGTAGTATAATGTAATTTTGGTGGACTTGATATGAAATTTTAGTTGCATGTGATAGAGTCCAATTCGATGCTTGAATATATTGTATTTTATGCATATGATATGTGCGTAATTCTTTACCTGCCTGTTTTGGAGTGGGAAATGTTCTGATACCTCCATAGTAGTTGGTTTTCTGTTATGGGTGCTAGTTTTTCTTCTTTAAATTATAAGCTATAATTTTTTGCAGATATGTTCCTGGCTCTTGATAAAGATATGAATGGATCACTGAGCAAACAAGAGCTTCGAGATTATGCTGATGGGACACTGACAGATATTTTCATCGAGAGAGGTAAAATCTGCCACCAACACCGCCCAACTATCATTACCACCCCACCCCCCAAAAAAAATAAAAAATCTCCATGTTCTTAGAACTATTGCTTACAATCCTTTTTCACACTTTCTAGTGACTATTTTACCGAGTCATTCTGAAAAAATAGAAATGCTCTCTAATTCTCTAAAATTGGTACTCTAATCACAAGATTAAGATTTTTTAACTCCTTCCTGGAATAGATGAGTCTAGTAACATGTGAGATTCCTCTTCATATCTGAAGCTCCAGGTTCCCCTTTAGAATACATGGATTAATCTCTTTTAGTGGATTCTCATTTGGTTATCAAAAATAAGAACTGAATTATATGAGCTTCAATACCTTTCCTTCTATATTTGTTAGTAATTAGGGAACTGTGCTGTATCTCCACATTATTTGCCTTATTTCCGGATCCAATTGCTGTATTTGTTGTATGCTTCCCTTTGATAGTCGATTTTAATTCCTGTCATTATGTTTATGCAGTGTTTGATGAGCATGTCCGGCGTGGAAAAATTGGAGGTGGTAATTCTCGGGAGATGGATTTCGAGAGTTTCCTTGACTTTGTTTTAGCACTAGAGAACAAAGACACTACAGAAGGACTAACATATTTGTTTAGATGTCTTGATCTTCAAGGAAGGGGATTCCTCACAACTGCTGATATCCATACACTGTTCAGGTTCGGGACAAAATTTACTTTCTCTGCTTGCTGTTTTGTGTGTTCAAGATTTGTTTACTATATACCTACATCATGTTGTGAGCAAAAATTTAATACGGAAGTAAAGAAGGGAGACATCAAGAGCTTGAATGTTTCCTGATATAAACTTCCAACAAAAAGATGCTGCGATTCCTGCATGTAGTGCTTGAGCAAGGTCTACATGTCTCCTTTTGCCAGTTACATGCATGCTGAACTTCGGATCTTATCCATGAATTTACATTGTTAATGTTAGACCTATGAGGTTTAGTCTAATTACAAAAGAACCCAGCTTTTTCCAAACATATAAATATCACTCTGACATGTACTCCTTTTGAGTTGGGTATTTGTAGGAAAATGCACACGTCAAGGGTACTTGCAATTTTGAAACATAGTAGTATAACCAGTATTGTTTTTTAAATATGCCAAACTTGAAGGGTGGTCTTTGTAATTTGCACTATTAGATATTATAATACTAATCTCTAGTGAACTGAAAGCTGGATAATCTTCCTCCCCATCGTGAAACAGGGATGTTCACCAGAAATGGATCGAGGGTGGGAATTACGAGCTTTGTATCGAGGACGTAAGGGATGAGATCTGGGATATGGTGAAACCAGCTGACCCGTTGACAATAACACTAAATGATCTACTCGGTTGCAAGCAGGGTGGAACAGTTGCAAGCATGCTTATAGATGTACGCGGTTTCTGGGCACATGATAACAGAGAGAACCTTCTCCAGGAAGAGGAAGAGCCAGAAGAGGAGCAATAGTCTGGCTAATGCCAAATTTGTAGTTCTTTCAAAATGTGTAGCCACACTCAGTTTGTATGTGTAATCTGAAGTATCACAAAATAGGCAGTTGTGTATTTGTTTACTAGTGAGCTAAAAAAAAACTAGTGAACAAAAAGATCCTTGGGAGTTATGTATAGAAGAAATATGATGTATTTGATTGATATATGTAACGGGTTATTTGATATTACAACTAACTTTTATTTGATTGATAGTATATGTAACGGGTTATTTGATATTACAACTAACTTTTATGTCCATGTTCTGTCATCTATCTGTGCTTAGAATTCTTGCATTTTATTTGTAGAAGTCGGAAGATAATATTTTTCTTTGTAAAACAATCGATTGTTATGCGTAAGCCATTAAGTAGGATATAAGTGTAAAAATACAAACAGAAATTCAAGAATCCATTTTTTTTTAATCTTTTCGAAATTAAATTACATCGATATTATTCTCAAAAATAGAAGGGGCCTAAGTTACATTGTTTCTAAGGACATGTCATTTTAAATTACAAAGAGAACAATAGCAAATTTAATCCACCTACCTGTAAAATAAACGAGAAAAAAAGAAGGTAAATTGTACAGTAGGACCATCTGGCTCTCTGTTGGAGATGAAGGCTTTAGACTTAATCTGCTACATTTCTTCGATCATCACAAGTTCATATTTCCTAAAAAAGCAATGAATATATCCACTTCTAACCGAATCCTGAGTCCTTGAATGCATCTCACACCATTCCATACTTGCACACTTCCAACCGAATCCTCCGAGTCCTTGAATGTCGTCATCTCACACCATCCATACTTGCAAATCACTGCTGGATTTCAGAACCTAGTACATTCTGAGCTGTTTTACTTTTAGCCTGGTAGGCCAACTTGACCTGCCCCACATTCTGTTGCTGTCTAGAATACGTTACCGTACTCTCAACTGGGTGTTTACCTGCCCATTTCGGCGGGGGTGATGGAAATGGGTCCGTGTTGTGTGAAACTTGGGAAGGAAACTGTGATATTTGACCTGAATTTGATGATGATCTGGAAGAGGTAGGCCTGCCTCTGACCCCACTATCTATGCTCAATGCAGCCATCCCACTTCCCAAGTCCTGATACGTATGTCTATCATGCATGTTAATAACAGGACGGTTGATTTGAATATCGTTTGGGTATCTAACATTACCCATTGGACCACGAGCACTATTGTATGGTCCACTAAAATTATTCGGATCATCATAATAATATCCTGCCTCATTATAATCATATCGACCAGCTCCCCGATCGTACCCAGCTGCTCTTGGCCTATAAGGTGGTGCTTGGTGGTGAGGTGAAGGATATTGATTGGGTGGACCCCTTTCATACCCAGGTGGTCCAGCAGGCCTCATCCTATTGGCAATATGATTATTGCCCTGCTGATGATTGCGAGAATTTGACTTGATATTCAGCGTATTTTGGAGCAGACGATGAGCAGCTTCTCCCAACGAAGGGCCAGATATTGCCCCAGATACTTGTGGTCTGTAAAACGACCTAAGCATTTTATTCAAATAATGTTGTTCAAAGAATCAGATCCAGCGTGTATGAAGTTTCAATACCTTCCACTGCTTTGATGGTGCCGTCGACTGTTGTCTTCATGCCACAACGTTGGGAATGGTTTTATGTCAATAGGTCTCAATATCTGCAGTTAAAACACAAGGTGCTACATTATAAAGTTGAAGTAGCTAGTGTATTAATTAAAGCTATGTGCCTTCTCAACATATCATTTAAACAACTAATAGAAACAGCAAACACTGGTCTGAGTCGATACTTGCCATTGCCAATAATTCACACACTAGCTCATAAACCCTAACTAGGTGGACAGACACACCGATTACTGTAAGCAAAAGACTTTCCTTTTGTCAACATCGCCCTTTAGTTGTCACATATTTTGTTTTTAGAAGCATTTCATATGGATTTTTGGAGTGTAAACTTATTAAAAAAATCTGCTTCCCATCACCATGCAAAAAGGAATACCCATCTTCACTGTGAAGAGAATATCGGATGAATCACATTCGACACTTTAGACTACCACAAGAAGCCCAAATATGATGGCAATTCCAGCAAAGAAGCTTGCACTAAGTCGCTAACTGATAATACGATCAGTGTTGTCCCAAGGCAGTGAAAAGAAAATCACAAGGAAAAAAGTCTTCAAATACTCTCATGAAAATTACTTCCATTGGTTTTCTGTGTATTTGGCACTATCTACTTTTCTTGGAAATAATTGAGTACATTTTTCCTATAAAGACCATCATACATTAAAGCAATTGAACAGAAACAAATATTAGATCATGCAGACCTACATCATATAAATTAAAAGTCTTGACATGATGCAAAGTTTGTGAATCACTTTCAATTCCTAGTTGCACTAAACCATTTTCCATTTCTAGTCAAAATCTCGAGAGCTTCATACTATAAATTGTTAACTATAACAGGTTATTTTAAACTGAATAAATCATTTTGTCTCGTTAAAAAAAAAACTGAATACAGCAATTTGACATGTTCTAAAAACCATATATCCAGGACTGATGTGTGCCATGATAAATAATTGTGCCAAATTCCTATTACACAATGTAGTTAATTTTATAGAGAACATTAAATTACGAAATTGAATTGGCATGCAACTATGCAAGGAATTTTGCTGCAACCATAAATAATCTTAGTTTCCATCAACTTTTTCCTTTTCTCCATCTTTACAAAACCAAATGGAACATCAGGAAAAGTATCAATGGTAAAATCTCCAACAGCTATGCACAAATGGCCATCACTAGTGTACATTACCATTACAAACAGTTGAAAGCCCAGAAACACCTACCTTTTTCGGCATATGAACACCTTCAGGAGGCTTTGGAATGTGGGCATGAGGTGTTGGATTACGATATGTAATATTGCTGCAAATATGGATAAGCACTCATTTTCTAGTCGGGGATTTCACCAATAATTATCCAAGGGCTTGAATGTAACTTACAGACTCTGATTATAGGAAATGTCTTCAAGTCCATTGACAGGGGCAGGAATAAATTGTTGCAAGCCATTCCTCTTAGTTAAGCACAAAAATCCATTCATTCCACCACTGAAACAAAGATAATGGATAGAGGTAACATGAAAGAATAATCAGGAATTAATAACAGAGAGAAGGTCAAGTTCACAACTATAGAACTAACCAAACATACCTCGCAATAGGGTCAATAGGCCATGGAAATTTTTCCACAGAACAAAGACGATAGTAAAAGGTAATTTGGGCTGCCAAAGGGTGGCAAGGATGAACATACAGCAAATCAAGCATGGTACTATTTCGAAATTGTTCTTCCTCCTACAAAAATCAGAAAACAAAAAAGTATGAGTTGAAAGATAAATCAAACACACCAAGTTATTTTTTATTATTTGCCACTATTATAGAAAGTTATATATAGCAACATTAAACGAAGGTCAAGCCTATCACATCACAAGATGGCATGTTTATGTAAGACAACATAAAATTTGTGGAGACCCTCACATTGATGCTGAGGATACAGAGAATGTGCATGAGATGTTCTATTTTTTCTGAGAAAAGAATTTGAAAAAATACTTGTGGGAGTGGGATCGAGCATTTCTTATCAAATAAAAAACTGTAGCTATTATAAAAATGTAGCTAAACCCGTTTAAATCCTATTTCAACCCAAGGGCCAGTTTCTGACTGTTGTACCACTACAAGAGCAAAATGTAATCACACAGGCCAATAATCCCTACTTCTCATTAGTACATTGCATGGATTTTTTTATCCAAAATGTGAGGGACAGTAGTAGTCAAAGTAAATGCACCGGTCATGAATAAAAATGGGTGCAGTTAGTGAATGCACGTGTAAAAACAAAGAGGGTGAGGGAAGATGTTTCTGGAAATATAATGGGAATGCAATGGATGTTTGTTTTTCTCTTACATCATAAAATATCGTGAGACCTTTTTTTTTGGGGGGGGGTGGTGGGGTGTGTGACTAAAGGAACTAAAATGGAAGGATGAAACCCAATGTGAAAATGAGTGGTTTACTTTTTGATAAGCCATCGCAATGCATGAACCTTAAGGGATCACTGCTCGACTAATAGTTTCATTTTGCACAATATAACATAGTTTACATCTCTTTGGTAAGCTTTTGTTTTTCAAAGATCTAATTACGAGGGTCTCCAAAAGACTACAGGCAGATGTGTCTTATCTTCCTCGCAATCTCACATTTTGACTTAAAAGTTCTAAACAATAAATGGAGAGGATCATAAGAGCAGAGCATTATTATTCTTACACACCGTCAAGGTATACTCGAGTTTCTTGGTCTCAGTGAGCAATTTCTTCTCATCGATGAACGGCAACTTGGCAACACCCTGGTTTTTTGGCAAGTGTAGCATACATTTTTTTCATTGGTCAAAAAAAAAAAAAAAAGATCATCCAAGAAAACATTGAAAGGATGGGAAATACCTGCCATGCAAAGCGCTTCCCATTCATGTCAATTTCAAAATCTAGTCACAGAAGAACGAAATTTATTAAGTCCATGCAATAGAGAAAAAAAAAAAAAAGATGCTCCCTCCGTCCCAATTATATAGGCTGGTTTTCCTTCTATGGAAATCCTAACGGTATATGTTGGTTTCCATATATTTTCTAATTCCATACAGAGTAATATTCTCTAATTCCATAGAGAGCCAATCAGCCAATATAAGTGGGAGGGAGGGAGTATACGTATATATAAGCAAGATCTTAAGGAGATAGCTATACCAGTCGGATAGAAATCAAAAATAGGTGATGCAGGATCAGTCATCAACCTCCTGTATCTTTCAGGTAGAGCAGTAGAACTGCACACACGAAATAACATAGACAAGCATAATAACAAAGACAACAACAATCAGCAAGTCAACAATTATCACTCTAAAAGGTGAAGTACCTTGCTGCTGGTAGGGTCCCTAATAGCTGATCAAAGGGTTTAAATGGCTCCCCAGGGAAAAATGTTATCTCCAGATCAGATAAGCCCTTGAGATCAGATGCAAATGGAGCATAATGATATGGATAATACCTGGAGAAAAAATAATATAATCGAAGTTTACATGATTAGATAGAGGGAAAGGTCAGTACGACAATTATTTTCATCAGAATGCTAACAAAATTCTACAATGAAAACTCAATAATCCATATTGGACAACCTTTCAGGTTGTAATTTGATTTGACATGATGAATAATCCATATTGGACATTAACTTTACCATTACTTTCCATAAAAAGGACTAAAAAGAAGTTTTTTACTTTTAATCTATTTTTTTCACTTTTCTTTGATGATAAGAGAGGCATTCAATGTCATGTCGTGACTTCTGCAACCTCAAAACTAGTCAACGTCATGTTTTTTTTTTTCAATTAATCATTACCAAAACTGAAGCATGAATGCAAGCCCTAGTTGGATTTCTTCTGTATATTTACTATCATATCTGATTCATAATGCACAGATATCTTTACTATCATATCTGATTCATAATTCACAGGTATATTTACTGTCATATCTGATTCATAATGCACGGGCATTCTGTAAAGGATGCATAAATACATACCACAGCCATGAGCAAACACCTTGGTAGTAATAGCGGCAAACCCAACACAACCCTTCCACATACTTCAAAACCTGGAAAAGAAAAATAACAATTAGCCTAATAAGCCTAATAAGCCAAACAGCAGTTTTTTATTATAGTGTGACGAAATGAAGCTGAGCATGGGGTTGGATATTGAAAGGTGGGGGGGTTTAAAACATGTTTTGACTACGAAATTCAAAGTATGTGAGCTATAATGGGCAACATTTTAATTTCAAAAGGAGATAAAACAAATACAAATATTACACAGCTTTTTTTTACCAATTTACAGAATAAAACTAATATTAGAAAGATGTGTTTTTCCAATTATATAGTAGTCCCTCCGTCCCACAATAACTTTCACACTTTCCTTTTCGGGATGTCCCACACTAACTTTCACACCCTTAAAATGGAAAATCCTTAATAAACTCCAACCTCACAATATCCTCAATTTTACACAAATACCATTACTTTTTTCCCCACATACACAAAAGTCAACTCATTTCTTTACTTTATACATAAAGTTTTACAAAATTACCCCTCAAAACTCCACTCATTATTACACTTTCTTAATTTTCGTGTCCACCTACATATGAAAATTATTCCAGGAGGGAGGGAGTAATTTTTTTGAACAAATCACTCTTGATAAATACACAAATATACAAACACATGATACATACTGTTAGAGCTAATCAAGCTCCTTCCTTTTTGGTTTACTCACGTAGAGGGAAAGTTGAATAGAACCAGTCCCATTGATTTAAGGGACTGATATGATGGGATTTGTCTACCTTTCCAAGTGAGAAATAATTTATAGTAAATAAGAACATGGGATAGATGGAGAGACTACTCATATCAAATTTTGTCTTTGGCTGGGCTAAGTTTGTAATCTCCATCATCTTTTCTTAATAAAATTACTGTTTCCAGTTTTTCTTTTATTTTCATTCCTACCTTTACACTATGAATTTAGTCCGACATGCTGGTCTGTTCCTTTCATAGACACGGGCCATGACCACCACATGAATTGAGAGTTTCGTAAACACGAGAGAGGAAAAATTGGATAAACTGGACAGGTTACAAACTGAAGAAAACAATCTCGTCTGAGAAAATTAGACCAGCCAAAGGTAGACTAATCCCATCAAATAAGTCCCTAAATCAATGGGACTGATTCTCTTTAACTTTCCTTCTACGTGAGTAAACTAAAATGGAAAGAGCTTAATTAGCTCTATCAAATACATTTACATGAATAGATTATACATGCATATTTATATTTGTTAGTAGATAAGATCCATTTTAACAGCATAGGAGTTATGAGTAATAAGTAGGTCAAGACCGCCAGGACAAGAATATGATAAGATATGTGGTGGGACATGTAGGGTGTTATTGTGTTAGTACATAAAGCCAATCATTAAGTTCTCCATGGAGCAACTAATGTTTTTTCTATATAATTACTAAAATGTATAAAGTCTTAGAAACATCAAAGAGGAATAAAAGCACAATCACAAGCGAACACTTAATAAAATAGACGTTATAAATGTACGTGTGTACTTACCACATCATTTCTTATTTCATCAATTTTGTCTGGATCAGATTCACCGAACTTCTCAGAATAATACCTTTCTTTATATCCTGGCTCCCCCAACTTCACCTGAGACGAGCAAAAATCCACAGCTTAGAAATATCTAGCCACTGTCTAGGTACATAAGCAATAAGAAAAAAAAATCACAGACCCGAAGAAAATTAAAGTACAGCCCATAAAGAAAAAGGATTGTGACTATGTTAATGTCAGTATGACATTATATAATATATATACAATTACTGAAATATATGAGATCTTTTAAACGCACAATTGCTGCATCACGAAGTTTGACAACACAAACTTATAGTAGAAATTTATACTGTACTATTTGGTTTGTTATTGCTATTCAAACACAATTAGATCAAATGGAAAAAATATTGACGTTTTCTTTTTTCCAAAAAAGGGCAGGCCAGACATGTGAACAACACTAACTGTCAATTGGGCAATTCACTTTGAAGATGTCATGTAATTAAGGTCTAATTTCTGAGATTGACAACCACAAGCAATGCATGATGCCACTAATTCTACTGGCTCAAGTCATGAACAAAAATAAAATATTAATTCTTGAGCCAACCGCCCAAAGAGATTAAGCACCTTGTCCCCTGCTGAACTATGGGGCTCTTGACCAACCTCCCCTCTTGCTTTATGTTTCATATCCTCATTATTCTCATATGCCTGAAAGAAGCAAGTAAAAAAACCACAATAAATTAACTTTTGAGAAGGGAGCCCAACAAAAGTTACAAAAAATCAAATCAGAATACCCTCGGACTGAAATTAGTTAGTCATATTAGACCCATCAAACCCAGTTTAAATAGACCACAATTTTTAGCATTTGCATAGAAGAGAAAATTAACAAGCTCTTGAAATACAATACTTAGTGGAGTAGTTTATAATGCAAATCATTAATAAGAACAAACTACCTGCTGTATGCGAGTTCGCTTTTTAAATATCTGATCTTCATGCACTGCAACTGCCTGAACAAAGTGTTCTACACGGTCCAAGAATACCTGAATTCTTTTCGAGATCAGAACCAACAACAACATGAAAGTTCTAAGTCTTCATATATATAACTGGTAATATGATGAATGAAACACCAGCAAAACTCCTTTTCCAGAATCTACATTGAGACATTTCTGAATCTGACACCAAGGTCCAAGACAGCCCACAATCATTTTAGGCTTCACTGTTTTTACCTCATGCTATAACATTCTCTCAATCTAGAACATTCCTACTAAACAAATACTAGAAGTTTATCAATCTATATTTCCAAGGAAAACATAGTAAGTAACCGGAAATTTTTTGTGCAACATTTTCTCTATTTTACAGTCAAATTAACCTCACCCCATTTCACACCATGCCTCAATATCCCTGTTACCAACACTAGCAAATTCACACTTGTTCAAGCAACCTTTCATCAGGAACTACAGCATAGTGTGGGTCACTCGGCGGATACAAGGGACACACTGAGAGGAGCTAATTTTGAGGTACTAATGTTTGTAGAGAAAGTAACTTAATCGTGATTGTTAAGTGTGGGTCACTCGGCGGATACAAGGGACACACTGAGAGGAGCTAATTTTGAGGTACTAATGTTTGTAGAGAAAGTAACTTAATCGTGATTGTTAAGTGTGTGTACAAATGTAAGGATCCAAATAAAACCAATGTCAGCGATAAAGATATCAAGATCATAATTACATAAATCATGCTGATCATATCTGTTCATATTTAGAATCAAAAGCAGTATCCAACCTCCAAAGACTTAATTATGCAGTATAATATAGATTCAGTAAGTTCAGTTGCAGTTTGGATAATTCCCAAAAAGATTTATTTGGTTCAGACAATTCATGGTTGTGACACGTGATGGGTAATAAGGCAATAGTGTTTTTACTTCAAGCAAACAAGAAAAAGAATTCAACGTCACTGAAAGGACCAATCAATAGGTTAGTGATACTTGAGAGCGAGGTGGCAAAGTGGGTTGGCAAGTACATTATGGTGGGTAGGACATGTGGCAGGGTTGTCCCAGTAGGGGACGGGGAGCAGGGGTGAGGCTGGAGGTGTTGTGACTGAAGTGGCAGTCATAGTCAAACATTGATGCCAAAAGATTTAGTATGAGATGGTGATGGATAAGGAATTAGATTTTGTAGTCATATCCAGAAAATATTAAGCAAGTACAGCCATGCATATTCACTAGTAGCATTATATGCACATGGAGATAATCAGAATTGAATGCTGTACTGCGACAAGTTTAAATTGTGCTAAGAAGACAATAACATTACCTCACCAGCATCAGTAAGATAACCACCCATAGCCGCAAATTCCCTTCTATATACGGACATGAGCAGATTTATGGCTCCCTACAGCATAAGAAAAGTAACAAGCGAAATCTGAATGTTTGAAAAGGCAAATTGATAAATATGTCCTGCGTACATTCAATAATGACATAATATTATAAAAGAGCAGATTTTCTTGAAACTGGAATTCATGTAGTAATGATAATGGATCCTTTTATGAGCTTGATATGATAACCAGAGAAGAGCAACAAAAATCATTAAATTCAACTAATGGTATACCTCTCTAATTTCTAGTGTGGGCATATGAGGAAGAAAGTCATTGCCAACAAAAAAACATAGGAACACAAAGTCATCCACCAGCTTCTCGAAATCAATTTCAAATGGAGGATTCGGGATATCCAGCTCATATCCCAAATATTCCCGCAAAACCCAGACCTTAAGAAACTGGAAATAAAGTTGTGTAGTATCAGAACAAGATTCATAATAAAGCAGTGAGGGAACAAGTTTCAATCATCAAACAGTGGCAATAAATCCATAAATATCCAACCTGATACTTCTTCTTATGAATGGGAATGTCATCTAAACACTTCCCATTTTGTTGATCACGACCATTTGTTCTCCCATGACAATCAGCAGCCAGATGGCCAGATTGACCACAGAGAAAGCATTTCTCCTGCTGGCCAGGAGGAGTGACCACCTGCAACATTTGAAAAATAAAAAAATGGTAGTAATACATATATTTCCTTTGACGGTTTTACCAAAAAGAGAGCTTTTTATTTGGTTTATATCCAATAGCACTGACCTCCCTCAGTATACAGAAGTGGACTTCATGAGTAGCAAGTGATAACATGATCAGGTCTGCATCCTAGTTAAACATATATAAATGTTATGTAGTTCAAATGCAGAAGCCAAGCTCAGAGAAGCAAATTATGATTCAAGATGAGTAAATACACAACAGGAAAAAATAGCTATTATATATTAATGCTCACCAGACCGTATAGACAGTGCCTGGTATTTGGATCAAACCCAGGAATGTTGCGCTGTAAACGAATATAGGTCATAATTTTGTGCTCGCCCTCACCAGGAACATTTGCATCAGAAAGAATAACCTTCAAATAATCACCCAATGCAGCCTCATAAATAAATTAAGAGAGAGAAAGTATCCTGAAGAAATATATGAAAAATCCAAAATAGAAAGGATCACTCCACAGGACAGATTCATCCACAATCTTGAATGACAGCCAGAAATTCTTGTAAGATGGTTATAGTAAAACCTTGAGAAAGCGCCATCCAGGAATGTGATTCAATCTAGACTGCACATAGTATTGAAGGGCTACAGAGAGCACTCCCATAAATGGCGTGCCGGGGGTGATAACATTTGAATCGGATGTTTCAGTCTTTTCTTTAGGCAATAGTTTTGCCCCCTCGAGGTCAAACTCATTTCTCAATCTTTCTTCTTCAGCTTCCTGGCATGAGAAAATAGAGTATACAAGTTGTCAACAACTAATATGGACTGCCAAAGTTTACTTACATACACTGTCTTAAATTCCTTCAGGTATACATAATACATACAGCTGTTGCAGCATCCTTAGCAGCCCTGAAACGACGAGTCCTCTGCTGGTTCATTTTAGCCCTAGGAGCCACACCGTCTGCAAAAGAAAGGGGATTAGCATTATGTTTTACCATTGAACCAGTAGATATTTTATTTTAGTGGCTTACCAATTGCCAAATAAAGAAGCTTTCTAGGGCGAACCAATGTCATGAGATGATCAATGTAATCAAAGATACACTTAAATACATCATCATAAGTGGCAGGTGCAGTCTGCATTCAAAAGAGAGAAACATCATTTAGTAGCAACACTCACACACACAAGGACCAAATATCAGAGAAAAGCGAGAGGAAGAAATTTTTCACTACCCGGCTCTTATATAATTTAATCACACTCAACAAATAACTTTAATGAGAGCGTAAATATATGGAACATTAAATTAATTGTAAAATCAGAGATGCCTTATGACAAGCCAAAGCATCCAAACCAACCACACAAAGCAGCTAAAATCTGATTTTGTGAAGCAAATAATGCTCTAAATATAATCAACTTGGGTACAAAAATCAAATGTATCATTTTATAGATACTAAATAATACAGTTGAATCATTCCCTTGATTTGTCATGAGACATTTTCCTTGTTGCCCTTGTTTTATAAAAGGAAGCAACGTTGGATGAAGACAAAAACAAATAAATCAACTTTGATATATCGCAGCGCATTAGCTCACTTTCTGTTGCTATGTAAAGGCAGCCAATCAAACTCAGAAGCTAGCTCATTTTTCCGTTGTTACGTAAATGCAGCCAAACAAACTCAGAAGCTAGCTCATTTTTCTATTGTTATGTAAATGCAGCCAATCAAACTCAGAAGTGGGAAGCTAGCGTCTAAATCATAATTATTGTATGAAAAGATCTAATTTCATTGTGCCGTAGTGTTGTATCGTTTAAATATAAGCAGAGCAATCAACTTTGCACCCAGTAGACTTGTTTTCTCAGATTATTTCTGCTTAAAATTCACACATTATCCATGATCACCATTGCTATAACTATAGTGCTTCTATCAAACACAAATCAAGAGATGAAAGGAAATGAACACATCGCATATAGAACAGTTTTAAAAGAAGAGAGAATGGAAAACAAAAACGCTACCTTGCCTTCCGGGTGAAAACAAGGGTGAATAATACCATTCATATCCAAATACAAGTTATCGAACTCAATGCCGTTAGGGTTTTGCTTTGATATATCGACGACCCCACCTCCATTCTTTCTGGGCTCTTCCTCCACCACATCCACGATACACAGCGGGTACCGATCTGCAAGCCACCGATAAAAAGCAGGAACCCCCATCCCCCGCCGCTTAATTTAACGATTTATGTATTGTGACGGAGATTATCAGAGAATCGGAGATGGCGGAACTTCACCACCGCCGAAGACTATTGTTAGTAATAATTCCTTCGTTGAAGACTTGAAATCGGAGATTTGAGGTCTTAAAATTGAAGCTGAAATCAAATGTTGTGAAACAATTCTCTCTCTAGAACTATGCAATGAGAAAATTTTACAAGTTTGTATAAAATTCTAAAAAATTACTAGTAATTTATCAGGCTCCAATTATCTACTCTACAATTTTCACTCTTTGTTACCAAATCAAGCTTTTGACTCCGTATACACCCTTCAGCACTACCCAATTCCTTTCTCTAAGTGCCCTAATTTTGTGTCGCCCCCTCCTCCTCTATTTTGAATTTCTGATAGTAATCGCTAACCACCATTTATGCAACTGTAGGAGCAATATCGTGCTCGTATATTCGGTGGAGATATCCGAGTCAAACAGTCATTACTCCAAAATAAAAATTTTACGGTAGACGCGATTTCGTATTAAAAAAAGTGCATTATTTTATAAATTCACATTAGACCTATTTAAATAGATTGATATTCTTTTTTTTTTTTTTTGGAAAGTAAATGGTATTACGAGCAAACGTTGACAGTAATCGGGTAGGACATCCACAAAGCTCGGAAGCTCTACCCAACAGCGAAGGCTCTCATAATAACGAGAGTTCCTTGTAAAAGAGTGTGCTAAAGTATTAGCATTACGATTGGTATAGTAAATTTCAAAGCCTGGATTTGATGCTATGAACTGCTTCCCTTTGTCGCCAAGGTTGCCAAAAGTCGTATCGTTCATGTTAAGCCCCGACTTCCTCAACTCGTCTTTAGCTCTTTGGCTATCTGTTTCTACTATGACGCGTGTATATCCCAGTGTCTGGGCCCATGTCATTCCTTCGATCACACCCCACATCTCGCCTTCCTCGACACTCATCAGTCCTGTTACTGTTTTTGTTCGGGCAGCAACAAAATCTCCCTCTTCATCGCGGATCACCATGCCTATACCTGTCATCATGTCCTCCTCGAAAAACCCCGCATCAACATTAAGCTTCACATAATTGGGTTTCGGTTTGTGCCAATTCGTGCAGATCGATGTTGCAACCTTTTTCGTCCTCCCCCGCGCATATTTCCATTCGTCAAGGAAACAGGAAGTCCTGTGATTAATTTGGTGTTTGTTCCATCTTGTTTGATTCCACACGGCTTTGTTTCTGTTTTTCCATATTTGCCACGCGAGGGTTATTAATTTCTCCTTGACTCCACACCGAGCCTCGCTCAATAGACCCAAGAAGAGGCCCGTGTGATCGGATACCTCTCCAGCTTTCCGCACAAACATACTCCATAACCCACTCTCCTGCCAACACCCCTTTGCAATCTCACAATCCACGAGACTGTGCCATATTGTTTTTTCCTCACCATTATTGCAGACCGGGCACTCCTGGGTCACCTCCATACCACGTCTAGCAAGCTTCGATTTCACAGGCAGCCAACCTTTGCAAAGTCGCCAGAAAAACTCCTTGGTACGGGGCGGTGCCTGAACTTGCCACAAACGTTTCCATGGCGAGTCTTCGCTCTCCCAGTTGTCGGACACTATTTTTGTTGCTAGTTGATAAGCCGATTTAACCGTATACCTTCCGTTATTAGAAAAGTGCCACACCAGTTTATCATCCACTCCTGACGGTGCCGGGGTAGTTTTCAAAATAATCTTGCAATCATCCTCGGTAAACACTTGGCATATCAACTCTGCATTCCAAACTCTAGTATCCAGGACAAAGAGATCTTGCACCAGCATATCCTCAAATGTGGGCACAGAGGGAGAAGAAATGTGGAATGATCGGTCCCTTTTGATCCACGGGTCTCCCCATATGTGAACTCTGTCCCCTCCGCCTATTTTCCATCGCGATCCCCGTTGCACTAAATTTTCCGCTTCATGAATTCCTCTCCAAGTGAAGCTGGGATTGGATCCCAGCGACGCAGTAAGAAATCAGTGTAGGGGAAATACTTCGCCTTAAGAATTCTGCTGAGCAAAGTTTGTGGTTCCTCTATCAATTTCCAGCCTATTTTGCCAACCAGGGAGACATTAAATAAGTGCAAGTTTCAGAATCCCATACCTCCATCCACTTTATGCTTGCAAAGTGATGTCCACGACTCCCACTTAATGCCCTTTTTAGGGTCAGTTCCATGGCCCCACCAGAAGGAGTTCATCATGCGCTACAACTCCTCCAAGAGACCCGTAGGTAGTAGAAATATGCTCATACAGTATGCAGGGATTGCTTGAGCCGCTGATTTCAATAATACCTCTTTGCCCGCCTTCGAAAGTTTTTTGCTCCGCCAGCCTTGCAATTTATTCCAAAGTTTATCCCTGATATACTGAAACACCTCCTTTTTGCTCCTCCCTATCAGCGATGGTTTCCTAACTCCTCTCTCGTTTCTGCGCTTACATTTTTGCTGTAAAAAACTCCGGATTTTGAGTAATTAATGGCCTGCCCCGATGCCGATTCATAAGTATCCAGGACTCCTTTCAAGGCTATGCATACCTCTCTTGTGGCTTGGAAAAAGAGAAGGCAGTCATCGACGAACATTAAGTGCGAAACTGCTGGAGCATTTCTGCAAATACGGCTACCGTGAATAACCTCCCTTCTGTTTTCAGTTTTGAGGAGGCTGGAGAGCCCTTCGGTGCACAATATGAAGAGGTAAGGGGATAAGGGGTCCCCTTGCCGTAAACCACGCCCCGGGATAATTGGCCCGACACATCCATCGTTAATGAGGAAAGAGTACTTTACCGACCTGACGCACATGTTCATCCACCCGATCCACTGATCAGAGAACCCCATCTTCTTCAATACACTTTCAAGGTAAAGCCAATCCACCCTGTCATAGGCTTTGCTTATGTCGATTTTAAGAGCCAAATCTCCTTTCTTCCCTTTTCTTTTGCTCTTCATGTAGTGATCTTCATGGATAAACGAATTTCGATAAACAAATATATATATTGAGATAAGATCTTCATGTTTCGATTGAGTTTTAGATTGTTGGTGGTTGAATGAGGTGAATCTAAACCAAACAACAATGTTACTGAAGTCACTTTTAATTTTGTTTTTAGGTTCACGTTTCGAGTCAAACTATTTTTTTTGTTCGACAATGTAATCGAATTCGACTCGAGAAGTGCATGAACTTTAAGTACTCGTCTCAATTCGAATAACAACTATAGATATAATTAAGGCTATGAGTCTATGAATAACTTCACCCTTACAATATTCACAATTTCACAAAAAAAATGACATTACTTTTGAGTTCATGGCTTCATGCATATACACACGTCAAAACTTATTTTTTTATTGTATACATAAAAGTTGATAAAAGTATCCACCAAAATTATATTCGTTATTACACTTTTTTTAATATGCGTGCCCACCAAAGTTATTATCGGACAAACATTATCAGACAAACGAAGTAACTTACTCCTTCTATCCGCCTATAAATTTTCAATTTCGTCATTTTGGCCCGTTAGCCTAAAAGCTTCCCAAACATTATTTGGAAAATAATTTTTTTTTTAAAATTTTTATACTTCATTTTATATATTATCATTTCTCTATCTCAAAGTCTCAACAACATAACTTATAATATCTACTTATTTAATCATTTTTCTTAACATCTGTCCCAAAATAGTGAGAATCTTATATAGAGCGGCAAACTGTCAAAGTCTGCTAAAGTCTGTCAATTTTGCTAGACAGGTTGTCAAAACATCAACCCAACTTATAGAGGAGCGGTCCGCGAGTTTCGACGGGTCGACCCATTATTTAATATTTAATAAAATCATCATATTTGTTTCCAAAATCCAATTTCTCCTAATACTTGCCTCACAATACATGTTCATTATTAAATCTATCATCCTAATTTTAAAATTAACAATGAAACTATAATTGAAATGTCGACATCTGACGTTGGAACTGAAATAAATAGCGTGAGCAGCGCAACTTTGCGATGCGAGACAATGATTTATTGTGTTTGACCGTCTTTTACTTCTAATTTTTTATTGTGAATTTAGATTATAAGTTGTTGAATAAGTTTCAAAGATACAAATAGTTTCTGTTATTTTTCTATAATATTAAATTAATTATAATAATTAAACAATAATAATATTACTAATTAAAAAAAATGGATTGACAGATAACCCGCCAAAGCTCGCGATCCAACCTATATTTTTTTACGACGGGTTAAGTTAGGCTATTTTGACATCTCTAGTAGGGTTGTAAACGAATCAAATAATTTTGATCGATTCGATATTCATATTCGTATTCGTATACACATTTTCTCTTTTTTTCGATTAGTAAACAAGTACAAATACAATATTAAGATTTTTGATTCGATATTCATACGAATTCAATTATATTTATAATATATATATATACAAATATATAATTTTTTAAAATCTACTATAGCCCATACTTTCTTCCTTAAATAGATTTGTATCATCTAATGTTCTATATTATTCAAAATTTTATTTTCCATATTTTCTCTATTCAATTTTGAATTGAGTAGTATCGAATACGAATCAATTTTGAATCGAATACTCGAAAAATATTATTTAGAATATGTTATAAAATTTCTAATCGAATACTCGAATTGATTAGTATCGAATACCGAATCAAAATTATTATTCGAAAAATAAACTAATACGACTACGAATAGTCGAATACTTTTACGAATCGAATCGAATACTACTGCAGTATTCGCTTCAATTCGATTTGTTTACCACCCTAATCTCTAGAACAGAGGGAGTACATGGAGTAACAATTTTGATCATAAATTTTCAAAAGTTATTTTTTATGATTAATAAAAAGTAAGCAACTTTCTATTTTAATTCTCTTTTAAAAAAGCATCTTTTGGATTGGAGCACAGCTAGCTAGTGACCAAGATTGGGTCCAAATCGGTCTTAACACGCAACTGTAAACCCACCCACCAATTAGCCACCTATAGACTCCGCGTGAACCAACCCTCACATCTCAATCTCAACCCCTCACCTTCGATTCCGATGGCTTCCGCCGATGACCCAATCGACGCCTCCGCCGCCGCTATATTCAACGAAGACGAAGACCTCCTAGAGGATGACGACGACGACGAATGTTTCGACCACGATGAAGACGATTCCACTTCTTCCGCCCCTGTCGCCGCTGATCGCCCTCCTCCGCCCACCTCCGCCGCTCAAGTCACCATCGCTGTCCACGGAATACCCGATCCACACCTCAGGCTACTACCGAAACAAATAATTCGACCGGAAAATGCCATCATTAAAAAGCCGGCGATACTGGATGAGAGTCGCAAGCTTTTCCAGCGTTTGTGGACCGACGAGGATGAAATTGAGCTCCTCCAGGGGTTCCTTGACTACACAACGCAGCGTTTTGGGCCAAACAGTTCTACCCAGCACCACCACGATACGACGGCGTTTTATGACCAGATCAAGAGTAAATTCCAGCTTGATTTCAATAAGAATCAACTCGTGGAGAAGCTCCGTAGGCTCAAGAAGAAGTATCGTAACGTCGTCGGTAAATTTGGGTCTGGTAAGGAATATGTATTCAAAAGTCCTCATGAACAGGCCACTTTTGAAATCTCTTCTAAAATTTGGGGAAGCGTTGTTGCTCCGAACGGCTCCTCCGCCTTCCGTGCAGCCCCTGTCCCAATCGAAGAGGACGACGATGACCTGAACATTCCCAATTTTGCCGATTGTCAAAGCCCTAACCCTAATGGCATCGATATAAATTTCAAAACCCCACGCCCTAGGAAGAGGAACCGAGCTGGAGCAGTGAAAGTGGAGGACACGCAGCTGAATGCGGCCAATAGTAATATCAATATCACTCCAAGATCAGTGCCTGTGACGCCAGTGGCTGCTCCTGTGATGGGCGTGGGAATAACAGGATCAGTCTCCAGTGTTATTGAAGAGACTGTGAAGAGTTGCTTGTCACCTATATTAAAGGAGTTGTGTAATTCACTGAGCTCTAATCCGAGTTCTAATGGGCAGTGCTATGGACATGGATTCGGATTGGCACAAAGTCCGTTATCTTTGTCTCTGGGTCCTGCTATTGGTGGGGGTAAAACGGTGGACGAGAGGTGGAGGAAGCAGCAAATATTGGAGTTGGAAGTGTTTTCTAAGCGGTTGGATTTGGTGCAGGATCAGATTAGAGAGCAATTGGAGGAGCTGAGGTCGGTGAGAAATTGATTAACATCTTTCTTTGGCAGTAGTTATTTCTCTTTAGACTTATAGATTATTTAATGACTGTTGATAGATGTAGAACTGCAGATCCTACTTAGACAATGCTTGGTGAATAACGAGTTTAAATTATTCAGCCCTTCACGGGTTACTCGTTTCTTTGCGTTAATGCTTTATAATTTGACGACTTATCAATTAGTATTTTGTAGTACTGGTTCTGGCTTCTTGATATGGGCTCTGGTATTTGTTTGTTAAGGCATTGGCATTGCTACTACTATTCAGTTCTGGTGAAGGGAAGCAAGACAATCAAGGCTCAGAATCTTGTAACATAAATAATTTATTGGTTTTGATGTTTTGTGCATTGAAACTTGTTATCACAGGAGCTTGTGTTTTGCCTTTTCTTTCTAATCTGCTGAGGTTTGTTTGTTCATTAATTTTACATTTAGAAGCAGTACATCACTGTTAAGTTTTGAAGTTTTACCACCAGGTCTTGTATGCTTTTTCATGATGAAGCCTTGTTTGGAGCTTATCGTAGAACACTTTTACGTTGGAAAGGAAATGGAAAATCAGTAACACTGAGTTTTACCCAAAATTGTTCTATCGGTCTTAGGCTCTTAATAGCAATTTTGTTCTATCTTTTGAGGGAACCACACCAGTAGTTGGAACTGAATGTAAAATCACAGATGTGTGAATGCTCCTCCATGCATAATTATATTGCCTCTCTTTCCACCCTTTGAATGGAAACTTGACTCATTTAGCTTGTTATATATTTGTCATTATCAAAAAATTAGAGTACAATTAAGTAGCATATTATGTGTTTGCTGCCTTCACAAGATTCACAATCTTAAACGTTATTCGATTGAGTCTGATTTTGAAGTATTAGTCTGTTAGGTGGAGTTTGGACAGCCCTTCACAAGTCACCAACGTATATGTTTGTGCATATGAGTTGCCTTCAATCTTTGATACAAATATGGTGGGAAATTTTGTGCAGAGTTATCTTTGATTTTGTCTATGCTAGGGTGTTGGGCACGGCCCAAAACCTATAAGTTTTTATCTAATTGGTTGATTTGGTAGTTTGGTTTTGCCTCTGATGTAACATGGGAATATGCCTCAGAAATTGGAGTAAAATCTTGTGGTTTTATTTCACTTTATTTTGTGCACTCTAATCGTTTAGAGCGAGACATGTACAATATTTATGCGTACTTCATTGTTGATGTTTTGGGATATGAAGAGTGGTAGGCGCAATAAGTGTTTACATTGTTTTCTCATTTCTTCATACTAGTTTTTGCCCGTGCATTTTTATTTAAAGCATGTAAAAGAATATACAACAATTTAGATGATAAGTGATCATCTATTTGAATTTGTCCCCCATTTTATTTTATTTTTGTCTTTTTTTTTATTTAATCGAGCAATTTAATAAATGTAATCATGTAATATTAATGAAAATTGTTATGAATTATAGCTGAAAAATGCAATACAATATTATCAAAAAGTGTAACACAATATTATCACTATTCTCGAACAATTTCACTAATCTTTGTGTCTTGATAAACAAAACTTGGATAATGATGTAAGAATATAAGATGCAAAATCTAACAGTAAATCATCTACATTTTTGTCCCCATGATGTTGTATGTGAAAGAAAAACTTGTCAACTTGAAGATACAATTATGAATAATTATATTTTTGTAATTTTTGTGTGCTCAACTATTTACAAAATCTAATTAGACACAAGCAAACTATGAAAGTAATAGTATTAAAATAGACTTCAAACTCTACATCGGAGATGAATTTAATATTAATTTTTATAAACTGCAAAAAAAAAAAAAAAAAAAAAAACAAGTCCGTGCGTACTATCAATATAGTACATATTATATTTTGAATATTGATATACACATTAAATAAATACAATTTTTTTTTTTTTTTGGAGTTCTATTTATTCTTTTCCTAATTTTTTTTAATAAATAGTTTTGATTGCTCAAATTTTTGATATATTAAAGATTTGAGATATAAATTCTACTTTTATTTACACAAAACGGTAGTTATAAATATAATGAAACAGACATATATAATGAAATAGAGTAGAAACGACAGATATAATGAAAAAGAGTGAATATATAAATGAATAGAATCCATGTTTGAAATTTGGAATTGAATTGGAAGAGAATTAAACTAGTGATAGTATAAAATTCTAGAACTCATGAATTGAATCTCTCATTAATAGAGAGTAGGGTTTAGCTTGTAAAGCATAGTTGAGAGAATTGGTCTAATGAACGTATGAAGAGGTGCTTGAATATCTTCTACTTCTTTGATTGCTATATACTCCTGTTTTAACTACACTAATAAAATATTAGCAAAAAGAGGATTCATTTATGTTAAACAATTTTCAACCGAACGAAGAAACGGAAAAGAATCAGATTTAGGGTTACGCCCAAAGAGTAAAATTAAGGAAAATTGAATTCTTCCTTAGTTACACCAAAATCTAATAATCGAGGATGAATGATCAAATTAAGGTAAAATATGACTCTCTTACATTGGTTAAACTCATAAGATCCAAATATATAAATCAGGTGCGAATGCACATAGTTTTATGTGCATGTCTATATGCATTCTCATAGTTTTCTGTGATAACATTAACCTTCTTCTATCTCAAACGTCAAAGATAAAGATTGCATATATATTTGTACTATTTCTTTTAGCAATTAATAATAATATTGTAGATTTTTTTTTTTTTTTTTATAACAATGTCATAATATAAAAGTTATTCAGGATTGGAAATTAATAAATGAATTCTCATCTAAATCTGTTTGAATAAAATAAACACTTTAAAAAACACTTTCTTTTCTACTTGTGTTCAAAATTGTTCATAAATTGCATTATTCTACTAAAATTTAAACAATGTAAGATTCTCCACCAACAATAAATTAATAGTACATTAGAGATCGATTTAGTTAAACACTGGTATGTTAGAGTTGTGTAGCTAATTATATTCAAGTAATTTCATAGTTCCAAGAAATTCAATAAATATCAATTCTTCAAAATGAAGATGTAAAATTAGCCAGGACATCAATACTTTTAGATCTTTAAACGTTTTTAGGGTACATATGACATTTGAAGTACACTTACACTGCAAAAACACGGTCTTTGTGAATGCATCTCTCGCGTCTAATTTTTGAACATCATAACTTTAGCAATTGCAATCTTCATTTTCCTACAATAATATGATGAAGTCGTAATAATATGCATGTCGGACATGATCTAAATGAGAATATCAAAATTATAACATGCATTCCAAAGGGTTTATTTAAATCAATACTTCAACATTATGTGGAAATCAAAACAATCAAGATCAATGTAATTTAAGAACACGAACACCTATCAGAAGAATTTATTAAGAAACATTTCATCAAACACCCGATGACCCGTTTCATAAAAAAAATACCAATATATCTTATTGTCAAATAAAAAGTTCAATGAATTCGCAAACGCCACTTGTATAAAAAATTACAATGAATCTAAATCGCTCATCCTAATTAATTAAAAAAAAAATAAAGTTTCAACCAAAAGATTTAGAAGTACTCATCACCTACTTAAGCAAGCATACAACACCTTGATTAAACTGTCGAACCCTCATCACAAAGAGTTAGAAAACAAATCAATTGTCTTTTACAAAAAATAAATTGTGAAACAAAAATAAATACTAGTAATTAATACAAATTAACTTAAATATTTTACCATTTTCAATTCTCCGTCTTTATCAATATGATGGCTGGAGAAAACTAGTGTTAAGAAAGATTGAAAAAAAAAAGGGTTAGAGAGAAAAGGAAAAAAAATTATTATAAAATTCTGGCTTCGCCCGGACTCGAACCGGAGACCTTCAGTGTGTTAGACTGACGTGATAACCAACTACACCACGAAACCACTCTTGATAAATTTTTACATTTCGGATATATATTTTGTGTGTCACCACCGGCACCGATTCATCATAATCCCAATATTAGTAGCTATCCTAATCCCAATAAAATATCCTGACTAGTAAACAAGGGATATCTTGGTATAAATTATCTCTGTTCCATTCATTTCTCAATGCTATTCAATTCTTTCCCTAGAAAGTAAACGCACCCTCACATGTACTCCTTCCATCATGTAAAATTCTGCTCAAATCCATTTTTACAAAATATATGTTTATTCTCTTTAAATATTTAACTATTGAATTTTTTTAAATTTTTTTTATATTTTTTATAATTAAAATATGATTTAAAAAAAAACATGTATAAAAGAAGTAAGTAATTTTTTACTGTACCGAAGGAGTATATATGATAATAAAATTTTCTAATACCTTGTTTGATAGGCTCCATTAGTTATGGGGTCGATACACCCGTTAATTAGTCTAACAGATTTCGATCAAACTTGTTCTTCCATTTTTAACAACTCAAGCGTTTGATAGGTTCATATAATCCCATGTTGGATTATTTTATTTTTATGCAAAACTACCATATTGCTAATATAAATTGAAATATACCCATTTTAACATCTATGGTTAATCAAACATTATATGCTTTTTTTTAAAAAACATTTTTGTTAATTTCTTACACAGTTACACCCTAGATTTTTGCTCATAACAAATGTTCTTGCTTATAGATTGAATAAGACTATGAAAGTTTGAAACCTTACAGATCGTCATCGTTGCGTATATGGTTCGATTTTGCACCACTCATTTCGTAGATGGATCTATTTCATACAAATCGTTGTTATTTCGTTTCATATAGAAGGTTCAATCTCTCTTTTGGTGAGTTTGTATGAAAATATGCTTTAAAATGAAAAAAACACTCACGATTTAAAAGCTATTGTAGAAAATTCGAATTTGAAGAGTTTTGTAAAAGCTTTATACAAGTCCTAAGCTCGTATGAAAAGAAAGACTCTGTTTTAGACTTTTACGTTCCCTTTAACTATTGTATTTGGGGAATAAATATTTTTATTTATAAAAAAAATATGCATATTAAGTTTGAATGTAAGAGCCATAAAAAAAAATACTCCTCCGTCAATTGATTATTTGAACACTTTTTTTATTAGGACGTTCCAAAATTATTTGCACACTCTTAATATGAAAATATCCAATAAAATCCAACAAAATTAATACCCTCTCAACATCATTTTATTTTCAAAATTGCTCCTCATTTTTACATAGATTTCACTTTACACCTAGCCAAATTCACTTTACACCTTATAAATCACCAAAAATATCTCTCATTTATCTTATTTTATCTTATTTCTGGGATTGTACTACAAAGTTGGGGCATACCCATGGATGAAAATATCTGGAAATATTCCCGATATATTCTCGATATATCCATTTTCGGGGTCATCGATATCGATATTGGGAAGAACCGATATCTCCACGATATTTGATTTTTTTTTAAAAACATCGATAAATATCGGTAAACAATAACAATATCTAACCTAATATCGAGAAAATGTCGGAAAATATCGAGAAAATGTCGATAAATTTCAAAAAATATCGATAAATGTCATAAAAATAACATTGTATAATATATTTTATATAAATTTATCACTGATATAAAATGTATTCAAATTATTTTGTTGATTTTATATACTAAACACTTATTATTAAATTTTTACAATTTTTAAAATTTACCGATATTGATATATCCATCTATATTTTTATAAATTTAAGATCTCAATATTTTCATACGGATATTTTCATCGTTGAGCATACTCTATAGAACAACTTTCGGATTGGAATACAGCTAGAGCTAGTCAGCTAGTGACTAGATTGGGCGTACTGCTGAGTTGGCTTCACCCAAATCGGTCAACACACGCAACCGTAAACGCACCCACCAGTTAGCCAACAACACACTCCGCGTGAACCCTCCCGTCTTAACCACACCCCCTCACCAGTCGCCACCCCTACCCTACATTTTACTCCGATGGCCACCGCCGATGGCCCCATCGACGTCGCCACCGCCGCTATCTTCAACGAAGACGAAGACCTCCTAGATGACGACGACGACGAAAGTTCCGACCACGATGAAGACGATTCCAATTCTTATGCCCTTGTCACCGCTGATCGCCCTCCCCCGTCCACCTCCACCGCTCTAGTGACAATCGCCGTTCATGGAGTACCCGATCCCGACCTCAGGCTACAACCAAAACAAATAATTCAACCGGAAAATGCCATCGTTAAAAAGCCGGCGATACTGGATGAGAGTCGCAAGCTTTTCCAGCGTTTATGGACCGACGAGGATGAAATTGAGCTATTGCAGGGATTCCTAGACTACACAACGCAGCGTTTTGGGCCAAACAGTTCTACCCAGCACCACCACGATACGACGGCGTTCTATGACCAGATCAAGAACAGATTCCAGCTTGATTTCAATAAGAATCAACTCGTGGAGAAGCTCCGTAGGCTCAAGAAGAAGTATCGTAACGTCGTCAGTAAATTTGGCTCCGGTAAGGAATATGTATTTAAAAGTCCTCATGAACAGGCCACTTTTGAAATCTCTTCCAAAATTTGGGGAAGCGTCGTTGCTCCAAACGGATCCTCCGCCGTCCATTCCGCTATTGGCCCAATCGAAGAGGACGATGATGACCTTAACATCCCGAATTTTACCGATTGTCAAAGCCCTAACCCTAATGGTATCGATATAAATTTCAAAACCCCGCGCCCTAGGAAGAGGAATCGGGCTGGAGCAGTGAAAGTGGAGGACAATCAGCCGAATGCAGCCAATAGTAATATCAATAACACTCCACGATCATCGGTGGTGACGCCAGCGGCTGATTCGGTGATGGGCGTGGGAATAACAGGATCAGTCTCCAATATTATTGAAGAGACTCTGAAGAGTTGCTTGTCACCTATATTCAAGGAGTTGTGTAATTCACTGAGCTCTAATCAGAGTTCTAATGGGCCCTGCTATGGACATGGACTCGGATTGGCACAAAATCCGTTATCTTTGTCTTTGGGTCCAGCTATTGGTGGGGCTAAAATGGTGGATGAGAGGTGGAGGAAGCAACAAATATTGGAGTTGGAAGTGTTTTCTAAGCGGTTGGATTTGGTGCAGGATCAGATTAGAGAGCAATTGGAGGAGCTGAGGTCTGTCAAGAATTGATTGACATGTTTCTTTGGTAGTAAGTATGCTACTTATTTTTCTATCACTTTTCTTTAGACATTTGATCTTATATATAGATTATTTAATGACTGTTGAATGTTGATAGATGTAGAACTGCAGATACTGCTTAGACAATGGATTGGTGTATAACGAGTTTAAATTATTCAGCTCTTCATGAGTTACTCATTTTCTTTTCGATAATGATTGATTATTTGGCGACTAAATGTTTGTCTTCTTGATTCGGGCTCTGGTATTTGTTTGTTAAGTTATCGGTATAGCTATCGCTACTATTCAATTCATGTGATGGGAAACAAGACAATCTAGGTTTATAATCTTGCAACACATATGATGTTTACTGCATTGAAATCGGTATCACCATATTGTGTCTTTTCTTTTCTTTTTAATCTGCTGTGTATTTGTTTGTTCATCACTTCTACATTTAGAAGGCATGACATCAATATTTACTTTTAAAGTTCTCTGCACCTTGTCTTTTATTCTTTTTGATGATGAAGCATTGTTTAGAGGCCCATCGTATAATGATTTTAAGGTTTTACCTTGACAAGGAAATGGAAAATCAGTTATGCGACTCAAATTTTTTCCATCGTTATAGTCTTAGGCTCTAAATATGGTGGAATTTTTTGTTCAGCACTATCATTGATAGTTTGGTTTTGCCTCCAATGTATCTAACATAGTAATGCATAAGAAATTGGAGTAAAATTCTTACGATTTTATTTCACTATATTTTGTGCACTCTAATTGTGTTGGAGTGAGACATATACAATATTTATACACACTTCATTGTTGATGCTTGTTGTAAGCTTTTGGATATGGAGGGTGGTGGTAGGCTCAAGAAATGACTTTCTTGCTCATTGTGACATTATTGTACCTGTTTCAGTATATTTGGCCCAGTTTAAGTGTTAGGATTGACATAGCTATGTTAATCCCTAATGTTTTGTGAATACCAATTACTTACAGTATTGTGTTTTAAGTCAGTTGTGCAAACTAAATACAAGTGACAATGTGAATTCTTCTGAGAGGGTAGGCAATTCATTAACTCTGCTTCTACTGTGATTATAACCTATTAACCTTGACGTATTGTCTAAAACCTTTTCGTACAAGTTAAAAAAATGGCGATTAATGTTTGGTAATAATCAGTTGAATAAGTTATTTTCCACAACCAAGTATTGGTGCCTTTATATGTACTTTGTATGTATAGGAGTTGTAATGTTCTGTTCTGTCATCTTTTAGAATTTTTACCTCTTGTATAGATGTTGCTATTACGTAACTTTGGAATGAGACCTCAGGTAAAACACTCAGATATGGTCAAGTGCAACAATTTTTTTTTTCTTTCTAATTTACGTATTTCCCCTTTGGATTTTTCTTTAATGTTTTGTTTTGGCCTTCAATTCACCACTTTTTTTTTTTTAATGTATTTTAGAATTAGTAACAAAATTAAGAGATGGTTGAATTATTAATCAATTAATTTTCGGGTTAGAAATATTTGAACTACCATTATAATTAGCATTATTGATTTTAAATAAATTATTAAAAATCACTCCATGGAATCTGGGTAAACAGTTCAATACAATCTGGGTTTGAAATATTTTAACTACCCTCATAATTAACATTATTTCGCAAGGTTTTTATCAATTGGGTCGCAAAAAGCTCGTTAATTTTTTTAAATGTCTAAAAAAAACTTTAAACACTTGAGATAAATTAATGAAAATGTTCGTACATTTTGAAAAACATGTCATACATACTTAAATAAAATTAATAAAATTAAAAAAAATAACGTAAAATTGGCTTCGCCCGGACTCGAACCGGAGACCAAAAAAATAACGTAAAATTGGCTTCGCCCGGACTCGAACCGGAGACCTTCAGTGTGTTAGACTGACGTGATAACCAACTACACCACGAAACCCTTGTTAAGCAGTTTTTACTTTTTAAATTAATATAGGAAATGGACAAATAATCACAAATATGAAACTCCTGTAAATTATTATTCTCTCTCTAATGGAGGGAGTCTTACAAACTCACCACTGCCGCCGAATCTGATTTTCATATTTCTCGCCTCTCTCCGCCTGCTGATTTACTAGGGTAATTCGAAATTATATTCTCTGAATTGGATTTTGTACCGTTTTTCAACTTGATTTCTGTTGGTGGAAGTTTACCACGCTCAATTTTGTGATTTCAGTGTTTATAGTTTCTAATTTACAGCAATGTTGTAAGTGAATTGCAAATATGAATACTTCCAAATCAATGGAGTTTGTTCCAACATATCAAGACATTTTTCCACTTCAGCAGTAAACTGTATCCAAATCTTGAGCCATTTTTCTGCCTTTTGTTTCTTTTTCATGAAATGAGGGGAATAATGTGTATTGCCTATAATAAGACTACATTTTTATGTACTGGATACAGTTAAGTACAAGTTACCATTTTATAGGTATATCTGTTTATCAGCCTTTTTCATTTTTGGATTTGGGAAAATAAATCTCAAGGTGATGATGCTTGACAAAATATTTCAGTGACCTGTTGCATCTACTTTTTGTCTGCTATTTCAGTGATGAGTTTGGCATGGCGTGGATAGCATTAACCTTATCTGTACTTGTGCTCTGGTTTGCTTCTCTCTGCAAAGTTTTTCTTGGATCTTCCTCCACCTCAAAAACAACGTTCTTAGATGGTGGTAATTCATTTTCTTATATGAAATGCTATAAACTGCAGTATTAGAACCGTGCTTCTTGATGACTTCTTTCTCTCTAAAAAAGCATTTACTGTGCCTAATTAGCTGTCCTGTCCTATATGAGTTTGTGTGGGTAATTTCTTTTACTAATCTGTTTTTATTTTCATGTTGACTTGTTTAATGCCAGATAGGAGTTCTAGAAGGACAAATGTGTTATTGGTTATTGCACATCCTGATGACGAGTCTATGTAAGATTGAATTTTAAGTATTGTAATTTGATAAGAGGGAACCTTTTAACTGAAGATTATCAGAATACCATGAAGCCCTGCAGTAGAGTCAGTTTGTGGTTAAATTGCATCTTCTCTAAATGTTGTCCTGCTTGATCCAATTATCAGCAATACCCATGTTGGTACTTGTACACTAATTAATTATTTCGCAATGCAGGTTCTTTGCTCCGGTGATTAACTTCTTGATTTCAAGGAGTCATAATCTACATGTACTCTGCATGTCAACTGGTAATGCTGCCACATGACATATATCCTCTCCAAAAGCAACTTTATATGTTTTTCAGTATGTGCCACTATAATGGGCACTAGTTGTTTGTTATCCAATGAATTAGGAATGTAGATGGAATTGGGTTATATTAGATTAACAAGGTCTTTAAATTAAGCCATTGGTTTTTGGTTAGATATCATGAAACTCATATCCTTAACTTATTTGAGAAGCTCTTTGGATTATGCTGAGTTCACAGAAATCGAAGAATCAATATATTCTGCCTAAACAACTGAGGCTGTTCTTTAAAATAGAGATTTGAAGACTGACTGACTTTGGCTTTCAGAATTCTTGATCTTCTATCCACGTTAACTAACTTTGGTTGTCCAGTACATTCTTTTTATGGAATGTTGCTCTTAACATAGATGAGAATATGTCCAGTTTCTAAAGATCAGACACTTGTTATTACAGGCAATGCAGATGGCATGGGAAGTATCAGAAAAGAAGAGCTTTACCTGGCCTCTGCCATTCTCAAGGTTCTTGCTTTTTTTATTTTTACGTTATCGTTATCTATATGCAAAAAACCAACTGTATTATCTGTTGGAGTTGTAACTTCACTTATACATACACAGATTCCGACCAACCAGGTGAAGATTCTGGACCATCCAGATTTTCAGGTTTCTTTTTGAATTGTCTACTAAGTTGAATAGTGTTGTTAGACTGCATAAGTATACTAGTGCTAATATAGTGTAGAATTGCGATTAGGATGGTTTTGGAAAAGTGTGGAACTGGAGTTCATTGGCAAGCATCATTGATGAGGAAACACGCATCCACAATATTGACGTAGTAAGATTTGTTTTTCTCTAACTTCTTCATTCAATGGGCAGTTGTTTTGACAATTTAGGATTTTGCATACTGCATTACTGCTGCAACCAACATTTGGTAGCTTTTGCGCTATTATATGCATCCATGCTCATTCTGCAATCTATTTTTATGACTTTACAATTCTTTTATGTTCTTTTCCAGATCATTACATTTGATGATCATGGTATCTCTGGACATTGTAACCACCGAGACGTACATCAAGGAGTAAGGTATGAGTGAGTTGAACTTATTAATCATGCTCTGTAGGCAATTATGCCGTTTGGTAACTAAGCCCAGTGTTGAAAGGTTCATACACTTAGATTGTAACATGATAATCTTGAGAAACTTGTTAGGATGATTGCATTCAAGCAAATAATTGAAACTGATTGGGTACTTCTTTGTGTCTCAGAAAACTATTGCATGATGCTACCGGAGGGCATATTGAAGCGTGGGAGCTTGTAAGCTGGCCATTGTTCATTGTTTCGTTTTCTATATATATTGAACTTATATAATCTGATAGTTGTAAGATTATGAGGCAAATTGTTTGTGGTGATAAGTTTTAATCATTTTCAGGTAAGCCCTAATATAGTGCGCAAGTACATCGGACCACTAGATATTTGGTTATCCACCTTATTTACCAGACGTCAAAGAAATAAACAAACACATTGCTTGCTCAACTTAGATCTCCGTAAAAGTTATGCTGCAATGGCTCAGCATTCTAGCCAATGGGTTTGGTCAGTCTTCACAGTTGTTTTAACATCTGCTCATTTGATACTATTATTACAGAGTGGTATTGAATGCATGAGACTTTTCTAATTGTTGGTGCTACTTCCTATTGCAGGTTCCGGAAACTTTTCGTGGCGTTTTCAAGCTGTACCTACGTTAGCACCCTTGCGAAAATCGAATGAGTAATTAGTTGGAGAGTCGACTTAGGGAAAGTTTCGAAGGAGTTCCGTTCATACATGAGACAAACTTTCGTTTTAAAATTGGGATCATGCTTTTCTCTTGAAACATAACTGGATTGTGGATAGGTACATGAATTTTTGTCTATAATTGTAGGATTTTAATTAGTTATTAACATTCCTGACAATCGATAAAAGCTATGATTATAATTTCTAACAACAGTTTTTATATAAAAACAGTAACATAGTTAATCAAGTTTTTTTTATCTTTAAATGAATTATAAATAAAAAAAAATGGCTTCGCCCGGACTCGAACCGGAGACCTTCAGTGTGTTAGACTGACGTGATAACCAACTACACCACGAAACCACTATTGACAAATTTTTATTTGTAATATATATAATCTTGAAATATCATTGCAAAGAGGCTTGAAGCTTTAAAACTCAGAATTCCCCTCTTTGTCAATTTAAGATTTTGATTATCATCATTTCACAGCCATTTGTATAAATTTATGTTCTTATTCTGTAATATATGAATTTCAATAATTAAATTACAACCAGTTTAATTAAATAGGCATCACTATTTATATCAGTATGATCATGATTTCGAGTATATTAAGATATTCTGGGCTCGACTTGAACTTAACTTTTTTTTTTTTATGGAACCCATTTCTTTTTCCCCTCTCCCTGACTCGAACCCAGGACCTAAGTCACTTTGTGACTTGAACTTAACTTATTAAACGTGTGGACCATGGTATTTATTGTGGGCTTATAATCTTACCCACACAATCATTTGCTTTTCCACCATATTAAGATATCAACCACCTCAATTTTCTGGTTTCCATTTTCCGCCCAAAATATCAAAAACATCTCAATTGAAACCGCAGCTATCATCCCTCTCAATTGAGATATCACGGCCATGGCCACTGCCCCAACCATTTTGTTACGGGAGCCAACCCTTAAATGGAAAAACCATTCATATCACTCCCCTCAATTCCCTCCCCACACTTCCTTTCCCCGTATCAAGATTCGTAGAAATTTGAAAAACCTCAGCTTGAAATGCCTTTTCAATGATTCTTCCGCTTCCAATCAACAAATTAACAAGAATGGATTAGGGGAAATGAAAATTAAACAAAACCCAGTTGAAATTTTGGCTAAAACCATTGTAAATGCCCTCAAGGCGTTGCGGAAGCCCGCGGCAGCAGCCGTGCTTGTAGGGCTGCTGTTGATGTGTGATCCTAATTCGGCTTTGGCAGCTTCCGGCGGACGGATTGGCGGCAGTTCATTCTCGGCGCGGTCGTCGTCATCTTCGTCGAGGAGTTATACAACGCCGAGGATGGGGGCAGGGTCTGGTTTCTCGTATTCTGCGCCGTATTATGGGCCCTCTCCTTTTGGTGGGGTTTTTCTTGGCCCTGCAGTTGGTATTGGATCAAGCTTTTCCCTAATTTTGTTTGCCTTTGTTGCATTTGTTGCGGTTTCTGGTTTCTTGTCTGAGGGTTCTGAGGGTAGTGTGCTCACAGCTACTGAGAAAACAAGTGTGCTTAAGCTGCAGGTATGGTTTTATGGACAATTTTTGGTGTTTGTATTTTTCATTACTGCTTAATCTTTGGTGGCTGATGTATTTGTGTTGAGTTTGTTATTAGATCAATTAAAGTATTCTGTAAATAGTGCTTTTCTGAATGTAGAATGCTATGTGGATTACATATAGTTCATGGGATTTTATGTGGAAGTAGGCAAGTAAATGTTTCATTGGCAGCATAGTCTCTCTTATAGGGCTATTTCATTGGCTGGTGATGTATTTTATGAATTAATCGTTTCACCCGTGCACTGTCCCTGTATGAGAAGTTTTCTGTTTTCTTGTTTTCTATGCTTATAGGTCTTTTAGTTTTCTAAAGCTTTGCATCACTTTTTGTTTGTCAAAGGTTGGATTATTGGGCTTGGGGAGGTCACTCCAAAAGGATCTGAACCGTATTGCTGAAACTGCAGATACGTCCACCCCTGAGGGTCTTCACTATGTATTGACTGGTAACATTCATCATCTGATTACTTCTCATTCCATTTTTATATGGTGAAAGATGCGATGAAATTTCAATTAGCATTAATGTATCCTTTAAGGTTGCAAATTAGCGTAAGCTACAGTTTTCCTGGTAAATAAATGGTGGTGTCTCTGCATATATATAGAACAGGTTGTAGTTTACGATAACCCTGGAGAGGAGGGGGGAGGGGGGGAATAATCTGGTAACTATGTCATAATTTTGTAAAAATTGCTGAAAATTGGATATATCGATAGGCGATAGCTATACCCTAAGCTTTATAGCATCTGGAAAAGGGGCGGTATTCAGTTTCCTAGATATGGAATATAATATTTTTAAGAATTTATTGAGCTTTGTAGAGATGAAGACAGCCACAAGACCCTTAAATAGATGCTTTTCAGGTGTTTCTGTATTCTGAACTTGTAACATGCTGACGCTTCCAAAGTGATTTTCCATGTGAGATTTATCTTGGTGTTATCTTAATTTTGTTTTATTTTTTGGATCAAGGACATGGGAGTTACCGCTCTAGTTGATTATCCATACTCTTGCCTTTGTATCCTAACTAATCGAAGTTTTTCCTATTGTCCATTTTTCAATGATCACTCTGAGCTTCTCTTTTTTTTTTTTTTTCATATTTTCATCTATATCTATTTTTTTCCGTTTCCTCTTTGCTATAATTCTATCTGAATAACTTATTTTTTGTTGCAGAGACAATTCTAGCTTTGCTTCGACATCCTGATTATTGCATCTCTGCCTATTCATCCGTAAGTTACAAGATGTTGATTATTTCCTTAATTAGATTTGGCTTTGTATTCATCTCAAAAGAATATTACCTTTATCTCGGAAGAAAGTTTATATGTATGTTCTTAATGTCAATTCCAAGGCTTGTAATCAAAATTATTATGAACTTGCGTACATTTCTCATTTATGTGGTTATTGCTGTTTCGTTTCCCAAGTATGGATATGTACTGATTTACTCTCGGGCATCATAGTACACAAGTGCATAGCAATGGAAGCCATTTTTCTTACAGTTTGTGCAATGAAGGTTCCTTTCTCTTGATTTAAGTTGTCATAAAAAATGCAGGTTGATGTAAAACGGAGCATGGAAGAAGGGGAGAGAAGATTCAACAAACTATCTATCGAAGAACGCGGCAAGTTTGATGAGGAGACACTTGTAAACGTGAACAGTATCAAAAAACAAAGCTCAACGAGCATAAGAGCAGGCGGATTTAGCAATGAATACATAGTGGTAAAGACTCTATACACTTTTTAAGGTCCTCTACGTACTTGTGTTTCATATCCCTGTTGTCGTTATCTTTTGCAAACATTTAAATAAATGAATAAAAATCAGATAACGATCTTGGTGGCTGCCGGAGGAGAACTCAAGCTTCCAACAATCAACAGCAGCAAAGATTTGAAAGAAGCTTTGCAAAAACTAGCATCCATCCCATCAAGAAGAACACTGGTAAGAATACAGACTGTCCTCACTTAAAATTGAAAGGTTTCTCATCGTTGGGATGTATTGTCACGTTGGAAATTGTGTTGATTCTAGGCTGTCGAGGTGCTGTGGACCCCACAAAATGAAGACGACACTCTATCAGAACGACAACTACTGGAGGATTATCCGTTGTTACGGCCTCTGTGAGAGATGGCGAGTTTCCTGCATCGTTTCTTTTCAATGGAGAGCTTTGTGTGTAACTTATTGAGCCTTGTATTTCGTTAGAATAGGGCAAAAGTGTATATATTAAAATATGTAAAGCGGCATTACTATGTAGCCTTTATACCTCCAATGTTTTTCCTTGCCTGTTGAAAAATTGGCGATTTTCGGATTTCCAATCAACTTTTGTTTGATTATTAGTAGTAGTAATAAGTAATGATATTAAGTTTTAAAACACCTTTTCTAGTTGTAAAATTCTATGACAGACAACAAGTTATTATAATAAGAATTTAATACATCTACGGAGACAAAAATCAATTATTTATTCTACGTTATATTAATAATTATAATTCTTATTATAAATACCCCCAAAAGATAGGTAGACCAAATTTTAGTTCTACACCAATACAACAATACCAATTTTAGTTATATACAAATAATACACCTCCAAGAAAAACTATGTATTTTATAAAAAATTACATTTATCTCAATATAATTTTAGACTATGTAATTCCCAAAAAATTACGTTCATCTCAATATAATTTAGATTAGTAAGAAAATTCCATAAAAAAAAAATAGATTAGTAAGAAAATTTTGAACAATTTAATATCCTTAATACATAGATAAGATTAAGAGTAAATTATACTTTAAAATGTTTATCTTTATATATTGCTTGATAGTTAAGATTAAGGGTATATTATAACAACAAACAAACGGAGTAATTAAGACGGTTCATATAGAAAAAGAAATAATCAAGACAACAAAATATTATTTTAAAAAACATATCAAACGATAATCCCAACTTAAAATAACATAACATTGAAAGTACGACCAATGGAGGAAAGCGAAAAACATTCAGAATTCTTCGACAGGGTTTCAAAATTTCAAAATGATAACAAGTGAAAATAAATTCGAGAAAGAGACCATCAAGAACCACTTCCATTGTATCCTCAGCATAACAATGTCCTTCAGGCCTTGAGTTTGCCATAAAACTTTGACTTCTCCTCAGTTGTCTGGAAACGTCCATGACCAAATTTAGAAGACGTATCAATGAACTTGAGTTTGATCTCCTCCAACGCAACCCTGGAAGTCTGGTGCAACAATGACTGCCTTAGAGTGACAACACGCTTCTTCGGCCCAACACAGCATCCCTTAATCAACAGATAATCATCCTTTACCACACCATAGTGAGGGAAACCTCCCATTGGAGTGATGTCCTTCTCAGTCCTACAATGGGTATCAACCAAAACACACATTACAACAGAATGTAAATATTTCAACAGAAGAAAATAAATGAACAAGCATTACTGAAGATTTCAGCTGACCTATCGAACTCAGTCATGGCAGAATGAGATTCCTGACCACCTTTCGCCAACTTGTAAATCTTCTTGTTCATTTCAGTTCTGTGATGGTATCCATTTTGCCCAGCCCTAGCAACAGTGAAAGAAACACGGGCAGGATGCCAGGAACCAATACAGGCAACCTTGCGGAGCCCACGGTGAGTCTTTCGAGGAAGGCGTGTAACACCCCAACGGGTCACAACACCCTCGTATCCCTTACCCTTTGTCACTCCAACAATGTCAATCATCTCATCCTTGCGGAATACAGCATCCACAGGAATTTGCTTTTCAAAGAAGCCATATGCATAGTCAACTTTCTTAGCAACATCACCTCCATTAACTTGAATCTCCATTAGGTGAGCCTTCTTCTGTTTAAGTCCCTTCATCTTTCTAATCTGAAACGAAGTTTACACAAAAAGAAAATATAAGAACTTACTGAAGGCCAATATTCAAAATATTACAAGCCATAAAAAAATATAGGATAGGGGTAAACCTGGGTATGAGCAAGAACACGAATAACAGAGCAGTACTTCTTCATTTTCTCCAACTGGGATTGGATGTCCTTCTTCCCTTCATCGCTGTCAAATTTCTTGGAATACTTAGTAAAGGCCTTCTTCTTTGACTTGCTCCAGTTCTTGTAGAACCTCCTCTTTACCTCCTCACTGAGATGTTGAGCCCAAACAGTATTCAAGGTACGGAGACCACGAGGTGTCTTGATATACCCAACAACACCAACAACAACCATTGGGGGCGTCTCAATAATGGTCACAGCTTCACATGTTTCTTTCTTGTGGAGTTCTGAACACAGAATTTGAAAGCATAAATTTTAAACCAAAAATAAATGAGCCTTACAACAAATTCTAGGAACGGAAATGCATTCAGCAATAGTAATATATGCAGGAAATCCTTGTCAGTCCAAATCCTCATCTCCCAATTCAAGCATTAACCACACACTATACATATAGAAAACTAAGATTACTTACTTGACCCAGGCTTCTCAACTTCACGAACAATATGAGTCATTCCAGCTTTGTACCCAAGGAATGCAGTCAAACTACAAGGTTTGGTGGGATCATCTTTGGGGAAGGCCTTCACTGTACAGGTGAAAAGTGAATTGACAAATTAGATGGCCTAATAAAGACAAGACCAAAACAATAAAACAATTTCACATGATAAAAAGAATAATGAAAACAAACATATTACAAAGGCCAAAGAAGACCATCAAACAACAAGAACAGCAATGAAGAAACAAAGAATCAACATTAACTTCAGAAACCTGGTTCACAACAAAAACATTTTCTTGAAATTAGTTAATTTAATTTAAAACTTAAATCAAACAATAATAGATGTTACAACTTTGTTTCTCGTGCTACACCGTTTAATCAAACCATTTGAAGAGCGAATGGCCAAAAACATTAAAACTCAAAATAAGACAAAAGAGATACATCAGCATCTCAAACCATGGAAATAAAGGTAAGAAAAAACACAATAATTGAAAGTAACAATCAAAGGTCTAGGTCTAGAGTGCTAAGCAAACCTTTTCCCTTGTGACGAGCAGCACGCTTTCTTGGAAGAAAGCCTAGAGATCCATGTCTAGGGTGCTCAAACTTTCTGTGGGACATACTTCCTTGATTGTAGTTACTCTGTAAAAGTCAAGCTTTTCATCACATTTACATATAACTTAAAGTTACACGAACATGAACATGGTTCATTTTAAGGTAATTACAATCATTTTAATCAAAATACGTTAATACAAGAAACTTATACATTTAAGGTTCAATATTAAGAAGATACATCCATAATTTGTTCAAAACTGGATACATTAAAATTGAAAGTACTGATATTAATCTACAACGAGTATGGAGCACTGGACGACTACCGCATTCTTTGAAAATGATATGAAATGCTCCCAACCAAAGGCCTATGGCAATGAATAACCATGCCAAATCTCTGGCTCATTTGTGATTCTTCCCAAACACCCCAAGAACGGGGTATTGGCAAAAAAGAGCACCTTTGAGACTCCAGCCTTGATTCGTAAAAAACAGTTGTTTCAGGGGGTACATTTCAATCATAACAATCTAACGGAGCAACCGCAGCACATCCACCAGACAAGGTTTATTGAAAAAACGACTTTGAACAAACGCATTTTAAAAATAGATCCATAACTTAATTTCCTCAAAAACATCTAAATTTAATTTTTAAAAAGAGAGAGTACCTTAGATTAGATATCAACAGCACAATTTTTCCAAGTCTAAACTAGCTACATTTGTAATCATATAACTCGTCATTCATGCATTTAGGAAAAAGAACAATGAAAATTAAGATCAAATCTCAGCCGAAAACATGCAAACGACATAACAAGTTTAAGCATAACTAAAATGAAACATCGTCAATAAATATAACAGAAGATCTTAACCTATATGGCCTATAACAGAAAATTGTTAGCAATATACACAAATCTATACATTAAATCTCAGCTACATGACTGGAAATTGGGTGGATAATACCTGAGCGCCGCAGCGTAATAGTTCCAACACAAAAACCCTAGATTTTGCACTCTCACTTACGCCTCGAGTCCATTATATATGACTATACCGATAAATGAACGGCTGAGATCCTATTAGATCGGACTATTGTTGAATCTAGGGTTTTGTTTCTGTTGTTTTGCGGAATAATGGGCCAATAGGCCCATATAATTTTTGTGGGTTGGACTATATTGGGCCTGTTGGACTTATAGAGATACTTCACAGAATTAATTCACTCACCTTAATTTTTTTAATTAGTAGATACACTTTCTGAACTACCAACATTACCCTTCGTGTACCTAATTTCTATCTTTGTCACAACCAGGTTAGTTTTGGTTGCAAGAAAGGCTTAGCTTCTATTAATAAAATTGCAAATTAAAGTAGATAGCTCATTCACAAAGTTCGATGGATTCACCTAAGTAAAATCAGAAACGAAATGATGAGACTCCTTAACCACCAAGTGTGATAACGTGTTAGTTTTATGACTAACAAAGTGAATCGTTACATTCGTGAGTTAAGCCAATAATGCTCTACAAGCTGAGATATAATCTCCAAAACAAGAATCAATGTTATTCATCGAGTTAATAGCATCAACAACTAACTTATATTTTTTTAAAAATTAGGGGTAGTGATTAGTGAGATGTTGTTACATAACTTTACTAGTGGATATTTGAAATTAAATTATACTCCGTAAGAGATTATCATGAATTATTACATTAACAACCTCGATCTACCTTATATTTTTGTAAAATATATACATACATACATACATAGAGCTAGATTTTTTTTTAGACAATGTACACTACCCTATTTATCTATTTTGATAATATGTTTAAGAAAGTCCAATTATATACCCAATTTTGCGTACCCGAGTCTTCTGATACATGATTTCAATTAAACGAAAAAAGATATGAACAAGTTCAGATATGCTATTTTAGTACTCGAAAATTTCGGGTACTAAAACATTCAGATCCAAGCCCGGATTATTTGAACTTACATCCACCCCTGATTTTGATTTTGGCAACGTACATTAGGAATTGGTCTCTTGTACTTGTATTTAGATGCAGCAATATTATTTTTAAAAAATAATTTTTTTTTTTATGGAAGTTAAATACTCATTCCTTTTTTTTCTCCTCCCCATGACTCGAACCCAGGACCTAAGATCTAGATAGTGGTGGTCTAACCACTTGAACTATCAACATCTAAATGCAGGAATATTATTTTTCAAAAACAATGCAGGAATATTAAAAAATTCCACCACTGCACGAATAGTATTTTCCACTTTTGTATCATGTAAATGAATAAGAGTTGTATTACTAAAAGTAGTCAACTATGTGATTTAACATAAATACACATGTTGGAAATAGTAGGATATGAGAACTTGAGAAGATAATTGAATGGTCCTACAATAATCATATAGGGTATTTTTGTTTTGTAACTATAGTGGACTATAAAATTTTTAAACTTTAAAATCAATATATATATATATATATATATGTTTAATTTCTTATGAATAAAAATGTGTGTTTGTAGTGAGATTTTATAAAGTATGAGGATGAAAAAATTGATGTTTTATTATGAGGGTATTGGAAGAATAAAAAATCGATATTTTATATCCGAAAAATAAATAATAGAACAGTGGCCGCAAATTGGGGTTGAATTGAATCTATAGAATAAAAGAAAATTTGAGATTGCAAACTTAAAATTTCAACTAAAATAGTCACGAAACAACCGTACTACTCATTCTAGTTCCACTAAACCTCCCATATAATAATAATAGGGGTGTTTTTTTTTTTTACTAAAATGTCTTTAAAAAAATGTTTGTCTCATAGATATTGAAATGAAAGTTATCATGAGATTTTTTTTTTTCACATTTTATTTTACTATATAAATGATTGTGATGTGTTATATTAAAAAATAATCAACGTCCTATAATATCGAGAGCAATACAGTAAAATCAAATATCAATGAAATACGAAAAGTGAAACAGTTGTCGAACCGTGATACGAGGCCATGAGTGAGAATGATGATGTCCGAGGACGACAATAAAGCATTGGACTATGACTTGGAATTCCACCACTTAGGGCCTACTACGAATGACAAACTAGGGCCCAAATTCCACACAATTACAATTATTGAAAAATGCATATAGATTATTTAGACTATGATTCTCACTATGGTCTACACGTCCTTTGTCCTTTCTTTTTTGGGAAAATCCCTCGTAATAATTTGACCAAGGGTTTAAGAATCTTCCTTAACCCTCAATCAAGTAAAGAATGTGCTCAAATCCATATGTAGGTTAGGTAAGAATTCTGTTTTATTTTCAATGAAAAAAAAAATGACAATATTCTTCTCAAGTCATGAGAATAATAATGAAGCCAAAATGGACGGAGATTTTTTTTTATATACATATGTTTAAAATTCGAGTATGGATAGATAAATATTCTCAATTACTTCAATTAATGTGATGTTTTTTTTTTCTTAATCCATTAATGGGACGATAAAAGAGTGAAGAGGTGAGAATAATCATAAGATAGACTAGATAGTACGTAGTAGTGTGTATTATTGATGAATAGTAAAAATGTTATGTAAAATAGAACACGACTATGTAAATTTATGGGCGGCTATAAGGTGGATGAAAGGAAGGTGATGGGCTTCCATGAAGCCCTCTCATGGATTAAATCACTCATCTTAATAAAGGTGCTCGTGAATGTCAACTCAAAATTAGTGGCAGTCTGGCAGATGCGATGAATTAGACTAAATAGGACCTTTTGTCGTTTGAGAGTATCAACAGCGGTAAAGAACCGTTGTTGAACATTCCTTTTATCTCTAGTGAGCAGGACTAATCGAAAAAATAATGTTTTAGTACATTTTCTTAGTAGAACTGTTACTTTATTCTAGTTCTTTATATTGGATTGAGTTTTTGTGGTCGCCTTTCTATAGTTGTTTGCTCTTGTCAAGATGGTTTTTACTTTAAAATAAAAAATTCTGATATAACTTCCAGTATAAACATTTATTTTTTAAATGGGTATCAATCTATAAAAAAAATAAACTAATAATAAATGATTAGTAAACCCCAACCATCCGTTAGACTACAGGTACGAAACTCAAATAATATGAACAGAGCATAAAATGACAAAAATTATCATATCATTTATGGGAGAAAATGATTTCTACCGATTTTTATAAATAAAAATAAATAAATCTAACATTGACAAGAAAAAAAATTATACCCATATTAAGAATAAATGACACTAATACCCTTAATATGAAAATTATATTTTACCCACATGGGCCACTATTACACTACCATCCCCAAAATCCAAATGTAAATTTATGGGGAAAAAAGGTCTTAATTTTTGTTCATCTTATCCACTATTACACTTTGAGGACATTTTGGTCTAAAAATGATAGTGGGTAAAAAACATTTTTTTATTATAAACATGGATAAAATTAATTTTACTTTTAAAAAAATGTGTATATTTTTTATTGTCAGTATTTAAAAAAGATGTGAACATATAAAACACATAATAAGACTGAACTCAACCCTATATGTATCAACAAACAAACATCAAAGATAACCTACAACGAGGAAGAAAACTGCACAAGACACAAAGATATACGGAGTATGTATTTAAATATGCATATACATCAATAATTTCCTTTCTTGCCCTCTCATTTGAAAATTAGACCTTTTTTCCCAGCAAAGGCAAGTAAAAATAGGAGAAAATGAGTTCACAAGGCAAAGATGCTTCTTTAAATGAAATGACTTTGAGAGAAAGCTTAGCCTCATCAGACAAAGGCTTTCTAAACGTGAATTTTTGATTCCTTGCTTTAGGGCTTTTTTCTCTCTTTATTTATCACCCCATCTCATCCTATTCAAATCAACTACAGTTTCCACTCCATTCCTACGTTAATTTCATTTTATTTTTTTTGAAGTATTTGTATTTTGTTCCACGATCGACTAATTCGGTAAATCAATTTCACTGTCCACTTGAGGGAATTCCGTTTAAGCTATAACTTTACACTCAATATAGACTAGTCCCATGGAAATTAAATTGTTTGCACGTGTGAACCCGAGACGTAGAGAGAAACACACTTCATTTGTTCCATAATTAATAACTTGCAATTTTTTATTTGAACGTCTTAAATTAACTTGCAACACAAAAACTAGAAAATTCTTCAAAAACTTAATCATCATAATATCTACAATTTTACACAAAATGTCATTACTATAGACAGGCACATACACAATATTCAATTCATTTATGTATTTTATATGTAAATGTTTACAAAATTACCCTAAAAACCATAATTATTAAACATGTCTCATTCGACAATATAAGTTTTTTTTAGATACAATAATGTAGCGTATAAAATTCTTGCACCATCCTATTCCTTTGTATTGTATACTCGAGATAATATACAATACTCTGCAAAATACAGTACTTCTTTATTTCCTTTTTGAAAGTTATAAATTTTATCATTTTAATACGAAAAGTTATTAAAAAAAAAAATTCAACAGCACACTGATTATTCTCTCAATTTTTTTCTCTCATTTTTCTATATCAACAATTCACTGCGCATTTAATATCATAAATTATCATACTTTAATTTTGTAAAAAACAAATATATGAAAGGATTTTTTTTTGTCTATAGATGAAAGGAGAATTAAATAATGAATTGAAGCAATGATGTGAGGTACACATCGACTGAATAAATTCAACAAGTTAATAAGTGGACATTATATATACATGTGTGTGCTTGTGTGTTCTAATAAGTGCAAATTATTACATCATAGTAACCTTCTCTATTGTATTTTTTTTTAGAGTCATCACACGTTTATCAATAGTTGGAAATAAAAATGCAAACCGCAAATTAATTAGCACGTGAGTAAAAATATTACTTCCTCTATTCTAAATAGATTTGTATACTTTTTTTTTTCTATTCCACACTATCACATTAATTTGTATATTTTAAAAAGTTTATTATCTATACAACTCACCTCAATCCGGTGAACAATTCATTCTCTAATCTTTCTGATTAGGATTGTAAACGAATCGAATAATTTTGCTCGATTCGGTATTCGTATTCGAAATTTTATGATTCGAATTCAAATACAAATATTTTTTTTGATTCGATTAATAAACGAATACAAATACAAAATTATGATATTCGATTCGATATTCGTAAGTATTCGATTATATTTATAATATATATAAATAAATATATTTTTAAATGTATATTTGTGTCATGTCCTATAATATTATTTAAATTATGATTTTAAAAAAATTTACCATAAATTTTCGAATCGAATAGTTTCAAGTCAAATCGAATAGTATCGAATACGAATCAATTTCAAATCGAATACTTGAAAAATAGTTATTAAAATATGTATTAAAAAATTCGAATCGAATACTCGAATCGAATAGTATCGAATAATCAATCGAATCGAATACCGAATCAAATTTATTATTCGAAAATTAAACGAATACGAATACTCGAATATTTTTACGAATCGAATCGAATACTGCAGTATTCGCTTCGATTCGATTCGTTTACAACCCTATTTCTGATGCATGGTTGCATGGATGAGCCCTCGAACGACATCCATGAATTGTGGTTGCTGCATTAATGGAGCCGTCCCAGACGACGCCTTGATCTTGCGATTACTCCTCGCTATACAGAGAAGCCCGGAGGCCGGAGGCCCCAGTTTGTCGGGGTGGATGTATCACAACGACAACCTCCAGAAAACATAATCAACTAGTTAAAGACCATCACCTCCGAGGCCTTCACCAATGAGTTGCATTTTGTTGCTTCATATGCGGGACGATGGGGATTGATCCCCATAAGTCATTTCGGCCATTTTGGATATGATTGGTTTTTGTGGGTTTTTATCGTGTTGGTTGGTTGATTTAGAAGGATATGCCTTTTTTCCTTGTTCCGAGTTTTGTTCCTAAGGAGGGTTTTTTCGGACAAAATTTGAATGAAGACCCGACCTTGATTACTAATCCTTAACGTTTCGAGGAATCCTTCATCAGTGATTGTGAATAGTTCGACTTGACTTGTGAACTTACGACTCTAAATCTTTTTTTTCTCAGGGAAGTCATCTACATTTGAAAAAGTTTGTCCTACTAGTGCTTTAAAATCATGAAAATATATATATGATTTATGATAACATATTACACAAAATGAGTCACATCTAGTGGGTGATGCTTGTTCTTACCTGAATGGAGCAGAAAAAGTATGCTTAAGAATTGTACTATCTAATCTATGGGACAAACACAAGTTCCATACAAATATAGTGGATTTTACCCTTTCTGAGAGAACCAATTACTCGCTCTTTCCCAAACACGATTTCTGATCCATGCAATGATGCCTTCAATAATTGACTCCTTTTGTTGGTTTGGTAGATCTCACCTACATTCCAAGAATGCACACTGTAACAATTCAATGTTCATGCTTTTTTTTTTTTTTTTTTTACTGTAAAAAAAATTAGTGAGAATATGAGATCAAATAAAGTAAAAAATACATAGATGACATATTTTGGTGTGCACCAATGATAATTACTTCATCCATCTCATAATTATTTGCACTATTTTCTTTTTCGTCTGTACTACAATCGTTTGCACATTTCTCAAAGTAAATTTTTTCATAAACCTCTCACAATATTCACATATTTCCACAAAATGTCATTATTTTTACCCTTAATCAGTCATTTACTTTACTTTATTCATAGAAATTTACAAAATTACCCCTCAACACTTCACTTATTACATTTGTTTCTTAGTTTGTGTGTTCATAAAATAGTGCAAACATTTCTAGAACGGAGAGAGTATGATGCAACCAAAATACGTCATTTATGTATTTTCTACCTGATATCAGAGCGAAAGATCCTAAACCTGATTTTTCGGCCTCCACTCGCCTTCTTAGTATCATTCTCTTTCTCACACACTTCACAACAATGGCTTTGAGGAGGAGTATTTTGAGTGATTCATCAAATAATCACGGTAACGGATGATTTTTTTTCTCTTTAATCCTTTATTGAAAGTAAAAATCATGAAAATGACTCATCAAAAGAAAGTAAGACAAGGACACTTCACAAGGGCACCCACCCTCTCACTTATGTAAAAAAACAGTTGTGCACCCCCCTTGCCATTAAACATGAGTGGAGCCACAACACACACACATGTGTGTGATTTTTTTGGAACTTCTGATAAATAATACAAGAGCACTCTTTTCCATGCAAGAGTGGGGCTAATAGGATTCTTATGTTAAATTGTAAATACAATACAATAGCACTCTTTTCCATGTGAAAGATAATGGATTTTTCTTTTCAAGTGGAAGATCAAAAGCAAAGATACATATATCTCTCTTGCTTTTGCTTTTTTCAGCTCTCCCTTTAGGACTATTCCATGGCTAATAAAGATTAATATAGTGTGATTTTGGTGTAGGAATAAAGCAAAAAAGAAAAGAAAAGAAATTAAAGAGAAATAAAGTTTGGTTGATTCCCCCATGCAACCTATTCATGCTACATAATTATAGTATATTTGAACATTCTTAAAAAAAACATTGTAATGATATAATAATTATCACTTCTCTTACAGCCCTACTGATGTTGCAGGCACATGTCCCCAACTCTTTTTAGGGTAATTGCTTGTGTGGAATTGAAAAAATAAATAAAAAAAATTCACTCTTTTTAGGGTTGTATTATATAAACTTATACATCAAAGTACACAAATCTTGTGTCTTCAGCTACGTACCAATTCTTGAAATACTAATAGTAATATTTTGTGGGATTTTCTGTCAGCACAGAATCTAGCTTCTCTTCATTCCCCAAGCCATCTCTAGAATTAATTAAAAATCTCATTAACAAAGTGTGATTAATTGTGGTGAGATATCTATGGTCAGTTCAGTATATTGCAATCGATTCGATTGTATCATAAATAGTGTCTTTCAATAATTTGGTATATACATAACTGATTAGACATCTGTCTTGCTGAGTTTAGTTCGGAGTATTCACTCAGTCCCCTACCTAATACTCCCTCCATTCCATAACTGTTAGCATCACTTTATGGACACATAAACTAAGAAAAAGATGTAACAAGTGGAGTGTTGAGGGTAATTTTGTAAACTTTTATGAATAAAGTAAATTAAATGATTAGATTGAAAGTAAAAGTAATGACATTTTGTGTAAATATGTGAATATTGTGAGGGTGAGGTTTATGAAAAAAATTTCTTTTGGGGGGTGCAAACAATTGTGGGATGAACGAATAAGGAAAAATGCAAATAATTTTGGGACAGAGGGAGTAACTCATTTTTTCATTTTTTGTGTTCCTTATTTAATAGTTCATACTTAAAATAGTTTATCCCACTAAAAAACATTTTATTACCCAAAACTTTAATCTCTCATAACATTAATAAACAGTTCATACATTAAAATCAGTGTAAAAAATTATGGATTCTTTAAGTAAAGGGATGAGGGAGTACTAATTAAGTGGATTTTATAGTGCTTCTTGGAAGGGCACAGGCACAGAGTGTAAGCCATGCAGAATCTGGTCCCAGAAATTCAGATACACTTGTTTTCATGCGTTTGCTAAAATACATAATAATACCATTAAATATAGTGAAAACTACAATGCAAATCCACAGCTAGATCTATCATCTGTCATTATCAATCAATGGGGTCAATGATACTAGATGAGTATCTATGTAAATAGTGGCATGAATGATGAATTCATTACATAGCCCCACCCCTTTAACTTAATTTAGATTTCAATTAATAAACCACAATCCAAATCCAAATCAGTTTACACACTTTCCTTTCTATCTGATCTACATTTCACATTCAAAACGGGAAAGTTTAACACAAACGTTACCCTTAGAATTCTGACTTATTTACCTTTTGTGTCATTACATTTTCACTTTTTCTTAGTTTTTGTGTCTAGATCAGTGCGAAAATTGATCTGGGGCCGAAAGTATATATTATGAGAAGAAGATGTGAAAAAGCAACTAAGCTAGCCATTCTTGATTGCTCAAAGTGCCATTTCATCATCTCACACTCAAAGTGAAATTAAAGGTGAGGGCAATTTTGGCCATATGAATAAAGAGAGGGGAGCAAGAAAGAAAGGGAGGGCATCATCACTTTTGCTTTTTTGTACATTCATAATCTTTACTTTAAACTTCTTGTTATCCAACGGCTGTTTTTCACCTTCTTTTTTCCAGTACCCCCCACCTCTTTTCTTGCCTTAAGTTCATCATAAACCTCTGCAAAACAAAGTTTTACTACAAATCTTGATCATGTTCATATCTGCTGAACTCTGAGAAAAAGGGGAACCTCATTTTCTTCCTTCAAGTTGAATACTTTTTCTCAAGATGATTGATACTTTTAATCTCAAAAAACTTCACATTGTCTTCAAAACTCACTTTCCTTGAAACATTTTCAAGAAAACAAAAAATGATCTCCTTCATTGTCCTAGCCCTCACACTCTTCTCCTTTACAAACACTTGCACTTCCTCCTCCCTCATCTCCGATTTCCACGCGCTAATCGCGCTCAAACGAGGCTTTCAGAACTCCAACTCGGAGATCACCACTTGGAATTCTTCCAACCCCACCTCAATCTGCTCATGGAGTGGAATCAAATGCATCCATTATCGAGTCACCTCGCTCAACATATCCAGCATGGCTCTATACGGCTCTGTTTCGCGCGACATTTCAAGGCTCGACAAGCTAGTCGAGCTCTCCATCGATGGAAACAACTTCACCGGTGACATCAACATTGAAAACATGAGCTCCCTTCGCTTCATCAACGTGTCGAATAACCAATTCAGTGGGGGCTTAGATTGGAACTACTCAAGCCTCCCCAATGTAGAAGTTCTTGATGCATATAACAACAACTTCTCTGCTCACCTCCCACTTGGTGTTACAAGTATGAAGAACCTCAAGCACTTGGAGCTCGGTGGAAACTACTTTTACGGCGAAATTCCAACAAGTTATGGGAGCTTGATGGAGTTGGAGTACTTATCTTTAGCAGGAAATGATCTACAAGGCAAGATTCCAAAGGAGTTGGGGAATTTAACAAACTTAAAGGAGTTGTATTTGGGATACTACAATGTGTATGAAGGGGGAATTCCAAATGAGTTTGGTAAATTGGTGAATTTACTTCACTTGGATCTTTCAACTGCAGATTTGGATGGCTCAATCCCACCTGAATTAGGGAACTTGAAGTCACTCAACACCTTATTCCTCCACATAAATCGTCTCGCGGGGCCCATCCCGCGAGAGCTAGGCAACTTAACAAGCCTAGTGAATCTTGATCTCTCTGTGAATTCACTCACAGGGGAAATCCCTTACGAAATCATCAACTTAAAGCAACTCAAGCTCCTCAACCTCTTCATCAATAAGCTACATGGATCAATCCCAGACTTCGTCGCGGATTATCCTGAAATCGAGACTCTCTCCCTCTGGATGAACAACTTCACAGGCGTAATCCCGACGAATCTTGGCCTCAACCAACGCCTGCAGATACTCGATTTGTCGTCAAACAAGCTCACCGGTACAGTCCCTCAACACTTGTGTGGTTCTAACCAGCTAAAGATACTAATCCTGCAGAAAAACTTCTTGTTTGGTGCAATTCCACAAGAGTTAGGCTCATGTACAAGCCTTGTGAGAGTGAGGCTAGGGGAGAATTACTTCAATGGAACCATTCCATCTGGTTTAATCTACCTTCCTGAAATAAACTTCCTTGAATTGCAGAACAACATGTTGTCTGGTTCCTTATCTGAAAATCGCGCGTCGAACCAGACGAAACTAGGCCAAATGAACCTCTCAAACAATCAGCTTTCCGGGCCTTTGCCTTTTTCCCTTTCAAATTTCTCTTCACTCCAAATTTTGATGCTTAGTGGGAACAGTTTTTCCGGACCAATCCCACCGTCCATTGGCGAACTTCACCAAGTAGTGAAGATTGATTTCAGTGGAAACTCCCTCACTGGTGAAATCCCTCACCAAATAGGCAATTGCATCCATCTTAACTATCTTGATTTGAGCCAAAACACCTTGTGGGGTTCCATCCCACAAGAAATTTCCAGCATTAGAATATTGAACTACTTGAATCTATCAAGAAACCACTTCAATGAGGCCATACCCTTATCCATTGGCCTCATGAAAAGCCTCACAACAGCTGATTTCTCATTCAACAACCTCTCTGGTAAGCTACCCGAAACAGGCCAGTTTTCGGTCTTCAACTCGTCTTCCTTCGAAGGCAATCCACACCTCTGTGGAGCATTATTGAACAACCCTTGCAACTTCACATCAACTGAAAACACCTCAAACAAATCCCACAATGCATTCAAGCTCGTTTTCGCCCTCGGGTTACTAATGTGTTCATTAGTCTTTGCAACAGCAGCTATAGTAAAGGCCAAATCCTTCAAGAAAAACAGTTCCAATTCATGGAAAATGACAGCCTTTCAGAAGCTCGATTTTTCGGTCTCTGAAGTTGTTGAATGTGTGAAAGATGGGAATGTGATAGGCAGGGGAGGGGCAGGGATAGTGTACCATGGAAAAATGGCGAACGGGGTCGAAATCGCTGTGAAGAAGTTGCTGGGGTTCAACAGCATTAACAGCCATGATCATGGCTTCAAAGCTGAGATCAGAACACTAGGCAACATAAGGCATAGATACATTGTGAAGCTATTGGCATTCTGTTCTAACAAGGATACTAATCTTCTTGTGTATGAATACATGAGGAATGGGAGCTTAGGGGAGGCTTTACATGGGAAGAAAGGTGGATTCTTGAGCTGGAGTTTGAGGTACAAGATTGCGATTGATTCGGCGAAAGGGCTGTGTTATCTGCACCACGATTGCGCCCCGTTGATCGTTCATAGAGACGTGAAATCGAACAACATACTGCTCAACTCCAGCTTTGAAGCCCATGTTGCTGATTTTGGGTTGGCTAAGTTCTTGGTGGATGGTGCAGCATCACAATGCATGTCTGCCATTGCTGGCTCTTATGGCTACATTGCTCCAGGTACACTTTCTTAAAATTCTAGTCCAAATCACCTGTTCCACTTTTTATGTTCCACGTTCTATTCCACTATATGGATGATATGACACGTGTTAAAGATTCAGAGGAATTCAACAGCAAATTAACATGTTTAGTTAGTTATTCAAAATTTAAACACAAATGTAGAAAGAATGTTGACTCCCATTTATCCCCCCTTTTCTATGATTTTGTATTGTGCACAAAAACAAAGCTTTGAAAGTCTACATGTTTTGTTTCTTTCGTTTATTTATCAAAGTTGAAAATGCATTTTCTTGGAGTCTTTATTAATAGTTCCAAATCAATTTTTACAATTTTTTCTGTCTGATATTAATTTTTACACCCTTAAAATTTTCATTTATTTACTCTCTATATCATTATCTTTTACTTTTCGACTCCTTAAAATTTTATACACTCTCTTTGTTGGAACATCACACAACACTTTGCACAAAAACTCCATAAACCTCTCGGAATATTTATTTATATATTTATACAAAATGTTATTTCCTCTGTTTCGTGATTACTTGCACATTCTTAATATAGAAATAGCCCAAAAATTAATACTCTTCCAACATATCACCAAATCACTTAAAATACTCATTATTTATCTTACATCGCCAACGATAAGATCCCATTTTTTTAAAAAAGTGTGTCAATTAAACTGTGCAAGTTATTTTGGAACGAAGGAACATATCCACTCAATCCAACTAAATTTATACATAACACTCTACACATTACGCATTTTTGTAAATGGAATATAAGAATTAATAATTGAAAAGTTAGGAGAGAGTCCACATAAAACAAAAAAACAGACTGGACTTGGACTGACTTTTGTGTAAATTTAAATGGTTAAAATGAAATTAGAGTGTAAAAAGAGGTTGAAAGAATATGGAGAATTTTATGGGTAAACGCACCAAATCAGTATGAGTTGTGTGCCAGTCACCAAAAAGACATGCATGCCCCTCCAACTTTAATTTGCATTTTCGTAAATTACAACATCAATAATTTGTTGCATTTTAAGTGATTTTGATATATTTTTAATTAACATATTGTTAATTTAATGTAGAATATGCCTACACTTTAAAAGTGGACGAGAAGAGCGACGTGTACAGCTTTGGCGTAGTTCTATTGGAACTCATCACCGGGCGGCGTCCAGTGGGTGGTGAGTTCGGGGAAGGGGTGGACATCGTGCAGTGGACCAAGTGTTCGACGAATTGTCGCAGAGAAGAAGTGACCCGGATCCTCGACCCACGGCTCACCGTGGTGCCAAAGGATGAAGCCATGCACTTGTTCTTTGTTGCCATGCTTTGCATCCAAGACAACAGTGTTGAACGGCCCACCATGAGAGAAGTGGTGCAAATGTTGTCGGAATTTCCCCGCCGTTCGCCGGAGTTTCAGTCCTCCTCCTCCACCCGCCAGAAAAAGAGCCACCCTGATGATCAAAAATTTCAACAGGATTTATTGGTATGAAATTTTCAAAGTTGTCTAGGAACAAGAATGAGTATAAGCTCTTCTTTATTTTTTTGAATTTTCAACTTTTTTTGTGTTTTTAACTTGTTTTTTCTTTTTCCTTTTGTGGAATTAGAAAAGTTAGGTAGAAAGGAAATAATTGAGTTATAATTAGGGATGTGGTAAATGGTAATTATATTTTCTATTCTCGTTGTATTATAGACTTACTTATAGTATATACATAGAGTGTTTATTATTTCGTGTTCAGTTTTGGGTGAATTTTGTTTCTTTCCATTCTTTTTTCTTGTGTTATTTTACATTTTACTGTCAGTATCTTTAGCACAAGTCGTTATGGTTATTATTGAGTGTCGATTATTTTTCCACTTTTTATACGTATCAATAATCAGTGAAATACATATGATAAAAATGATAAAATATTAAAAATGTTGCACATAATTTTATTCATGGTTCATAATATGAGAGATTTATTTTAGTCGGTAAAATTTAAATATCTAAATACTAATATAGTATTTTTTTTTTTTAAGAAATAACTTCAAATTTATTAGCAACTGCAAACGTCATTCCGTATGCCCACCACACAAGTCAGAGGGTCGTAACACATATAAGAACTCGAAAACATCCTAGCTGCTCTCGCACGATTGTGTGTCTTCACATTAGTCACACGAGAAATTATGTCTCCAAAATCCGTTCTTATATCCTTATTCTCATTTCTCTCATCCACCACCACCTTCGCGTCTACCTCCACTATAACCTTCTCATAGTTCAAAGATTTTATCCACGAGAGTGTCTCCAATAAACTCAACGCCTCTTTCTCATCCACCTCGTAGAGCCCCGGGTGCACTCTGATTCGAGCAGCTACAAACACACCCGTCGCATCATGCACCACAGCTTCAAAGCACATTATACTAACATAATTTATGAAACAACTTTTATCCATTTGGAACTTATTTTTATCTTTACCTTTTTTTTTTTTAAATAAAAAAAATATCTAATGACTAAGGCCTAGTTCAATGTGGGAGTTAAAGCCCAGATTATCAAAGAAACGGACATTTAATTGGTGGCCCTTTAAGTAAGCCCAAATACCCCACCCCCATGTATTATAGAAAACCCTAGTCCATTTCTTCAGTAAAAAAAAAAAATGGTTCAAGATAATTTATTAATGGAGTAGTTAACAATTTGTCATGCGTTATTAATGTGATACGATATGACACGATAATGATATATATTTGATAATATTTAATTTTTTCATAGTACTTCAATAAATATTTTAATTTTTATATATTTAAATGTAATTTTATTTATTTTCTTATCTTCTCGTGCATGTCGACACGAAAAATATCATTTTGTTATTGTATTATGTCGATACATATCTTTAAAATATCTTTATAGTGCCAAACATTTTTTATTTTTTTTTAGTTTGGGGTGTGTTATTAATTCGAATTGTTGAGAAGTGGATGAATTTCATCCACATCATTAGCCATTAGACATGTTAACCACACTTAGCAGCCTAACTAAAATATTATTAATTAGAGATTTGAAAGCAAAAATATTGGTGCAAAGGTTCATATAACAATAATAGAGATATTATTTGAAAAGTTCAATCAACATAATTTTCTACTTTTTTTTTCTCATCACAAGAATCAAATAAAAATTTAAAAAAATACATTTGAATTATGCTAATCAACATAAAATCATTATTGAAAATAAAATTTTCCATCGTCTCACAAAAATAACCACATTTTTTTTCGAATGTCCCAAATTATAGCTATATTTTTTATTTTATTTAAATATTAAATATTTTATTGACATTCTTACCCCTAATTAAACTTACGCCATAATTACTCATTAAAAGTAAATAAGATTCCGTTGCTTTAGAATTTACACCAGATTTATAGAATATCAACCGTAAAATAGGGATTTAGTTAAACTTGATCACATTTATTATTTTTTCTTAATCTGTATAGAGTTAAACGTGACTATCTTTATGAGACGGAAACAATATAATATTAATTCAAAATAAAATAATCACATTTTTCACTAATCATAATCAGTCAATAAATGAAGATACGGTTTGACTTCTGATGATTGGTTAGTTTTTCAAGAAATATTTTTTTTAAAAAAAAGTTATTTTCAAAAAATTAATAATTCAAAAATAAGAGCAAAATATCGGACGGATAAGATCCTTATCTGGCCATTAAGTAAACAATTTCAGCCGTTGGATCTCTTTAAGGGTTTAGGCACCGTCCCTCAGTATTCACGCCTCTTTTTTAGTTCTTCTCTCAGCTCTCTCATTCTCTCACACTCTCTACTGGAAAAACCGCTTCCAATTCTCATTCTGAGCGGTTTTCCCAATTTGCAAGAGGAAGAAGATCAATTGAAGAGGTGGGTTTTCTCCTGTCAATTTGGAAACATAGAAAGATTGATTTTTTGTTTGCGGTGGTTTTGATCTATTTTTTAACCTGTTTTTGGAGTTTTAAACAACTTAATTAGTACATTAAGCGTGTTAATGTTATTGGAAGAGGAGAGAATTCGAACTGAAGGGGGTGGATTTTTCATTTTTCCTGATTCTGCTGTAGCTGTTTGTTTCCATGATTTTAAAACTATAATAGATCTGGGTCATTATTGGAATCTGTTTTGTTCTTCTAGAAGTTTCATGGAGTTCTTTAAGTTTTGACACGTTTCAAGAATCACACTCTGTGTACTTGTTCATGCATATTTGGAGGTTAACTAGTATTCTTCATGCATACAGAAGATTAGGGGAAATTCAAAATTCATGAATGCAGGGATTTTTTTTTTTTTGAAGTACAGCTTTAATGATTTCAAAAAATAAAATTCTTTGTTGTTTATGTTTCATCAGAGTGGGATCTGAGTCAACTCTTCGTTTCTCATTCTTGTGAAATATGCTGTTTTTTATTTAATTTCCCTTCATCAGATGGTCATATTTATACATATTTAAGGTAGTTTTTTAATACATTAATTTTGTTTCCTTTTCTAAGGGTCTATGATATCTGATTCTGGGCTACGAAAATAAGATGTGGATTTTTCCCTGATATAGACGATTGCTACTTTGTCATTGTGTATGTATATTCTTGCATTTAATTGTGTATGTAAATGCGTGTAACCCAAAGAGGTCACCACAAGCAATATGTGAATGAGAGTTTTTCAGTGGTTTATTTGGAGTTATTCCTTTTATTTGACAAATTTCTGTGGTTGTGCAAAAAGGGAAAAATAGTCAAATTTCTCTCATTGACTGGCTGTCTTTTCAAACAAGTGCACCATTTTATTTTATTGGATTTCGTCTCCTCAGTTTTCTTGTTATATTTTAAGCCACGTAGACATATCCTTTTTCCAGGGATATTTATGAAGGAATAAGAATCTTGATCTTCTATTTTGTGGGGGTAGAATAGCATCCCCTTTTGAAAGGTGTATTGGGTACTTGCTATTTGAAACTCTCTACGTCTCACTTCTCCCTAATTTTCTTGATTTTGGATTGAAGTCATGTTGTGGCTATGGAAAACCTGTGACTTTTCTTGTTTCTTACCTTCTCTTTGAATCTGTTTTTCATTTATTGTAGGCCGAACAGTTAATATTGGAGGCTAAAATGTCCAGCAACAAGAAAATAGAGACATGTACGCCCTTTTTCTTTTTACTCATTTGTATATCTAAAATAAGCTTATGTTTTCATCTGTGTAGTCTTTTAAATCAAATTTGACTTTTATCCTTTGGACATGTGTCATCTGATTATGTATTTATAGCTTCTAAATTAGTTTGATCTCATTTGTTACCTGCAGCTGAGATAAGTGTTTCTGCCTTGAAAACTGATTCACCTATCAATCTCACTGAAAAAGATATGGTAAGTGTAATTTCTCATATGTTTCATGATGGAAATTTTTGTGATATGATATTTTTCTGTTCTAATATTGCATTATTTCTCCATATACATTGCTTGTTTTACCTACATGAAGGTTGTGTTTTCTGTGCTTACCCCCGTTTCTGTTGCCTAGCTTGTCCCTATATTGATGTAAATACATGGCAATGATTAAATTACGCATCACTTCTTTGACTGAACGGACATATGTTGCTATCCTTCATGATTGATTGTATTTCTTACAAACAAAGTTGTCAAGATGTTTATGTAACTTCCTTCTTATGATTGTATGCCAAAATTTTAAACGTATATAATTCACTCCTTTTTGATCCTGCAATTCTTTATTCGCATCTCTGAAAAAGTTTGGCATAAGTTTAAATAAGTTCAAGATGGCCTATCAAGGTCTATGATTATATAATAGGTGTGAACAGTACTTTTTCTTAGCTCTCAGCTACAGATATTTTTTCAAAACTCGGAATGCGTATAAATCCAATGTGTTTCTTAAATTTGTCTTGAATGATTGCATGTTTCACACTTTCACTTCTGTTGAAAATACATTACCAATCATTGTTTCATTGGGTTTTCAGGGTGGAGATGGAATTTCATCAGGATCAGTTCCTTTAGCATCTGATGCAGGCAATGCTGCATCTGGAGCCATAGATCAACAGTCGGCTTCAGAGCAGGGTGTTTATTATCCCACTACAGGCTGTTATGATTATTATTATCCAGGTAAGTTATTTAATTTCTTCTACAATATTGTGGTTCAATCTTGCAATATAAAAATCTGATGTCTTATTTCTCGTAGAATGTATGGTTTTAAATCATAGAAACACTGAATGGGTATCGGTGATGAGTAGGGAAGGAATTTTTTTATTTAGGGTTGAATGTGAGATTCCTATCTTATGGAGTATTGTAGTTCCTAAGATATTTGGATTTTTTTTTAATCAGCCATTGTATTCTCAAATTTGGTGTACTATTGTATTTCTTTTTCTCATGGTGTAGGAGTTACTAATAACAATGCACAGTCTGATGATAAAGGCTATTATAATGCTCCTGGTGGTTCTTTCACGGTATGCTGCACCTTCTTTGATTTTTCATGTTCATGTTTCATTTTAAGCCACAGTTTGTACTGTTACTGTGCTATATATCTGGAGTTTTATTGTTGATGGTTTTGTAGGGTCTCCATTATTTCCTTCCTGGCTATGCTCCATATATGGGTGTTGATGGAAAACAAGGCTATACGTCCTCTTATGGATCAGAAGCCTTTCCTTGTTATACATATGATATGGCCTCCTATGCTGGAAATGGTGCTGCTTCTAAACCTGCATCTGCTGGGAAGTTAAATGGATTTAATGCTAAATCTCTTAATAATTTCTCGGGCAGAACGTCTGCTTCACATTTTTATTCTCAAAACCAGCAGCCCCATTCTTCCAGGTCCATGTATCAGAAGGTATCTTGTGTAGACGAATATTTGTAAATTTTTACGTTGGTGCAAATTTCTTCTATTTAAACTTCCTGCTTCAATGGTCTTATTCACATTGATGACTATTATTCTATCACAGGTAGGTTCTGGGTACCCGTCTTCTGGTCTCATGAGTGGATATAATTCTGGTGGAATGTCGTCTGGCTCCCGATATCCTCGCTCGTCTTCTTCACAGTATGGTCCTGTAAATGACCAATCAAATGGTAGAGGATGGAACAACAATTATAGAAACAAGTCTGGAGAAAATTTTGGCAGAGGTGGTGGTGATCTTACAGGCGTCACCGAGTTAACTCGGGGCCCTAGGGGGGCTGATAATAAGAGCAACTCTGCTAATAAGTCCGAATCTGAGGTTGAAGAGCTTTCCTTTGCTATTGATAGGGATAGGTATAACTTACAAGACTTCCAGACAGTATACGAAAATGCCAAGTTCTACGTGATAAAGTCTTACAGTGAAGACGACATTCACAAATGCATCAAATATGATGTTTGGTCCAGTACTCCAAATGGAAACAAGAAATTAGATGCTGCTTTCCGTGAAGCAGATGCTAAAACGACTGAGACGGGCGTAAAATCTCCTGTTTTCCTATTTTTCTCGGTAAGCTGGTGAAATATGGGTACTCTGCTAATCCTATTTTTCTACGTTTGTTAAATTGTATTTTTCTGGTTACTCAGGTGAATGCGAGTGGTCAGTTTGTTGGGGTTGCTGAGATGATTGGTCGTGTGGATTTCAGCAAAAACATGGACTTTTGGCAGCTTGACAAGTGGAATGGTTTCTTCCCAATTAAGTGGCATATTATTAAGGATGTCCCCAACACTCTTTTGCGACACATAATTCTTGAGAACAATGAAAACAAGGCCGTCACTTATAGCCGGGACACTCAAGAGGTATTATCATTTGATTCCTTCAAACCACATTGTGTTTTTTTCTCCGGATCCTGTTAACTGTAGCAACAACGATGCATTTGTTATGACAGATTGAATTGAAGCAAGGCTTGGCAATGCTTAGCATTTTCAATAGTCACACAGCGAAGACCTCTGTGCTGGATGACTTCAATTTTTACGAAAACCGTGAGAAAGCACTAAGAGAGAAGAGAAAGGCTTCTCAGACCAATGGTTTTAGGAAGAATGATTATGAGGTGAGCTTTGTGTGCTTCTTATTGAGTTGGTATAAAAAGTTTAAACGTTTTGAGTTGTTAATAGCCTTTTTCGTGTTGTATGTAGGGCGGAGAAGATGAAAAGGGCGATGAGCTGGATCTCGTCTCTCGTACGAACAATCTTTCTCTAGATTCTCAAGCGCTGCAGAGTAGTATATGAGTTAGAATTACTTAGCATAGGAGATTACTTTTTGTCGATTTTGTTTAGGTAGATGAGCTGCCACTCCAGTTTTTACTGTTTTTGAAGATTCTCATCATTCATGACGTTTTCAGAAATCCCTTCAGTTTTTGCTTCAGTTTTCTGTCTTGACGAAATAGAAGAATAAAATCAAAGTGTTTTGGCTTGTGTTTTGGATTCTAAGCATCATTTCATTTTTTTGCTTTATTTGAAGAAGATATTAGGGAAAAATAACCTTCAGTTTCATTTCTTGCTTTATTTTTCTCTACATTTTTATGTGAAGAAAATCATTTTTCACTTGCCTACATGGGGCTCACAAACACTATAGACAAATTGATGGTGTATATATTTATAATATGTATCACATAAGTATAATGTTGCGTCATGCATGTGTGTATTTTAGGATTTATACAACAATTTCAAACTTTATTTCTGCATATATATAATATATTTCTAATCATATCGTCATTTTCCATAAACATCGCAATTAACTTTTGTACTCTCTAATATTAATTATAATTGTTTAATTTTTTAATTCAATACAAATTCTCTCATATTTATAACTAAATGTGCAAAACTATAATTGTATCATATAATCTCATTATAAACTGAATTCTAAAATTTAAATACAAAATCAATCAAACAAATTTACAAAGATCTCTTCAAACTCCGAACACCAAATATTTCAGAATCACTAATTAGATTCAATGTTTTGAGGATTAATATTAGAAGATAAAATGCATATTTTTCCCGTGGAATTTAGCACATTTTAACCAACCGAATTTAATTAAATGTATTAAGTCAATATAATGACAATTTTAAAAATAAAATAATATTGTAAAAATATTAATTTTGTAAGTTATTTTCATATTGAGAGTCCACAAGCAATTTTGAAATAATCATAAAACGGAGAGAGTATTAACATTAATTCCATTTTTTTTACCCCTGGGGCTAAAAATTGGTTGAAATTAGGCAAAAAATGCAGAAAACAAAATATAAATGAACATAAATTGCAGTTGATTTGTCCCAGACCAGTTGCCAGGTGAACCGACATATATGACAAACCATGTAAAAAGAGAATCAACAACATAAATATGGTCGCACCATAACGGATAAAGAGAGTGAGCCAATCCCGAATACAAAAAAGCATCTAAAACTGAACCAATTACTGTTGCTGTTGCTGCGACTGCGATGGCCCAGGTGGTGGTGCTTGCTGCTGATACGATGCCTGACCACCAGCTGCCTGAGGGGGCGGCACCCTACCGTGATACTGTTGAGGGTAGTGTTGATTAGGTGGAGGTGGGGGCATATAGGCATATGGTGGGGGGTAGAACGGTGGGTAAAATTGGCCTGGGGGAGGGGGAGGCATTCCGTATTGCTCAGACCCAGTTTTAGCTTCATTAGACCCGGAGGGCCCGCCCTCTTGAGACGGAATAACAGCACCCATCCTCTGAGGGTCCATAGAAGGATAATACGCCCTCTCTTGCTGCTGAGGCAACGGAGGAATGTTGAAATATGGCATGGGTGGGGTAGGGGCACCTGGGGGCCCCTGAAGAGGTTGGTTCTGCTGCTGTGATATGACTGCCCTTGGAAGCAACCCACTGTGAGTCACTGCTTGTTGCTGCTTTGCTTCGTCGGAGGCGCCTTCCAATTCTGGTTTTGGAGCTTGTGGTCTGCCCCAGAGTAGTTTAAGTCTCAAGCCTTTGACAACCAGTTTGTTGGAGAGTTCCTCAGCTGCTTTCTCTGCACCTTCTCTTGTTGTGTAAGTTACGAAAGCACATGCCCTCTGGAGAACCATCTTAACAGACTCAATTTCTCCATGGGCGTAGAAGTTGTCCCTTAGGTCTTGCTCAGCAATCCTAGCATCCAGCCCGCCTACATACAGGGTTCGTATGCTCTCATCTTCAGGAGGTTCCAGAGTAGGCATTTCTCCAGCCTTGTTCAGAAGCTTCATTGCCACTGGGTCATTGACACTGCAATTGGACAAGAAATGGAAATACAAAAATAAGAAAATCAGGAGAAGATCAACATAATGCACTGGTCAACATAAACAAGCATTGTACAACTACACAGTTCGGAGTTTTCTCATCAAGAATGGAAAAAATGAATAGGTAATAGAAACAGATTCTTTCGAGTAAAAAGGATGAAGTAGGTGGAAAATACATGAAAGAAAGATGAAAAATATTCAAATCAAGAATTATTCAAAAAGCTTAATTAACTAAATCAACGTCTCTGGACTTCAAGCAACCCAGATATAGAAAGAACTGGCTAGCAGAACTGCCAACACAGTTGCATGGGACACACTTCCGATTCCATATACAGAATTATTAGTTCTGAGTGACATCATTACCATTATAAGCTGAAAACAAGTAATACAGTTAAGACTTATTTATCAAAACCCATCGCCAGATAGTATGTTTATTTACAGCTTTCTTGAACACCCATACATGCACATGCATAAACCAAAAAAAATATATACTATAAGATAATTGTTTCCCAACATACCCATAGTAACGGTCTTTAATATTCTGCTGAGACAATTCACCTTCAACAGGCATTTCGTGCCTGTAAGGGCACTCCGGTCCTCTGGTACATTGACCACGAACAAAGAAACTGCAAACATGAGCTCGGTTTCTCTTGTAGTATGGTGTGGTTCTCTGGAGCTTCAAGATAGTATCGTTAGCCCGCACCTTTCCAAATGAAGATTCATAATCTATCCCAGCTCTTGCCTGCATATAACAAGTTTTAGAGGACAGGAACAGAGTAGAAAAGTTGACTACGTGAAAGAACTGCCTATCTGAAGAACACAACACACTTCAAAGTCAAAGCTGCAAGCTAACTCTTAAGATAACATAGGAAGATGTGCACAATTAAGGCTATGTAGGCAGAGCAATTCAAGCTCCTAAAAATTGATTGTCCAGTGTCAATACAACCCCAACTTTTCTATTTATTAATTGTGGTTCTTGTAATATCATTATATCAACATGAACAAGCATGCAAAATCAATATATTATTTGGTTGAGAAAAATAGAGCAGCACTGATGTCCCCAATAATAAAAACTGTTCCATGCAGCATTACTTCTTGTTTTCTTTCAAAACACACCCATAACTAAGTGAGAGTCAATATAGGCAGTTACTACAAAGAAACTGATTAAAATTTCAGAGACTGAAAACAAAAAGTATTCATAGGTGTGAACAAGACATGGTTAATAGTAAAGAGAAACATACCCTTCGATCATGCTCCTCAGCAAAGTATTCCCTATTCACGTCACTCTTTGGAATGGCATCATTGGAATTAATGCTCAAAGCAGTGTCTCTAACCTGTACGGGAAGCCCGTACTCAAGATCCAAAAGGCAAACTTGACAAACATTTTTCAGCTTACTGCAAGTTTGGCAAATCTCGGACTTCTTATATCTTGCATCACGACCAGGTCTCCATCTGAACACAGTGAAGGGCCGGGTGCAGATTTTGCACTCCTTATCATAATCAGCTTTTGTCTGCACCAAATAAAAAGCTAGTATGTTATTAAGAAGTATTCTTCCAATTTATTAAATAAAACATCAAAACAACCACAAGGCATCACATAGGAACCATAACTGAGGCTGCAGTGTCACCATGTTTCATATATAATTATCACCATTAGAGAAAATCAAATGAAGTAGACAGATCAGAAAGGCATCACACAGTTTTTTAAGAAACCATCACTTTACGTTATATCAAAACACAGAACAAGATGGTGGAATTCGTTCAGCGAAAATAAAGCCATTTATCAAACACAATACGAGATGACTATTATATTTTTTAAAACATTAAGTCATGAAAGTCATCACAAAAACCTAAGGAACCCAAAAGAAATTCAAATTCCAAAATGAAGACGCTATTCCATCAATCAATTCTTACACCTTTATCTATTATGATATTATCTAATGTTCTATATCCCCAAGCATACACAGCAGAAATTCAAATGTCCCTATATATTCAGCCATAAATATTAACTCAACTTCTAAAATAACAGTCTATGTGCCATTGTAAAATACCAGAAATTCAAATGATTGCAACCGTAGAACACAGAATTAACACCAAGGAATCGTAAAATACCATTCGAACGTAAGGGTTATCACCGAGACAAGATTCACAAATAATGGGGAAATCAGATCGCTCCCACCCATCAGCTTCCGCGTCTCTCAACAGCCTATGTGCCATTGTCTCCCGAGCTTAAATCTTGTTTTCAACACTGGGAAAATCGGAAATAAATACAGTTAAGCGCCGATTATATTTTAAAAAGAAAAAACCCTAAATTCGCAATCGATGTGGTTACTCGGGTGTACCTTGTAATTGTATCTCCCCGAAAAGACGTGCTCAGGTAGGCGAGAGTTGAGACGGTGAAAAGCGGCGTTAAAATTTGTGCGAGGCGGTGGTCACGGTGGCGGCGGAGTTGCAGCGTCCAGAAGGTGAAATTTAGAGAGGACGTGATGTGAATCAATGAGGGGTAAGTGGTAGTGCCGCGTTTGGATATTTTTAGTTTCCGAAAATATCAATTTTAATTACAACTGTCAAAATGGGCCAACAAAAAACAAGCCCACTTGGAGGCCGACCTTAATGGACGGGCCTGTTTGGTCTGTAGTCAATGGGCCGGCCCATCTCCTTTTTTCTTTTCTTTTTTATAGTAAATTTTAACAAATGGAGTACTATTATTAAAATCTTTGTTACAAAAGTCGTTGCCCCTAGGTCCTAGTCTCCGATCTACCACCCGCCTAACGATATTTTACTAAGCTTTTTTTTAATTAGATTTTTTAGAGTTGAAGTCCGATTCAAACAATTGATCACACTTTTTCAAGTTGAATCGACGCTTCAAGCAAAACATGTGGCTTTAGCCGCTTTACCATGATATATATATATTTTTGTAAAGTTCTATCGTCTAAAGGTGAAAACTGTAAAAAAAAAATTGCCGACTTTTTTGCAAATTTTAATTTCTTTAGAGATCCCTTTGCAATATTTTGTTTATTAAGATTTTGAGTTTATTGCTGGAGAATTGTAAAATAAAATAATTAAAAAATATATAACTGGGCGATTAGATATCGTCTAGGCTCCGTTTAACCGTTAGACAGTTGTCAATCCGTCCAACTATCGATTTCCAAAGTTTGATTAAAATAGACTCGGTCCCACGAAATTCCAAGATTCACGGTTAAGATTAGGCGCCTCAATTTCCATTAATCTTTTTTTTTTTTTGACAGGAATTTCCATGAATCTTGACTTCATTTGAAATAGGTCCATCCAAGAAATCAATCAGCAAAACAGCAACAATGTCTATTTCTTTCTGCTTCACCCCATCAATCTGCCACCAGAAACAAACCCCTCCAAGAATCCCACTCTACAAACCCCTAAACCCCATCAACATTTCTGCAAGGCCAAAGCTTACACATTCAAGACTTTTTCCCAGTTCTAACTATGGTGACAATGAAACTTTTGAAAACCCATCTGCAGTTGTACCTCCAGATGAGCCCAGATTGGACAAATGGCTGTCCACTGCTGCGAGCTTGTACCCTCTTTATGTCACTTTTGGAGGGGCTGTTGCCTTTTTAAGACCCTCCACATTTTCTTGGTTTGTAAACTTGGCTCCCACTTCATATAGCTTCACTCTTGGATTTATTATGTTCACTATGGGTATAACTTTGGAGCTCAAAGAGTTGATCAATTTGTTCAGACAAAGGCCAATTTCTGTGAGTTTACTAGTAAATCACCTTTTTTGCCTAATTATAATCTTGAATATCTCAGTTGTATACTCCATTTTATACTGTAATGGGTCGCCTGTATTTGATAACTTTTTGATTATGTAGTGTAAATCAGTCTTATTTCAAGAAATGCCTATTGGGTTTTAAGGCTGTTTATAGGATTTGAGAGTTTTAATGATAGTAATGCCATGGTTGCTGAACTGTTATTTGGCAATATCTTGATACTAGTTTGAGTTTAACTTACAAGCTATCTATATATGATTGCATTTGCCTTCTAGGCTTTTCCAGGTATCATTGTTTTTGTGTTGTTTATTTAGTTAATTTGAAAATTTTCATATCGGAACGATTACGATCTGCTGATTGTTGCAAGTTTGTAAAAGAACTAAATCATAACTGTATTGCCAAAAATATTGAATAATCCACACTCACTATCTCTTTCTTTCAATTTTTTTTGCTTGATATATAGACCCCATGTGAGGAATAAGTTTGATGATACGAGCCTGTTGATTATGTTCTGCTGCACTTTTGAAAAGCACTGAAAGTTCTTATGGAAGTTGGTTTTGTAAAATCACAAAATCTGTAATTCCCTTGGTTTCAGATTCTCTATGGCTGTGCTGCTCAATACACCATTATGCCTTCTTTTGGATATATAATTAGCAAGTTGTTGGGGCTCTCACCTTCTCTTACAGTTGGTTTGATACTGCTTTCTTGTTGCCCAGGGGGAACAGCATCGAATGTGGTAAGATCAACTACTACAGTTCATCAGTATATTTATGTTATGTCTTTGTAGATATAACTTATCGTTTTCAATATGACCTTATCCTCGACTGTGGCATCATAAAGAGGGCCAGAGGCTCAGAATATAACCTAATATTCTAGCTTTTCTAATCATTTTGATGGACGAATACAATATCAAAACCATATACGGAGTACTAATCATTAGAGAACTGCCATTCAATGCACATTAAGCCAAATTTTGTATTTGTTGAATAGTTCACCATTATAGAAATATAAATGCAATAACATTGGACACGTCTCATGCTTATCAGCCTTTGTACTTATGCCACCTAGAATACATTCAGATTCAAAATGTGATGCATGGTTAGCCAAAACATTTACCATTGACTATTTTATCACACAAAGATTTAATAAAAAGGCAAGAATAACATTGGCTATGTCTCTTTTATGCTTATCAGATTCGTAATTATTACTTTCCCCACCTAGGATGCACAGCCTGCAACTGGATATGCTAAGCTGAAGACACTCTTTAGTTATCAATTTGATGTGTTTTATTGTGTAACTCAATGCTAATAGTGTCACTGGTAATATTGGTGTTTAGTTAAATTAACAAGCTATAAAACTAAAGGAGGACATTTTGTTACAATTGCACCAGCAGTATAGCTTCAAGCCGCACCTAGTTTTTCTAAATGCTAGTGTCGTTTTTAAGAATACTTCCATCACATACCCTTTTCTGAAAATAGTGTTACAGGTAACCCTAATTGCCCAAGGAGATGTCCCATTGTCCATCGTAATGACAGTATGCAGCACCCTTGGAGCAGTCATTCTTACTCCTCTGTTGACGATGCTTCTTGCCGGAACTTATGTTCCTGTTAACGCTGTCAACCTATCCGTCAGCACCTTGCAGGTGAAGTCAGCATTACATTCGACTAAAAGAAATATTTTGTAATGATCTTTGCCCTGTCTGTATAGGTGGTAGTCGCCCCAATTCTGTTAGGTTCATATCTTCAGAGCACATTTCCAGGAGCTGTGAAACGAATGACTCCTTTTTCACCGCTTCTAGCTGTTTTATCTTCCTCACTGCTTGCTTCCAGGTCTTTTATTTTGTCATTATGTTGTTTATTTGGAACTATTCTGTAACTGCCGCCTTTGCTTTTTTCAGCGTGTTTTCAGAAAATGTCGTTCGTCTGAAGTCTTCTGCCATGGGTGCAACATTATCATCTGATCTGTCTCCAATTCTTCAAGCTAAAGCAATGCTCTCCAGTGAGTTGGGTGCTGTAGTACTTTCGGTTATATTGCTACATTTCGCAGGGTTCTTTGTGGGGTAAGATCTACTGCTTTCTTCACTATATCAAATTACTTTATTGTTTGTTGATAACCAATTTTAGAATTTTCAGAGTTAATGTGCCGATATGCATTGTGCAAGAATTCACCTTTCCTCAGTCGATAGCTTGTTTTTAGTTATTATGGAGTGGGTTGGTCTGCTATGAACTCGAGTGCATGTTGTGCACCCTAGTCCATGTTGCACTTTTCAGTTTTACTGACTTACATTTTTTGGTAAATGGTGTTGCACTTTTCAATTATTAAACTGTATAATAATATTTTTAGTCATAGTGACTTACACTTTTTAGTAATATTGTGTTGTACTTTTCAGTTTAATAACATACACTTTTTTTTAGAGTAGGGTGCACAACATGCACTCGAGTGCATACTAGACTTTACCTCATGGAGTTACAACTTTTTCTTCCTTCTATTTTCTTCTCATGAGAAGCAATCATGTGCTTGAATTTTCGTATCCGATGTACATTTTCGTTGAACAATGTAAAAATATTGGGTTTCCCATGCAGGTATCTGTCTGCAGCTTTTGGCGGATTTAAGGAGCCACAGCGACGCGCAATATCAATTGAAGTAAGATCCTTATAATGCCTAGCCTCTCCAATATCAATTTAAGGAGCAATCCTTGAACTCATTTTTCCTCGAGTTTTGAACACAGTCGACTTTTTCGTGTTGTATGACTGCAGGTTGGCATGCAAAATTCATCTCTAGGAGTGGTTTTAGCTACATCGCATTTCACCTCACCCATGGTTGCTTTACCTTCGGCAATGTCAGCTGTACTCATGAATATCATGGGTAGCAGTTTAGGTTTCGTTTGGAGGTACATGGATCCTAGTTCCGATACATGACCAGAGAACTAGAAGCTCGTTTTTTTGGTAGGTTTCTCGAATATCTACGTGATCCACGAGACCTTTGGTAAAATTGTTTTTCCTGCAATCTGGTGCTGGTTTTTTAAGAATGTATGTCTCTCACTTGTTGAAATAAGATTTTCTAAAAATTTACAAAATTAATTTGTTGTTGTAATCAGTATTTATTTAATTAACGTACTCTCTCATCTATGAATTATCATGTAGTAGTTTATATTCTTTTGCAAATAATTGGCCAAAATGATGTAAGCCAAGTACAGTGTAACCAACTTGTTTGTTAGATATACAAATGTGTTAAGGATGTTAAACTTACCTACTCCCTCTGTTTTTTTTTTTTTTTTTTTTTTTTTTTTATAGATGATGTTTTAGAATAATTTGATGATGTTTTAGAATAATTTGTTAAAATTAAGAAAATGTATGTATCTAAATTTAGAGGGAGAATATAATTGGAATAAATAGTGTAAAAATTCTAAAACAACATTTAATTATCAACAAGAGAAAAGGTGTAAACATCATCTATTAAAAAAAAATGGAGGGAGTATTGTTTTTTAAAAAAAAAAGTACCAACTTTTAAGACAAATATATAAAATCACTAACTATTTTCAGTAAAAATTTATAAAATGAAACAAACGTGGCTTTATTTTCAATATAAAATTGAGAGGGTTTCATGGAAGAAATCATAATAAATGCTGAGATTGAATATAATTTCTTTTTTTTCTACAAGCATGATGATAGAGATTGATTTGAAAAAACAAATTAATTTCTACAAACATGTCCCAGGTATGATGTAAAAATTTTGATTTTTACAAACATGTCCTAAGTATGGTTAGTGATAGAAAGAGATTTGATTCACCGTGAATTGGTGATCTAGTGTATATTCTATTTAATGAGTTTAAGCAGAAGATATTTACAAGATGAAATAGAAATATTCAAATATTCTTGATCTTATCATTATCGTCAATACCCCCCATCAAGCGCTGCGTCGGATTCGAGGAGACGCAAAGCTTGGAGCGAAGGAACTCGAAAATCGGGCGTGACAAACTCTTCGTAAAGATATCTGCGAGCTGGAGATTGGACGGAACGAACTGAGTCGAGAGACGGCCGGCCGAGACCAATTCGCGGACAAAGTGGCAATCGATATCAATATGCTTGGCTCTCTTGTGGGCCACCGGATTCTGACTAAGAAAAATTGCACTTTTGTTGTCACAGAGAAGCAAGGGACAAGACGTTGGCAGGGCTCGAATTTCTTGCAACAAATTCATTAACCAAACGACTTCTGAAGCAGCATTAGCAAGGGCCCGATACTCAGATTCACAACTGGATCGAGCGACCGTAGGTTGTTTCTTCGCACTCCAAGATACTAGATTACCCCCGAGAAATATAGAAAATCCGTACGTTGATCGTCGTGTCTCAACACAACGAGCCCAATCTGCATCGGAATAGGCGACAATAGAATATTCTGGGCCATGCTTGAATGTTAAACCGAAATGGAGAGTCCCTTTAACGTAGCGTAGAATCCGTTTTACAGCTGAGAAGTGATCAACAGTGGGAGACTGAAGGAATTGGCTGACCTGATTTACAGCAAAAGAGAGATCCGGACGAGTAATAGTAAGATACTGTAGAGCGCCAACCAAAGAGCGATACAGAGTAGGGTCAGGAAAAGAATCACCCGTGCTGACCAGCGAGTCACCCGTGGCTAAAGGTGTTGCGACAGGCTTGGATTCGAGGAGATCAACCTTTTTCAAGATGTCGTTGGCGTACTTTGCTTGACCAACAAAGATGCCGGAGTCGGTATACGAAATTTCGAGGCCCAAGAAGTAGCTTAAACGACCCAAATCTTTGATGGAAAATTCAGCTTGGGTTCTAATATATGATAAATGAATATCTTTTCAACACATTGATTTACTCTTTCTATCAGATACAATTTCAGCCACTCTCACCTATCAATTCCTCCAAAAGTGGATTATAAGTCATCCCAATTTTCACAAGAATCCGTTCTACGTTGCCGGTGATTCTTTTGGGGGCATCATCGTTTCTCTTGTTGTTGACCACATCTATAACGGCATTAAAGCAGGGAGCGAGCCATCGTTGAACATGAAAGGATACATATTGGGAAATCCTATTACTGATTACTTTATAGACTACAATGGGAGAATTCCATATGCTCACCGAAATGGACTCTTATCAGATGAACTCTTTCTGTCTGCAAAACACAATTGCAATGGGAATTATATAAGTGTCGAGCCCAACAACCATCTCTGTAAGAATGTTATGGAAAGAGTAAATCAATGTGTTGAAAAGATATTCATTTATCATATATTAGAACCATGGTGTCATACATTGAATGGACATCAAGATGAAAATTATGGTCGGCGTTTTCTACAATCCTTCACTCCCAAGTCGTCATGGTGTCGATCATTGAATTATCTCCCCTCGAACAAATGGGCCAATATAAAAGTTGTCCAAGAAGCTCTGATACCATGATAGAAAGAGATTTGATTCACCGTGAATTGGTGATCTAGTGTATATTCTATTTAATGAGTTTAAGCAGAAGATATTTACAAGATGAAATAGAAATATTCAAATATTCTTGATCTTATCATTATCGTCAATAGTTAGTAATTCCCCCTTGATACAAGATCAATACAGACGACGGTGCTGCATTTTCTCCAGAAAGCTTACATTCAGGTCGGTGTTTCGAAATTACAAGAGGCTGGTTGAGGTCTTTCTTTTGAGACGAAGTTGGCGACAACTCTTTTTACTATTCAGTATGCTCATATACAGGGCTGACGTTACTTATGGATGGAGTCGGATTCTAGTTTGACTGTTAGCACTCTGATGGGCTCCACTCCTATTGTACCCTGGCGCCTGGAAGGTCTTTGAAGTCAGGTCCATCCTCTCACCGATGACATATACATTCGATACTCACACACTTTTCGAGAGGCTAATCAGACGGCAGATGCGATGACCAAGACCAGACTTAACTACATTTGGAGTGGATATCCTCCCGACTTTTTACTTTCATTTTTGCATAATGACTTGTACGCGATTTACTTTAGACGTTGATTTTTAGAGTAGTATACCTTTTTTCTTAACATTGAAGATTTTTCAGTTAAGGTTTTAATGGCAGTACAATATCTAGCTCGGTCTGTGAGCTTATGATTTCAAGTTTCTTTTTCATTTATACATCATTAACTGAAATCCTGCGGTTTTTGCACCTTTGGAACCGAAATCGAGGAACCGCCGGCTCGATTTTTTTATTTTTTCCATGTGTATTTGCATTAAGGAGCGTGATATTGTACCAAAGTATTAAAATTTCAAAGAAATTAGTTAGTATTAGGGACTGATTACCAGAAATACTTATGATGGAGAGAATGAAAACAACTGGACAGAACAAAACAACAGTGATTGAAGCTAAACATGTCTTTACCTTCCTTGTCTTGATTGAATTTTACTTTTTCCAGGAAGCTTCCTGTAAACTGCAATTCTTTGTCTTTTCTTCATATTCAAAAACAAATAATATAAGCCTTTTTAAATAAAACAATTGATGAACAAACATTCGTACGTGCAGATTTTATTTTCTGCGTTTCGGATTTCATGCATTTTAAATTTATTATACAAGACAACCCGTGATTTTATTTTATTTTTATGTGGATTGAGTTAGAGTATATATTATCATCAAGAAAGTAGATATTTCGAGTTGGTTGGTCTAACCTTGTATGGTGGTTGGGATTCGCATATTAAATTTGTTTGTATTATACTGCTACTCCATCTATAAGTTTCTCTCACTTTTAAACACATAGATTAAGAAAAATTATTAAATTATAGATACAATTAATACAAGTGATGTACTTCCTTCGCCCGCCCGTTTTTAAGCTTCTCATTACTTTTTGACACATAGATTAAGAAAAGTGATTAATGATTGAGAAAAAAAACAAGATATAAAGTGAAGTATAAAAATAAAAAATTAAAAGATGTACTCCCTCCGTCCAATTTTAAAATGTCTACTTCTCCGGGCACGAATTTTAATGAATATTGATTAGTTTATTAATAAAATAGATAAGTTGAGGATATGATGGGGGTATTGTGAGGTCCATTTCTAAATAAAGTGAATGACAAAGTGAGGAGCATTATAAAATTGAACAACCAAGGAAAATGAGAATAATAAAATTGGACAGAGGGAGTATTTGTTAAAAAAAATATCTTATAACGGATATACCAAAATGATAAAATGTGAAGCTTATAGGTTGACGGAAGGGAAGGAGTAATTGAGAAAAAGTAATATATAGAGTAATGTGTAAAAATAAAAAATAAAAAGATATTTATAAAAAAATATAGAAAACTTATAGATGAACAGATCAAATGGTAAAATGAAAAATTTATACACAAACGGATGAAGTATATTTTTAAATTGAGTAACACTAAAAAATACGAAATATAATTTGTACGTAATTTTAACACTTTAAACACGTCTATATCATTTTATATTTTTTGGTGAATCAGTTCCTGTAATAAAAAGTATCTTGATGAATTGTTTAAGTAATTCACATGTCTCGTAAATAGTAATCGATTTGATGGGTAAAAATACCCATCCCTTTTTTTCCCCTCCCCGTGACTTCAACCCAGGACCTAAGGTCTAGGTAGTGGTGCTCTAACCACTTGAGCTATCCCACTTTGTCTCGTAAATCGTAATCGATGAGAGAACTTTTTTATATACCCCAAACCCAGTTTACAGCAGAGTTAACAGCAAGAGAAAATTACAGATAAAAATTACCATTGAATGCATAGTAAAGGCTCTCTACTCCAATTCTCAAAGTTGTTCCAATTTTTACCATCTGCGTCAGAATTAATTTTGCAATAGATTGGTTTATTTTGATATAAATTTTTAAAATTATATTAAATTGATAAAATAATTAAAAAGATTCAAATAGGGCTTGATATTTTATAAATAAATATTGTATATATTAATACTAATAATAGATACTTCTTCCGTCACAAAAATATTTGCACTCTAAAATTGACATACTTAAAAAAAAAAAAAAACACGTAATTTTGTAAACCTTTTATAATTAAATAAAGTAAATACATTGGATGAATTTAGTGTCATGTATTGTTTTAAAATAATACTAACATTTTGTATTTTGTGTAAATATATGAAGAATGAGTTTATAAATTTTTTAATTTTTTTTATGTATAAATTTTTGTGTTTTTTTTTTTTTTTTACAAATAATTATGGAATCATACAAGTTAGAATTAAATTAATACTAAATATTGCGGTTAGGTACAATAAATATGAACAAATACTTTTTTTATTTTCATTTGAATTGAGTACACACATAATCCTCACGATCAAAACACGCACGAATTGCGCGAATTATAACACATAAACACACACATATATAATAATAATAAAATAATAATAATAATACCTATAGCAATAATTAAGAAATTGCTCTTAAAATTACATTAACACCCCTCCATTTCCCCCCAACTATTCTCAAATAGAGATGTTCAACATGTCCATTGCAAGATTCTCAATCATCAAAGCTTCCACTTCACCACTGCATTGAAACATTCCTCCTACAAATTCATCAAAAAACGAATATCATCAGTACTTTAAAATTCAGTTACATTATTTGCGATTCAATTTGAGTCAGTTTACCGTAGAAAGAGTGTGACGTAGGGAGGGTAATTTTGGGAGACGACATCTTCTTCCTAAGGGGGCAAGAGGAGAGGGGTAAAAGAGGCAAATTTTGGCAATTGCAAATTTCAATCATGTAGCCATCAGGGTCATGGAAGAAAATTTGATCAACAATAATTCCACCTTCTTTAACAACTGCAGTCACATACTCTATTTCCATTTCTTCCAATTGATGAATAATTAGGTCCATGTCTGTGCATTGAAATGAGATGTGATTGTCCTTAGGGTTAATTTTGTCTTTCTTGTTCATTGCCTTTTCTGATTCTAGCAAATGGATTCCAATCCCATGGTTGAACAACCTGAGGACAAAACAGTCATTTCATATTTAAATTAAATTAAATATGCTATGAAGAGATAATATCTTCAATAGTTCTCTCTGTCTATTATAGATATACATACTAGTTAGATTTGAAATTAATGAGTGGTGTGAAGCCTGAAGTGGTCACATGCAGGCAGGGCCTACTGGCATGAAAATTGCAACATGTTTATAAAATTATACATTTTTTTTTGAATGATTTTTGTGCGGAGATTAAAGAATATAGTACTCTCTTTGTCTCATTTTAAACTTTACATTTAGAAGATATTGATACAAAGCTTTTAGTAAGAGTATAATATTTTATGTAAAGTTGTCGGTGAAAAGTGTAAGAAAAATAAAAATTGTGAAGGTGGAAAGAAAAGTTAGCGACAATTAGTGTAATTTTATATAAAAGTAGAGATAATTGTTAGTAAATGTGGGACCACAACTTATCGAGAAAGAAAACGTAAAGTTTTTAAGAGGACGCTTAACAATGACAAAATATAAAGCTTAAAGGGGTCGAATGAAGTACTTCACAAAACATGTAGTGGGTAGTAAAAGTAGAAAGATGTACGAAGAAGAAAACATAGATAGAGAGGGGTAAGAAAGAGAAAAGGTAAAAAATAGATAAAATGAAAAAATGATAGTGAATTTTATCACTTAAAAATATGAAAAACTTATAACGGAGCGTGCAATGTAGGTAGGTAGAAAGTTTATGACGAGAAGAAGAGTTATAAAAGTTGCATGATTATGTCCTAAAGTCATGATTATTAGCAACATGTGAACATAAAATTCTACTGAAATGAGATGATTATGTCCTAAGAAGGAGAAAATAAGGGTAAAATTACCAAGCGCCCTCAAAGTCGAAGGAGGAGGGCCTTTTGATGAGGACGAATCCGAGGACTTGTTCGTAAAATTGGACAGATTTCTTGACAGATTTGCAGACAAAAGAGACATGGTTAAGTGACAAGAGAGGCATGCTCATCACTTCTTCTATTTCTGCAACACTAGTAGTAATCTTTGTGCCCATTTTCCCCTCTCTCTCTCAAATGTGTTTGCTATGAGTTGAGAGAAAATGTAAGAAAATATGAAGATTGGCTTGTGTAGAGGCCCATTATATATGTGCAAATAAATCATTGTAGGGTAGGGTAGGGTAGGTTAGATATATATTAAAATAATGAGTGAAAATATAAACTATGTGACTCTCAATTTATCTGTCATTATTTATGTGTCGAACAATGTATCTATCCATCAAAAGTATGTTTATTTTCTTTTATGAAAATAATCTCTTTATTTTTATCTGACAGGCAAAATCGCATTACTTTATCCATTTTTATTTTTTTTTAAATCTGTGTTTAAAGGTATACACATATTTTTTTTTTTTAAATCTGTGTTTAAAGGTATACACATATTTTTAATGGACCGAGGGAGAGTATATTAAATATTAACCAACTAAGCTTGACAAATGATTACTTGTAAGTTACATTCATTCTTGTTTTGTGATTAAATGGTGATTTTATAATACAAATAGTGTGCAGGACCAGTACATTGGATTGCAAACTTAAGTTTAAAGTTAAATTATATTATATGAATAGTGGCTAAATCATCATTCTATGCCAGGGTGTCAAAGCAGATATTAATAATCTTCAATACCTTCAAAACAACTAGTAATATTTTAATTTTTTTGTTGTTATTATTATCTATTACTACTATTATAAAATAACGACAAAGTGGGATAGCTCAAGTGGTTAGAGCACCACTACCTAGGCCTTAGGTCCTGGGTTCGAGTCATGGGTAGGGGAAATGGGATGGGTATTTAACTTGTAATCAAAAAAAAAAAACTATTATAAAATAACAAAAACACATACCAAGTCTAGGTGCACCGTAACATTTATGTATTTTTAGTATTAGTTTGTTCTACTGATTTTTCTTACTTTAAAAAATAGTACTCCATCCATTCAAATTACTTATACGCAATTTCTGGATACGTAATTTAATAAATATTAATTCATTTATATATAAAATACATTATATATGTTGGGTATGTGATGGAGTATTGAGAGTCCAGTACATTATATATAAAGTGTCATTATTTAAAAAATGTTTAATTTCATGTAATATGCACCTTTAAATTACAAAACTGTGACATTTTGTGTACTAAATAATGATACTTGATAAAAAATATTTGTAAACAAAAATTCGTAAAAGTTTTTGTTTACTAAAAATATTAATTATAAAATGATTACTGGTACAATTATATAATCGCACGTTTTTATTTCAAAGAACGTTCCCATTCACCAACCACAGCAATCCACGGTTTAAAAGCTGAAAATATATCCTTTTCAAATTTCCATTTTCTTTTTTCTTTTTACTTTTCTTCTTTTTTGTTTTTCCCCATTTATAAATGTGCACCGGCCAAATTTTACTCGTGATTTAAAAATATTGCATAAAATTTCATTGTAATTAAAAATTGCACTAGATTCCACAGTGGTTTATTAAATTACTCTATTTTTTAAAAAATGTTTGATTTAATTAATAAACTACGAGAAGAGTTTCGTGCAACTTTGAAATCACAAATAAATTTCTCACAATATTTTGGTACAATTAACCCCTTTTACATAGGGAGATTCTGGGTCCCATGAAAAACATATTTTTAGATTTTTTTTATCTGCTAAGTTATGAGTTATTACCTTTTTCCCTCCTGAAATAAAATATTACTTCAGCTCCCTGATCATGATATATGGAACTCCACACGGTCAAACTAACTTTGACGTTGATTTTTTTATTTAAATTTTTTTATAGATCAGGGAAAAAAATTATAATTCTCTTACAAAAAAAAAACAATCATGCATATTTTTCTTGATGTTTAAAAATCTTGAATTTTGATTCTTTATTATCAAATAAAATCATGAGATGTTGCATGTGAATTGAACATCAGTGACAGCTGAATTGCAACTTGTTCAATCAAATAATTGCACCACAAATTTCAAACAATTTCTAAATAATTATAAGAATGTTGTTAACTTGTTATGCTGATTATGATTTATAGTTGACGTACATTCTATTATAATTGAGATTATGTTAATAAAGTATTAATAATTCCCACCCATATTTAATTTCAACATGCAGGTAACATGCTTCTTTTATAGTACGTACAGTACTAGCAATAATTGGACTGGCCAGGATGTGTAGTAGTATTCAACGCATTAACCACAAAAAAAAAAAAAAAAAAAAAAATATATATATATATATATATATATATTATATGTTGCTTTTAATCTTAAATTATTGAGACGGTCAAAATTTACGAAGTAACTCACAAGAAAAATGGGTAAGAAATAATTGTGTAATACGGGTTAATAATATAGGAATATAAGTCAATTTAGTCTCACAACTTTAATATTTTTTTAAATGATTCTAAAAAAAAGTTAAATGTATCAATTTAGTCTCATTTTTTTTTTATAATTTATTCTATTTTGATTCCAAAAAAATTAAATGTTTCAATTTAGTCCCATTTTTTCACAATTACATTTAACATTTTTGGGATCAAAATAAAGTAAATTGTGAAAAAAAAAAATGAATCTAAATTGGTACATTTAACTTTTTAGGATCAAAATAGAATAAATAAAAAAAATGGAACTAAATTTATACATTTAACTTTTTTAGAATCATTTCAAAAAATATAGTAAGTTAAAGGACTATATTGATTTTTATCCCTAATATACTTAATTTATAATCTTTTTCTAACAAGCATTTTTCCAAGTATTGACCGATATTAATTCATTGACATTATTGAGTAAACTTTGAGTCGATTCCACGTGTCTTTGTTAAAAAAACAAGTGGAAGAAGAAATAGTCGTTGATGTAGTTATATTATATATAGCACGAAATGTATTGAATTTCCAATACTCCAAATTATACAAATATATTTGGAGTTGATATATTCCATGATTATCTTAATCTTTGTATTAAACCCTAAACGTGTTTCACCATTATTATATACTTTTATATTTTAAAGTATGTCAAAGATTCTAGACACCAATGATTAATAATTTGATTCTCTAAAAAGATAAGACGATATATCATGATTAATAGAGCTGATTTAGACCCAATTTGGTTGAATAAATTAGTCTAAGATAATAGGTTGATCGAATTTAAAATAGATGTCTAATCATATTTAAAATAAATTTTATATTTAAAACATAAATCCACATTCGATAATGTATTTATCAAATGATCGAAAAATACATTTTTTTTTTTAAGGCGAGCAATAAATAATGGTCGATACATTGTAGCAAATTACTGCACCCAATATATATCATCTCAAATAAAATTATACGTAATGTGACAGATTTTCAATAAGCTTTGTTGTGACATTTTTGTCTAAATGTTTAAATATAATCTCTCCAATTAAATTTACGTAAGCATGAAATAATTACAATTATTAATATTGTAGTCACTACCAGTACCTAAATTATTTTTGCCTTTTGATTATCAAGACGAATTAACAATCTTTTTTTCCAATTTTAGCCTTATCTTAATTTTTGTTCTTGGAGTGTATCAATTAAACATCTTTTTAAATGTTTGCTACACAAATTACGATTCTACTTGTATTTATCATATGACATTTTATTTTTTTGAACTTATATATATGTATTTTTTTAAGCGATTTTTTGAAATTAAATTTTTTTGCCCTTTTGTTTGCCGAACAGACGCGCTGTATATAAAGGGGGGACCCGTCGGTGGAATTAAAACCATGGAAATAAAAGCATGCGACACAAAATTAATGTAGTGGCCTAACAATGTCCCCCTACTATTTTATTCAAACGTTGTATAAGTTCTTCCCGTCATAAAGGACGGTCCCTCATTCAGCAAGGACTTATGTGCTCTCGATGGCCTCGACTATTGTGGCCACTTCGATCCTGATTGGTAACTATTTCTCGAGCTTCTCTAACAACTGCATGAATAAGTTATCGGACAATACCTAGAAACTGGTGAATGTGGCACTCTTGGACTCGCCCAATGAAGACCACATGCTCTTGCGGTTCCTAAAACGAAGCCCGGTAGCCTCCGGTTGGTAGGTGGGGGCGTACGACAACAATCTCCCAAACACACCCGTTCACCTAAGTAAATACCGGAAGATGTTATCGATAAGTTTAACGCTATCGATACAGAGACCTTCACAATTGAGTCACATTTTGCCAATGAAATGTGTCTTGTCGCCTTATTTATGGGACGATGGGTCAATGTCTTTGATCCACCTTGAATTTTAGTTCGATTATAGTTTTTTTGGTTTTGAAGAGTGTACCTTTTTCATTGATCCGAGTTTTGTTCCTAATTAATGAGAATTTTTCCGAGTAAGATTTCAATATATATATCACTCAGACCCCTGATTCAATTTGTGAACTTACTCTAAATTTTTTTTCTTTTTATATACATACCCTTTATTTGCCCCATTATTTAATTGAAAATTTAAAAATAAAGTAAATTAAATTTTAATTATAACATATTCTTTTAAATGAATTTTTGACTCATCACATTATAATCATGTTAAAATTGTGATAAAATTACATCGATATATTGCACCATGAAATAATATACGGAGTAACATTTTAACAAAGTGTATGATAGAAACATTTCATTTAATGTCTTAATTCTTTTTATACATAAATCTTTTTAGAATATAATTATTTAAAATTTTAGGCCTGAAAAAATGCTTGAATTTTTATAATACACTAAAACTTCTAAGTCTTCACTTTTCAAAACGACTATCGATCAAATCCTAATTATCAAATGGAGTATCATTTTCTAAGAACATTTTTTTATTAAATATTCGAATTAATGGAGTAAAATATGTATTCAAAGATCTGATCAAGTGAATATTCCTAAAAAGATTGGGTGCTCCTAATCAACCAAAAAATAACAAAAATTCATATAATATTTATATTTCTCGTACGTACGAAGATGATCATTTATATTAAATTTTGATTATCTTATGTCATTTCATACCTGCCTTATCAAATTAATCACCTTGACTTGTACGCATACTTTAATTTGATTTTCACATAATAAAATGTGTATATAATTTGATTGGCTAATGACATATTTGGCCAACTAATTAAATAGCTCATGACATATTCTCAATGTACCTACTATACGACTAGCTTGTTACACAAAAGTTTGCATATTAAGAATTGAAAATAATCATCACAATATACACATATTTATCTTTCATGTCATTATTTTTGAAGTCGAAGAGGTAGTAACGTATATCATGGTAGCCGCCATGCTTCTAGAAGAAGAAATTATTGAAAGATTAAAGATAAGAATCATGAACACAAAAATGGTCTATTTGAAAAAGAAAAAAGAAAACTCAATAAACAGAAAAAAACAGATGAGTTGCATAAAGGGGTTTTATTTTTTCTAAGTTGGACAAATGGATTAAACGAATAAACTTGGGCCTTCGGTGACATGATTGATGGTAATGATTCTAAGACTGAATAAATACATATGTTGGATAAGGGATGTTGGAGCCCCCATTTGATAAGGGATGTTGGAGCCCCTTTTAAAATGGGGACATGTTTTCCTCTCGGCCCTAGTGAAAGTTATTTACAAGTTTTAAAAACGAAAGTTAAGAAAAATATAATCTTTCTAGGGATTTTCTTAGGATAGTCTTTATGTCGCCTGGACTATTAATAGTTTGGATGTCAAATTGCATGGCCATGTGTCGCCCTAACTTGATACATGTCGCTTTTTTTTAATATTTTAAAATAATTATTTAAATTTTATTTAATTATTTACTATTTTATCCTTTATAAAAATTAATAATAATAATAATATTATTTAAATTAAACAATACGAACGTAAAATTAAATTTTTTTAACAAAATTAAATTATTATTTTATTTATATTTTATCTACACCTGCTTAATTAGTTCACCTTCAAATTATTTTTTTTACTACGGTTATCTGCACCTGCTCATTTTATGAGTTCACCCCAAATCATTTTTTAACCATGGTTATCTGCAATAGCTCATTTTATAAGTTCACCTCGAAATTATTTTTTACCACGGTTATCTATACCTACTCATTTTATAAGTTCACCCAAGAAGTTTTTTTTTTAAATAATTACATTTTAAGGACTATATTATCCTTTTATTAATTTACACAAAATATAATAAAATCAACCCTAATTTATAGGGTGATATACTTGGGTACATGCAACATACCGGTACACACCAATTTTAATTTTTTATTTATATTTTATCTACACCCACTCATTTAATGAGTTCACCTAAAAATCATTTTTTTACTACGGTTATCCGCACCCGCTCATTTTATGAGTTCACCCCCAAATCATTTTTTATCACGGTTATCTGCACCCACTCATTTTATGAGTTCACCCCTAAATTATTTTTTACCACGTTTATCTACACCCTTATAAGTTCACCCCAAAATATTTTTAAAAAAGTAATTACATTTAAAAGACTATATTATCCTTTTATTAATTTACACAAAATATAATAAAATCAACCTTAATTTGTATATTTACAATATGTAGTCGAGTCATTACCGAGTTACCGTCGATTAACCATCAAGTCACCCATAATTTTAGAAAAAAAATCGTAAAACATAATTAAAAAAAAAAAAAAATCGAAATTAATCACAAATCTTGATTTTTTTTTTCTTTTTAAGTTTTCTTCCCCTTCCTCTTTTTCTTCCATTTTTCAGTTTTTATTCCAAACTTTTAATTTCTTCATTTTTTTTCCTTTTACTTTTTTTTTTATTTTCCATTTTTCATGTGTATTTTTTTTAATTTTAATACAAAATAATATTATAGGTATCAAGGTATGATTTTATTATAGTCGGTAATACAATAAGTAATAAAGAGTAATACCATAAATAGTAATCAGCAATACCATTAACAGTAATTAACATAAATTAACACCTATCTTATTCAAAGTGAAATGGTCTCATTGGGACACTGTTCATAAATTAGTACAAATAAACACTTTTTTTTTAAAGTGTTAAAACGTCATTCTCAAACTATGTTTTGGAAAGCAAAATTTTGGTGAAATCAGAATAAGAAAAACTTTAGGAAATGTGAATGGAATTATAGGAAAACGTCATGCTCAGACCATCGATTAGTTTTAAAAAATATGTGTTCATATAATTTTGCTTACGAAAATTGACCTAAAGTCCGATTTGTACAATGAAACTAGATTGATTGTTACATGACTTGAAAATCACATTATCGATGACACATTTTTATTTTGGAAGGAATGTAGTAATGTTTTTATTTTGAGAATAATATTGAGTGTTTCGATGACACGACTCCCATAAAGTTTCGAATGAGATAATTTCTCAAACCCTAAACCCTAAACCCAATGACGATAAATAAAAGTTAAAGGTGAGTCTCTTTTCATGGTAAGTGTGTACCTTCTGAAACATGTTCATACATAGACAATTATATGTTGCAGCCTCTAGAGTTAAAATTGGATTGAAAAATATTTACCTAGATTCAAATGAAAAATACGTAAACGTACAACAAATGTTTTTTTTAAAGCTGGATTGAAAAATATTTACCTAGATTCAAATGAAAAAAAAATTGGGATTTGTGGCTAATTTCGATAGTTTTTTTTTAAAAAAATAAAATTATGTTTTATGATTTTTTTTTCTAAAAATATGGGTGACTTGGTGGTGAATCGACGGTAACTCGTCAATGACTCGACTGCAGATTGTAAATATACAAATTAAGTTTGATTTTATTATATTTTGTGTAAATTAATAAAAGGATAATATAGTCTTTCAAATATAATTATTTTTTTAAAAATATTTTGGGGTGAACTCATAAAATGAGGGGTGCAGATAATCGTGGTAAAAAAATAATTTGGGGTGCACTCATAAAATGAGCGGGTGCAGATAAGTGCGATAAAAAATTATTTGGGGGTGAACTCATAAAATGAGAGGGTGCAGATAACCATAGTAAAAAATGATTTTTGGGTGAACTCATTAAATGAGCCGGTGCAAATAAAATATAAATAAAAAATTATAATTAAAATTGGTGTTTCTCAATTCTCGGTATACTCGCATAGAATTAAAATAAAGATTATATATTATTAATTAATTTTTTTTATTAATTATATGAGGATAAATTTGTAATTTTATAATTATATATTTAAAATTATTAAATTTAATTTAAAAGTGTGATAGGGCGACAAAAAACGATAGTAAATGCAATGCAAGACGATGGATTCTGCGACAGCAAGTGCAACAGTTAGCAGGTCATCAAATATAAGCCATTAGATTTCAGATCTGATGACTCAGATTACTGGACTGTTGATAGTCCAGGCGACACTGGACTGTACTTAGAAGACCCCATCTTTCTATATACTAATTAGGGAGTTTAAGTTTATCATGTGTTAAAATGTGGTTAAATTTGATGACGTGTCTCAGGAAGAATAACTGTATGATCTGTATTCCTCACTAAAGTAAATATCGCCTTAGGATTATAGTTGTAAATTTTGAGGGTGTGTATTAAGAAAAAATCTCCAAAGGCCTTGTATTTGTGGCAATGGAATAAATTTTGAGGGTGTGTACTAAATAAAGTAGTATTAAAGGCCCACACCCTCTAAGCCCAAACGATCAAACCAACCAATTTGGTTGGGCTTACCCTCATAAATCAATCATAAATTTGGAAGTAGTACTCCCCTCACCTTCCTATGATTTCTTTCACAGGCGAAGTGATACATCAAATAAGAAAAATAAATTTTGTGAGATAATTTTATAAATTTTTATATATAAAATAAATAAATTAATTGACTTTTATATATGAGTGAAGAAAAATTAATAACATTTGTGTAAAATTAAAGATATTGTAAAAATGAAGTTTATAAAGAATTTTCATTTTAAAGATGTGAAAGTTATTGTGAAACGTCTAGAAAAAAAGTGTAAAAGTAATTGGAGAGAGAGAGAGGAGGGAAGTATATATTTAGTCAAAAAAAAAAAAAAGAGTTATTTTTTATTAAAAAAAAAAAAAAGAAGAAGCCAAAAACTCTATTTAAATGAAAATTTTAAATCAACAAATAGATGGAAGGATAAATTCATAACTTACATAATTCCTGAAGGAAAAAGGTATATTTTTATTAGAAAATTTAAAAAAATTCCCATAATAGTTAATACACTCATCTCTGAATTTAAAAATAGATTATTATTATTATTATTATGGTGTAAAATATAATATTCCAATTTCGCGGCAAAAAAAAAAAAAAATAGTCCCCTCCACGTGTAAATTAGGTATTGGTCGTCAATAAGTCAATTGTTATTGAGCAAAGACAACCCACACAGTTGGAAAAAACGTCCAGAAACCAGGCGATCATTCTCTCTCCCTCAGTCCCTTCGCTTCTTCTTCACACTCACACTATATTAATGGATTCGTTAAATCCGGTGGAGGAGGCGGCGGCGGAATCGCCGTACGAGATGCTACTCAGGGCGTCGTTAATGATTCCGATTTCTCACTATTTATTCGGACTTTCGTTGCTTATAATTTTGTTTCTCTATAATTTTCTCGAGATTCATTTCCTGTTAGATTTATTCACCGGATTCAGGGGACAACCGGTGGTTTTGACCTTCTGTCCTTGTTCTCAACTCTACCGTGATGTTGTTTCCAAGTGCAGAGTTCTTCACGGCAGGTGTGACAATTGTTTTTAAATGAATTTCGATACTGTCTTGCTATTTTGTTTGAAACTAAGTCCTGCTCTCCTGTTTGGGGTTGATTTTTGTGCTGATCAAAATAGGTATATCTCAACTCCGTGGTTGTGTAGTCCGCATCTTCAGACTCTCTTTGTTCATTATTTCGGAAATCCTCCCGTTGTCAATTATAGAAGGTGACGTTTAGTTCAAGTGATATCTCTCTCTTTTGTTTTGTATGATTGGAATAACTTATTGAATGGTTTTAAAAGTTTGATAGCTTTAATAGAGTATCTGGACTTATTGAGATTGATGTGTTTCATGTGACAGTTGATTAGTTATTGCAACTTGTTTATATTTCATAAATTAGTAATAAGTCGATGCACTGTGCAGACAGATTTTTACGACCTCTGATGGTGGAACTCTAGCTTTGGATTGGGTCAAGAATGTCCAAGGTAACAGATTGCACATCCTTTTTGTTCAGCTCTGAATCTTCATTTCTTATAATGTTGTTTCTTCCAGATCTATGATATTGAATTAAAAGAAAAACTAAAACTAGCTTATATAGTAAGCTATGTGAGGCATTTACTATTGTTTTACATAAAAAGTTTAGGCCATTCTGGTTTATTGATACTTAAAAAATCTTAAGTTAGATATGTGGATATATATTTCTCCTGTTAGACCCCTAACTACTAGGACCTTTGGTAGTAATGCCCTATACTTACTCCCTTGAGACATCAAGTGACGTAATTTTCATCTTGACCTTTTCTTATATAATACTATGATTGCTGCTGGTGCACTAGTTTATGATGTACTAACATCTAACTTTAAAACTGTCATTCACTTGACAATATATGGATGCTCTGTTTGAGTTAGATATCCTTTTCCACTCTTATTGAAAGTATATTCAGTGCTGTATTCTTAGTTCCATAACTTTTTAACTCATTCTGGTCTTCTTCAATTTAGTTAAGAAACAAGCCTTTCAAGTTAATGATGCCGTCCAGCAAGGTGATAAGAATCCCATCGTAATTATTGTTCCTGGCTTAACAAGTGCGTCTGATTCTTCCGTAAGTTATCTAGATTATGTCCCTTTTCTGTTCTCTTACTCGGAATATGTTCTTAGTCCTGGAAAGAATTACTCATCATTCATGGTGTGTATTGCATTAGCCAAGCAGTAGCTCCTCCTTGTAATTTAGAAGCTGATTATTTTCAACATGTTGATTGTCTGGTCACTGCCTCTGAATTGTCAATATATTGTGGGAAATTTTAATTTTGTTATCTCTATTCTCTATCATTGTAAATTGGTAAGGAGCTGCATTTTGCCATATTTCTTTCTATTTATTATTTCTCTTATTTGACCTATACTACCTTTTTTTTATCAATATTTCTTTACTGTACAGATATATTTGAATTTTAAGTTACAGATAATCTTTTAGTTACATTACCTATCTTATTTGTCCCGCTTTTTGACTGATGCCACAATTTTTTCCAATACCTCTTATTGTTGAAGTTTTTTTAATTTCTACTGGTAACAAGGGGAAATTGGTAAGTTAAACTGTGTGGATAAGTTTCCTATTGAATTGTATCATTTCCCATGATTTTAACCGAAAAAACTAAGCTCTTTTCTTTCTACCTTCCTGATATCTAGTACTTCTATACAGTATGTCAAACATCTGGCTTTCAGCATGGCCAAGCGTGGGTGGAATGTTGTTGTGAGCAATCATCGCGGACTTGGCGGTGTATCAATCACTGTGAGTATAAACATTGAAACTTTTGCTAGTCTGATATCTTTTATTTGAATAGGAGATGCAAAGTTCTATTGGTTGTCGTATTTATGTTTGAATGTAACAATACTTTTCAAACACGAATAGTTCGAATTTGTTAAATAAAAGTACTGTGGTTTAGAAGAATTATTTATTGTAAATTGTTCCCATTTTAGGTTACACGTGATCTCTTATTTCCAAATCTTAAATTTAGATTATGTTTTCTACTTAGATAAATTCCTGAATTTAAAGAACATGCGACACTGAGCATATTAATGGTCAGTTATTGTATTATACTTAAAAAACTCATCTTATGTAGTGTTTAGTTTTTTCTCTCCAGCATTGATTTCAGACGCATCCTATTTGTGTATGAGATATGTCCTGTTATTCTGTCTATGAAGTTTATAGCGTTTAAATGTTCAGAACAATTAGACAGATTTGCTAAATCTACAAACTTATGTGGATCATATGCCAACAGTCTGACCGCTTCTATAATGCTGGATGGACGGATGATGTACGAAAAGTGATTGACCATATTCACTGCCAATATCCAGAGGCTCCTCTATATGTAGTTGGTACTAGCATTGGTGCTAATATTTTGGTACAACAATTCATCCTCTATTTATTTAATTCTTCATGAGAATAAGTATGCATAGTGTGATATACTGATATTTGTAGTTTACTTCTAGTTTACATTATTGTTAAAAAAAATTATTCACATGTTCTTGAATTTTAGATTCCGTAAAACTGCATTTGGATATATTTTTTGAAGAAGATTATCAAGGATCTATAAGACCATTCCTTCAAATTTATGAGCAAATGCTACCTTTTGGGAATACTTTTAGCATATATTTACGATTCTTAAGAAGGCTAAAGAAACTATGGATGTTGCATTCTGTATCTCATATAATAGATAACTTTTGTGAATATACTTGTTTCTTGTGCCCTCGCTTTTAAGATCATAGAATGCCTGTAAAGAGAAGTAGCAGATGCAAAAGTTACCAAATAAATAAATGAAATCTTGCCTAGTATGCTAATGCTGTTGACTCAGGCCTTCCATTGTGTATTCTCATAATTTTCTGACTTTAATTGATTAAATTTCAGGTTAAATATCTTGCTGAGGATGGAACAAATGCTCCTGTAGTTGGAGCTGCATCAATATGTTCTCCTTGGGACCTTTTGGTTTGTATTCATATCCTTTTGTCTTCATAGTTCATACATCCCCTTAGATATAGATATTTCTAGTCATTATATGTTTCTATATTCTCCCTGTCTTTATGTTTTTGTTTGGCCATATTTATTTATAAGTCGCCAATGCTATCCATTTCTGAACTCGTTTGAGTTGAATGATTTTTATTTGAATGGGAATGATGTGGGTTGCTCCACAATTACTTTTCTTTTTTTTTTTTGTAATGCAATACTATATGTTAGGCTACTCTGAATTGGATTCTCCTTTATTTTCTTCAGATTTGTGACAGATTTATGAACCGCAGTCTTGTACAGAAGCTCTACAACAAAGCTCTGGCTGTTGGCTTGAAAGACTATGCTGAATTGTATGTTTCATCTAGTTAGGCTTTTTTAAAATTACACATTACTTTTTCATTGAGCGGTTTAAACTTGACTGATAATGAAATTCTTGTAGGCATGAAGCTGTCCTTTCTCGTCTTTCAAACTGGGAAGGTGTTAAAAAGGTACTCCTATCTTTTATTTTCATTAATCAATTAGACTAATAAATTAAGTTCCTCCTTATATCATTCTAAAATGTCATTACCAAACCCAAGATTATTGATCCATGGACTAAAAGCGCAAAAGCCATACTAGACTTTCAACATGGTTTTAGAAATTTAATTCTATACTCATTTTGTTTTACTCCGAATGGTTTTAGAAAGATTCCCAAAGTCAACGACACATGTACCAAAAGTGTTTCTTTTTTTATTTTTGTTTTTGTTTGGAGGGATTAATGGCTCTGCTCATAACATTAATTCTCATACCACAGTCACGTTCAGTTCGGGACTTTGATGATTCTGCAACTCGTGTTCTCGGTAATTATGAGGTAACAATACTCAATTTCTTTTCTTTTTTGGGAAAATTTCGCATACTGAATCATTTTGCTTTTCTATCCAGACTGTGGATACGTATTATAGGCGTTGTAGCAGTTCTAATTTTGTTGGAAGTGTAACGGTACCCCTTCTATGCATTAGTTCTTTAGATGATCCAGTATGTACAAGTGAAGCAATTCCGTGGGATGAATGCAGGTATTTTTTTTATTGATGTTTAGACTACATTTTGCGACGAAGAATATTATCAGTTCAATTTAAGCCAACATAAAAACAAAAAGTGAGTAATAAAATATCTGGATTACAAGTTGTTGGTTCAAGGCTGGCTTGGATGATATGGGTCTCCTATCTAAGCAGCCTTGATCTTGAGGTTAGCGATCAATGAGTTACGATATATTTTCGTCATGGATAAATTTAGAGTTATTTACAAAATTTTCAGGAAATATTTTATTTAGGATATGCTATGCAGTAGGCATGAGCTTGGATAAAATTCCCTTAAGGTGAATTGATAAAATATACAATTTTTTTTTACAAACTTTGAATTTACTATCGTTACTAAGCACAACAAACTTTAAGAATCTACTTCGTCTAGTAGGCTTGAATTTAATTCTGACTAAAAGGATGAAATTTTGAAGGCATGCTACTGATTTAGATGCCTTTGTTTTCTGTTCTTCTGTATAACAGACTTTAACAGTGATTCATTTGTTGCGAGTCTGATGGACAATCCTTTCATGGTTGTTTTCAGGTTAAATCCTAATGTTGTCTTGGCTACCACACAACATGGAGGGCATTTACCTTTTTTTGAAGGGCTCACTGCAAAAAGTGTTTGGTAATTTATATTCAATATTCTAAAAGTATATCTGGCCTTTTAATAAGTGCCATATTTTGTGTTTGTGTTGTTTGATTACACTCGCACATTTTAGATCCTTAACTTTTACCTTGTCATCTTTCCTTACAACGGCTCAGTACTTTGAGATTTGGTAGAGATCATTTCCCCTCAAAACTAAGCACATGCTATGCAATTCTTTTGGAATTTAAGTTAGTTGCCTCATGTTGACTTGCAAACTATTGTTCCAGTTATAGATTTTGAATAATATACAGTGAACGTTTTTTACCAAAATAAGGTACATAGTCAATCCTTGATGTAATTTTTCATGTACATACATTTTCAAAAGAACATGCTCACTTTTTTTTTCCTGATTTCATGACACTACCTATTGTGGTTTTCATGGGATATTACATTAGTTCTATAATTCTATTAACATAAAGACTAAATCAACAAGTGTTCACAAGTTTCCTTTGGCTGATTTCCTGTACTTTTATCTCTTGTAGGTGGGTGAGGGCTGTTGATGAATTTTTTGGCGTTCTGCAGTCCAGCCCCCTGAGTCACCGGATAAAAGAGGTAAAACTTTTTAAAACACGCTTCTGATTGTTTTTTGTCTTGATAGATTTTTTACTTGGTTGTATGGCGTAGATTCTCTAAAAAGCACCTACAAACTATACACATAGTTTGTTTAAATAATTTGCGTACGAACAAGTCCCCGCAGACGAACTTCGTTAGAATAACCATTTAATGAGATGGCTAATTATCTACCTTAATCACTCTGTCATTTAATCAAATTTGCCTAGTAAAAGATTCTCATCCATGAAATTATACTGTGCTCACTCACAGGTATCAGTTCCCTCAACCAACCCTCTTGACTCGTCCATCGATCAGGCTCCCTACGTGCATGTTTTGGAAGATGGAACGGTGAGTGCAGTAAACGAAGAAGTTGTTGAAACAGGAGATGAACACCGAGACAATAGAAACCATGTTGAAGAACGTGTCCCAGAAAACCGAAGCAACAAACATGACCTCGATACCCCAGAAGGAGAAACAAGTGATGTTGTGGCACCTGTGAAGAAATGCCTGAACCAGCTCTCACATCAAAATAAAAAATCTGTCTATCTGCTTGCCTATATCGCAATCGTAGCCACCTGGCCAGTCGTGGGGCCTGCTCTCTCTGCTCTCTTGAGGAAACGATTTCGAGGTTTTTTCTCCAGAAGGTTAAAATGAGGGTTCGTTTTTGCAACATTGTGCAGTTGTCACTGAGAATAAGAGATCGTCTAGTTAAGGATGATGTCGATGACAACGATAATTTGTAGCACATGATGAACGAATCTTGTACTAATAGTGAACAAGAAACATTGTATTATTGATATCTATAATTGGATAGAACTGAAACATCCAAAGGGAAGTTCCAATATTTTTTGATGCAGTATGATATAAAATAGGTTCAAAATCTAGTCTAAACATCAATAAAAATACCTGCATTCATCCCATGGAATTGATTCACTTTTACATACTGGATCATCTAAAGAACAAATGCATAGAAGGGGTACCGTTAACACTTCCAACAAAATTAGAACTGCTACAACGCCTATAATACATGTGATTATGGATATACACGACATTCAAAAACACATAGTGCGGTGTAAAAGAGAAAATAACTTGAAATGGTGATTTGCGATCAAGAACATGCGAGGGTAGGCGATTAATAAGGAAGACAGCAGTGGAAAAGACACCAACTAAAAGTGCATTGAGACAGAGGAGTGAAAGAGAAGTGCCAAATCCGTTTCAGTTATGTGTCTATGTTTCCTTTCTATTGGACCATTTTGAGCTGGGGTGTAGGGACACAACATTGTATTAATTATTCCATGTTCAAGAAAGAGATTATGGAGACTTTTATTAGTAAATTCAGTTCCACCATCCGAATGAAATCGTTTAATGCCATAAGAAAATATGTTTTCAAACAAAACGAGAATAGTAATCAACAAAAATAGCATAATAGCGAAAACCATCTCAGAAAGTTATCGGCTATGGTCCCCACAAGTCACAATGTACTAAATCCAACACAGCAGAAGAGCAAGCATGATTTTCATTAAAAGGTAATCGAGTACTTTTAGCAAGTTGACATGACGAACATAACATAGAATGGGTTTAGGTAAAATAGAATTAATAGATATGAAACCTAGCTTGTTATACTTGGAGAAGAAGTAGATACAAAGTCTTTTTTTTTTTTTTTTAAATAAAGTGTTATTCAATTTATAATGTGACGAGAAAAATAAATAAAAAAATGTGTAATCTAACGTGGCGAGCTCCGACAAGCCACGTCATCAATGTTTGGCCGAAAAAAAAAATGTCTATCAAATTTTCACATTAATTATTTCTTCTAAATTCTAATTACACACATTTTCACATTAATCAATTCCTTGCTAGTTATAAGTTTTTTTCATTCACAAGCTTTAAAAAAAACATATTGATCTGTTTCTAGCTATATATATTGAAAAATTAGATTGATATAAATACATTTACACAAATATAGAGAAAATTAAAAGGAATAAAATAATAACCTAGTAGGCTATGCAAATACCCACGAATAAAAAACAATTATAGAGAAAATTAAAAGGAAAACAATAATATTTTTTTTGTACAATTTTACCTAATATAAAATATCTAAACTATTATTTTTAAATAAAAATACACCTATATATTTTTTGATCGAATAAACCTATCTTTTTTCCCTAATAACGCCGCTTTTTTCTTTCTTAATTAACCCACACACACATATATAGTCTATTAATATATATATCAAAATATTTAATGGTTAATTCTTAATTACAGCCGACACAAGGAAAGAGAATCGTGGAAAAGATTTGTGAAAATTTGAGATATTTAAAGAAAAATATAAAATTGTAAAAAAGTTAAATAAAAAATGGAAGGAGTATAATTTAGCTTGATTTTTTATAAATCCTTATAATTATATAGATTTGTGTATCTTTTGCAATTACCAAATGATCACATTATATTTTCTTCTTTTTGAATTGGAAGAGTAAATAAATACACAATTTATATTTTTCCTTTTGATTTATTTCCTTTTCTATTTGCGTATAGTGTATTACCTTGTTTATAGATTTATTTTCTAGTTTATAGATTTAATCCTATATTTATGATCTCTACTATATATATATATATATATATATATATATATATATATATATATATATATATATATAATCCCTTCACTCCTTTCAATTAACCTAGAATATTTGCAGCCGTTTCAAAAATTCAGAATACAAGAAAAAAAGATTCGTAAGAGGTTGGTGATTATATATGATTAATTTCGTGTTTAAATTATAGATACATATGATTACTTGTTTGATTTTGATTAGCTTTTAATCTAATTAAGATTAGACTAGTAGGGCACAGTATATTAATTTCGTGTTTAAAGTATTTTATAAGAGTTACGCTCAAAAACAAAATTGATGAATGGAGGGAGTAAAATATTATGTATCAAATTTTGATTTTTGTTCATTTAATTCAATGCATGTAATAGTAACATGGTTTGTAATTTCATGATCCAATTTGTTTTTAGGGTTTCCGATGGAGCTTCCGAAAGAGATGATTCAACACATATTATTGTTTTTAAATACAAAAGAAGGTACTCGTACAAATATCCTCTACAAATCATGGAACAAGGCGTGGATAACTCGCCCCAATCTTGATTTTTCTTCATCCGACTTTAAAAGACAGTCCGACTTTATCAAAGTTACGAAGAGAACTTTAAAAAGATACGAGAAATCGAAACTAAAGATTCAGAGATTCAGACTAGTGCTAAAAGAGCGTTCTTTGAAAATGTCGCCGAACTTGATTTCTTTGGGTATTAAATTGATAAAAAAAAGCAATAAAACTCGATGCTACTGATTTAGATATTAAAATAGGGATGTGCCAATATTTTGTTTTACCAAGTGAGGTGCTTCAATCCGAATCTCTAGTCAGATTATCCTTTGTTGGTGGCCATATTAATGCACAGGAGGCCCGAAAGGTGAGTTGTTCGAGACTTAAATCCCTTAATTTACGTAAAGTCTATATACAAGATATTTTGGATATAATTTCGATGTGCCCCTTGATCGAGGATTTGAAATTATCTTATTGTCGTTGCCCATATTCTTCAAGAAGTTTGGTATTTAAATCGGGATTGAGTGTAAATGATTTACATAAGTTGAAAGTGTTGTCGTTGAGTGACGTGAAAATTGGTGAATGGCTTTTTCGTGCCCTGTCGACTAATTCTCCTTATCTCAATGATTTGCGCCTTGACTTTTGTTCGGGGTTTGAAGAAATTCAAATTTGTAGCGATTCACTTGAGTCCATAACCATATTATGTAGTGAGGAGTAGAGGATATCGAGGGCCAAGTTTGATGTTCCCCGAATTCGAAAGTTTAGATTTCAAGCAGGTTCTTCATGTGTACCTTCTCTTTGTTTTAAAACAAGTTCAAGGGAATGGGAGTCTTTAATATCTTTTCCGCTCAATGTCAATTCTTCACGATTCTTCGTCAAATTCAGAAAATTCCTATCGGAGTTGATCTCTTCCAAAATTTGTTTAAATCTCTCTACTAATATTCCTGGAGAGGAGAAGGAGGAGGGGGAGGAGGAGAATATGATAGGAGGTTTACCTAAACCACCCATGGTGGAGACTTTGGCATTGACATTTATGTATTCTCCATTTGCGATTCATTCAAATGCTTTGAAGGATATATTTTGGAGTTGTCGTCCTAAAGTCATAACTGAATGTCGATGTATGAAACCCTACGATTTGGCGAAGCTCATTTGTTACAGAACAATAGAAGAAGAGCGCGAAAATCGAAATACATCTCCGTTACATGATCTTGAGAAAGTAGATGTTGAAATTTCCGAAGACACTGCATGGACATGGAGCCGCGGCTGCCCTCTACCCACAAACACACAAGATGTTGACTACTGGCGTAATACACGAGTTTGCCTCCAATGGAGATGAGGGTGACACATTTTTTTTTACATTTTATCGTATTATTAATTTAATTTACAATTTTTTTATCAATTTAATTATGTTTGAGAGTTGACTATAATTTTGTTCTTTGTATTTTGCTAAAGCAATTAATTATTTATTCACATAATATGGCATTGCAGTGTATTGTGATTTTCTAACTTGAGATGAGAATTAACCCTTTAAAATGTTTTTTCCAATTTCCACAAGTTTGAGGTAACATAAAAAGTAATAAAGATTTAAAAATCAGAATATTGGGCTGACTAATAATTATTGTATTCAATCAATTAAATACATACAAGCCAAATTTTCCAATAAGAAACAACTTCAACAATACAAACAGGTCAAGTATTAAAATATCCAAAATTCTAATTTTAAAGTTAAAAAGTAAATAAAATTTTGATCTGCAAGTGTAATGGATACATTTTGAATATGTTCTTTGAACTTGTTTTTTTTTAGAAAATTTTGAAGAAGAGAGGACTATGTTAATGGAAATTGCAAAATTTGTGATGATATTATTCTCAGATGCAGGTGTTTTGATAATTTTATTTTTATTTATGTCAGCATTAATGTAAACTTTTGTATTTGTGTCTGGTAAACATTTATTATTTAATTTTTTATTACTTAAATATATTGATTATTTTCACAAAATTTTGAATCGAATCGAATACCGAATCAAAATTATTATTCAAAAAATAAACGAATTCGAATATTTTTACGAATCGAATCACTTCGATTCATTATTATTCAAAAAATAAACGAATTCGAATATTTTTACGAATCGAATCACTTCGATTCATTTACAACCCTACTCGTGCCTCCACATGCAATGAACTTTTTATATTTCAATATGTTTTTACAGTATGTTTTCTAAGAGGAAGCATGTTGAAGAACGATTTCAACGATAATTTGTAGCACATGATGAACGAATCTTGTACTAATAGTGAACAAGAAACATTGTATTATTGGTATCTATAACTGGATAGAACTGAAACAACCAAAGGGAAGTTCCAATTTTTTTTTTTTGTATGGTATAAAATAGGTTCAAATCTTGTCCGAATGGACAGCACATTGTAAAACAGCTCGAAAATCTTAACAATAACAAGAAATTAAAGCAGCAACTATAGGAAGGAATGCAATCTTCAAGCAGATGTTGAATGACACCTTATAGAAGAAATCGAAAGAAACGACATATGTTACCACTCGCAACGTTTCTTCATATTGAAAGAAATCGAAAGAAACGACGTAACATTTCCTGGGGTTTGGCATCTAGTTTCTAGAGTCTCTCCGAGTAGTCAAATTGACCACTCGAATGCTTTCTTCATATTGGAAGTAATGCTACATTCAAACACCGCAAAAGTTATAAGGTTAAACGAAGACTAACAATATCAGTCTTCCATAAATTGGAGAGGAGTGAAGCAAACAAAAATCAGAACTGACGTGATAGAGTATGGTATCTAGGCTAACTTCAGGTTCTAATGAACCTTGGTCATCTTCATTTTCGGGGCTGACTTCTTCATTTGGCGGGCACGGTCTTTAGCTTCTTTCTTGCGAAGAGCGTCAGCGCTAAGCTTTGCTTCGGCCTCCTCCAACTTCTTTCTCTGGTCAGCCTTCTTCTTCTGCAAAGCTTCTTGCCTGGCATTCTGAAGTTCTTTGTAAATCTCTTGGGCAACTTTTGATCTGGCTGCATCGGTTTTTGATCGAGCCTGACACGCAACTCAGTTCAGAAAGGCATTCATGTTTGTGTGTGTGTGTAGTGTGAATCAAGATGCTCAAAAGTTGCAAATATATTTTTATACTTACATGTGAGCTGAGCTTGTATCGTCCAAGTAGATCAATGTAATAAGGTACAAGAGCAACCAAACGAGTCATATCAGCCATGTTATTCGCATCAGGGAGAGCAAACTTAAAGACGAGCGTCTTTTTGTGTGAAGCCAATTGTTGGTCAGAGAAATGCATTGAGATGAAACCTTTTCCGAATCTTTCAAAGGCTTTGTCACCAAAAACCTTCAAAATTGCAAAGAGAATATTATATTACATGCTCAAGGAGGGGAGGAGGTCGATATCTCAAACACTGTCTTTTCTTAAATAAGAGTAAATGGCACAAAGAAACGATAGATCTAAAAATCAGGAAGATAGTAATGTGCCAATGTCAATCTCACACATCGAGCAGATAAGTATCAAGTATAAAGATTGTAAAGAATGTAGCATATATTACAGAAAACTTAACATAAGACATGGAGAACGAATTCAAATATCTTCAAGGGAATGAAGTGACAGTTTGGAATTCACAAGACACCAATCACAGTGAAAATGGTATGGAATCATTGAATGGTCAATCACAATGAAAATGATGATTACATTATTAGTGGCCGACTCTAATCATGGAATAAGCAAGGAAAAATAATGACTGTTGATTGAGATAATGATTATAGAGGAATGTGAATTAACTTATTTTGATTCTCACCTGTACCAAGTATAAGGAATGCACCATGATTTAACTAACTTCCCCTCAACAAACCACTTTGATCTATTTGTTCAACAATTCTAAAGCAGTTTAGACATTAGTTACTTCCAATCAACGTAAGTTTCATACACATTCCTCTTATCACCTAAAAGTTTCAGAGCACTAAATTCTCAACTGATAGTAATTCAGAACTATCATTATGAACAAAAGGCAAGCCCAGAGGAGACATTATCACTTGCTAACGGCTCCACCACCACACCCAAACATAAGGCTCCTCCAAGTATTTCAACTATTGAAGAGAACTTTACAATCTAATTGAAGCAAAACTAAACCCGTTTCTTTGCAATACTCCATCCTTATTGTCAGATCATAAATCAACTCTTAGCATAGAATTGGCAAAGAAGCATAACCTTACTAGCATTGACATGTGTATATCTGAATCTTCAAACCATTAGTGAGGTAAAACAAATACCATTAATGATCACAAGCATAATGAGAGACAAGTAAATGAGAACTTCCGAGTAACACTCGGTTGAAGTTAACCCCAATTAGTTATCTAGGGCATCACCCTTAAACTTGAAATAAGGGCCCTCCCACCCCCAACCCTCACCACCAAAAACAACCCAAATGCCTGAATTAACTTCTCCTCAACAAGCTAATCACTGAAACTATATAAATATACCATAATTCTAGCGCACAGAAAGAACAGTGAACTTAACAGCCAAATTTCCAAATCATCAAAAGATACATAGTTCAGAGTAGAGGGACAGTAACACATTATAGTCAAAGAAAAAACGACAAAATATATAACTACCTGATCAAGAACGGCATCAGTGATCAAATCTGTGGCAACTTCTTTGGACTCAGAAACTACCTGCAGCTCCTCAGCTACCCATTTCCTCCCACTTGGAGGATTCACTAACCCTGCAAACATCTGCAGATCTCTGAACTCCTTGTGCATTGACTTGGCCAATTTCTTCTTCGCCACTGCAAAAACCACCTGATCCATCGAATCATCATTCATATAAACCTCAAATGTTATCTCATCTTTGCACGGTACCACCATATTATACAGCCTCGAAATCAAATCGTGCCTACTCTGCAGCTCCATAGTCGCCAGCAATCCCGCGCAATACCTCCTCCCACTTGCATAAAACTTGAACACGTTCTTCCCTTCCTGCAACAACAGGGGCGAGTCATCGGTCTCCCCCACTCCCAACAAACTAAAGTTCTTGTCGAAAATCGAGTCCTTGGTCGCAAACTTGCTAGCCCAGGCCAAAGCCAAATTTTCATTCTCCCTTTTCCCCGTGAAGTAATTGATTGTAAACATAATCAAAAACGAAACGCACAAAACTTCAACGGAATACGAGGAAAGCTTCCTCGAAACTTTGGCATCAGATTTAGCGTCCTCGGAATTCTCGGAGGTGGAACCTGAGTCTGATTCACTAGTAGCGGAAGCAGATTCAGGAGCGGCTTGATTCTTCGAAGCAGGAGTCAGATTGTCAGGAATTCCTTCAAATTCATCTTCATCCCAGAAATCAAAAGACGAGGTGGAAGCGGGTTTAGGGATCTGATCAGAGGGAGGAGATTGAATCTCGGATTGATCGGAATCTGGGGGGCTGTGGTGGGGTTCGGGAGCAGTGGAGAGAGAGATGGGGGGAGGCGTGGAGCGAAGAGGGGGAGTGAGGTCATCGGAGTTTGGATCTTCGATGGTAAATTCGTCATCTTCTTCGGCGTCGAATCCCTCGAAGTGGGTGGGGGTGGCGGAGAGGCGGTGGAGGAGGAGAGAGAAGATGAAGAGAGAGAGGAGAGAAGATGAAGATCTGTTGGCCATGGCGGATTCAGTGTCACTGAATTTGATCTGCGGGAAAACTGGGTTTTTAGAGTTACAGTGAAACCCCTCGTTGAAAAATATAAAAATAAAAGGAAAAGGAAAAAAAATTAAAATATCAATCAGATTTGGATGATAATATGAATTTGTAGCCAAGAGTCATTTTCAAAGTTAGGTCTAACACTACCATCATAAAATTCTGACTTTAAACGGGCCCGTAAATGGACGGCTAGCCACTGATCATATTTATTTCGATTTTCAGGGGTTCAAGCTAACCCGACAACTTAGTGGGAGTGAGATCATCATCACCATAGGCAATGCTACGAAAGTGGCGGCTGTTGCAGTGGGAGATGTGCAACTATCTTTTAGTGATAGAATTTTAGTTTTAAAAGACGTTCTTTATGTTCCGAGTTTTAGAAAGAATTTGATTTCAGTTTCTAAACTAATTTTGGATGGATATTCAGTTTCTTTTAATAAGAATGTCGTTATTTGTCGTGATGACGAGATTATCTGTTCGGGAGCATTGGTGAATAATCTTTATACTATTAATTGTGCACATTCCACACAAAATGAATCGCATAACACATCGACTATTTCTAAGAAAAGAAAGCATTCTTCAGACATGAACGAAACACTTCTGTGGCATCTTCTTAGACTTGGTCATATTAATCTAAGAAGGATTCAAAGGTTGGTGAACGACGGCTTGTTGGAATCACTCCAGGTTGAGCCGTTTCCAACATGTGAATCATGTTTAGAGGGTAAAATGACCAAAAGAACCTTTGGGGCAAAGGGGAATAGAGCTAGTGAAGTGTTAGAACTCGTTCATACTGATGTATGTGGACCAATGTCAATTCAAGCAAAGGGAGGTTTTGAGTATTTCGTTACTTTTATCGATGATTACTCAAGATATGGATACATCTATCTTATGCGGCATAAGTCTGAGACCTTTGATAAATTCAAAGAGTTTAAGGCTGAAGCAGAAAAACATAGGGAAAAGAGTATCAAGTTTCTACGATCAGATCGTGGAGGCGAATACCTCAACAATGAATTTTTGGGCTACTTATCAGGCGAAGGGATTGTATCCCAATTAACTGCACCCGGAACCCCTCAACAAAATGGGGTTGCAGAGCGAAGAAATCGAACTCTTTTAGAGATGGTCAGATCTATGATGAGTTATTCACATTTACCTAAGTCGTTTTGGGGTCATGCCTTGGAAACAGCGACTTACATTCTGAATTTGGTACCTTCCAAATCAGTTCCTAAAACCCCTACAGAATTGTGGAGCGGGCGAAAGCCTAGTCTAAGACACATAAGAATTTGGGGGTGTCCTGCATACGTGTTGGACAAGGAAGCTGGAAAGTTAGACCCTCGTTCAGAATTAAGGCTGTTTGTAGGATATCCTAGAGGAACGAAAGGGGGTTTATTCTATAGTCCAAAGGATCAGCGAATTGTGATAAGCACACATTCTAGATTTTTGGAAGAAAACTATATGAGTAATAGACAGCCCAAGAGTGAGATTACCTTAAATGAATTAAGAGGGCCAACTCCTATACCAAGTGTACAAGTAGATATACCAAGCGATACACAAACACAATCGGAACCTCATCGTAGTGGGAGGGTTGTGAGACAACCTGAGCGATTCATGTTCGTGGGAGAGTCTTCGGACTTGGTCCCCGGAGAGGATGAATCTGACCCCTGGACGTACGATGAGGCAATCCAAGACAAGGATGCAGATTCTTGGCAAACTGCAATGAAAGCAGAAATGGGGTCTATGGATCATAACAAAGTGTGGGAGCTTGTGGAACCACCCAAAGGTGTAAAGCCTATTGGATGCAAGTGGGTCTACAAGAGAAAAAGAGGATCAGATGGGAAGATTGAAACCTTCAAAGCTAGATTAGTGGCAAAAGGATATACTCAGAAAGAGGGAATCGATTATGAGGAGACCTTTTCGCCTGTAGCTATGCTTAAGTCTATCCGTATTCTCTTGTCGATTGCAGCTCACCTAGACTTTGAGATCTGGCAAATGGATGTCAAGACAGCTTTCCTAAATGGAAGTCTTGAACAAGAAATCTACATGCGCCAACCCGTAGGCTTCATTGAAAAAGGCCAAGAGAATCTTGTATGCAAGCTTAAAAGGTCAATATATGGACTTAAGCAAGCATCGCGAGCTTGGAATCAATGTTTTGATCAGGTGATACAATCCTATGGATTTGATCAAAATGAGTTTGAGAGTTGTGTCTATAAGAAGTGTATCGGAACTGCCTTGGTATTCTTAGTATTATACGTAGACGACATTCTGCTTATTGGAAACAATAAAAAGGTGTTGACAGATGTGAGGGTATGGTTGTCAAAACAGTTTGATATGAAGGATTTAGGAGAAGCTGGTCACATCCTTGGGATTAAGATTACTCGAGATCGCCAGAAAAGGATGATATGCTTATCCCAAACCTCATACATAGACACTATTTTGAAACGATTCAGCATGCAAAATTCCAAGAAAGGATTTGTTCCTTTCAGACATGGAATTCATCTATCTAAAGAGATGTGTCCTAAGACACAAAAGGAGATGGATGAGATGAGAAACATTCCATATGCGTCGGCAGTTGGAAGCCTCATGTATGCAATGCTGTGCACGAGACCGGATATTTGTTTTGTTGTAGGCATGGTAGCAAGATATCAAAGTAACCCAGGGAAAGAACATTGGACTGCAGTTAAAAACATTCTCAAGTTTCTAAAAAGAACTCGAGATAGAATGTTGATTTATCAGTCAGACAGTCTATTCCCTGTGGGTTATACGGACTCAGATTTCCAATCAGACATGGATTCTAGAAAATCTACCTCGGGTAGTGTGTTTTGTTTGGGGGGTGGAGCCATGACATGGAGAAGTGTGAAGCAGAAATGCATCGCTGATTCTACCATGGAAGCCGAATATGTAGCTGCTTGTGAAGCAGCGAAAGAAGCGGTTTGGCTTAAGAACTTCTTAGTGGACTTGGATGTGATTCCGAATTTGCCCAACACTATCACTATTTATTGCGATAATGCTGGAGCAGTTGCAAATTCAAGGGAACCAAGAGCTCACAAGGCAAGCAAACACATTGAAAGAAAATACCATCTTATACGAGAAATCGTTAAGAGAGGAGATATAGTGGTGGCAAAGATCGCATCGGAAGACAACCTAGTTGATCCCTTCACAAAGGGTCTGCCTCAGAGTACATTCGAGAGACATGTGGAAGGAATGGGGGTCAAGTGCGTTGCCAAGCTGCTTTGAGTATAAGTGGGAGAATTTATTAGGACATGTAGAACATGGACGTGCTGTAGTATACTTAAAAGCAGACTTTGAGTATAAGTGGGAGATTGTTAGGGTTATACTGGCAAGTATGCTTTTAGTGTTACTTATGTATACAAACTGATTTTTGCACTTATTAATGAGAATAAATTTTTGTCACTGGTTGCTTTAAATATAATGAATGGTAATTATTTATTGCATAAACGTTCAGATGTACTTTACATTGTAGACAATGTGGTGTGTAGAAGATCACAGAAGATCACATTGTCAGTTCCTTGTATATAAGTACAATTGATTCACAACTTAGATGGAATTGAACAATCCATTGGTAGAAGTTGAGGTGTAAGGCTCAGATTGGTTTGTCTTGACCAAGAGATTACACTAGTGCATTTTGATGTGCTGAATAGGACCTACAGAGAGGTAATTCTTCTAGACTGGCTTAAGGAATGAAGAATTAGACCTCAGTGGTTGTTGATTTCTTAATCTCTGTCACTTAAATGGAATTGTCTGTAGTTAAGAAGTATTGCTTTGATTTATTATGGGTAAAGAATCAATGTGATTCAAAACTTTATATTTTGGGCAATATTATTAATTATAGGACAGATTGCCAAAATTAATACAGAGAATCGTGTCTTGGAGTGTCAAGTTGATTATGTCCCCTTGGTGGGCTCAGAAGGTTTATCATATCAAATCTAATAAGTGGAATTTATTTCCGGTATGATAATAATGTTGAGTTGTCCTTACTATGAGGAATAAAAGATATAAATTAATTAAAGCATTCAGTAGCTTAAATTAATTGATGGATATTGAATCTTAAACACGGGAAATAATAACCGGGAGCCATATTTCGTAATATGGGTTAGGATGGATAGTGCAATATTAATTTAAGTAATAATTGAAAAGTGCAACACCATTTACCAAAAAGTGTAAGTCAGTAAACTGAAAAGTGCACATGGACTAGGGTGCACAGCATGCACTCGGGTGCATACTAGACTTTACCTATGGAGAAATATATGGAAATAATATAATATCTCTTGGAGAATAAAATATTGCTAGATCTCCTATATTTTCTAATAAATAAATTGACTATTCTCTCTCTTATAAATAGAGGAAAAACCGCTTGTTTAAGGGTTGACAAAGAAATCGGTTTTCTCTACCAAAGAAAGCGTTGACAAAGAAATCGGTTTTCTCTACCAAAGAAAAAAGAGAGATCTGTAATTTTCGAAATTACAGTGTGTGCAATAAGAGAAAATTAATTCTTCCTTGAGAGTTAATAGTTCGTGAGATCTCCCACCGGATCAACGGGCTAGGACTTAGGGAATACTTGAGAAGGCAATTGGGTTGAAGTTGTTATTCTTCTCAACGGTATCTCTCCGATTCAAAGGTAAACACGTAATCTCTTAGTTCCGCATGTTTAGGGATTTAATTATTTACCGTACATTCATTACATGAATTAGTTGATTTAATTTGTTTAAATTATGAAATTAGATTTATGATAATTCATATTTAAATTACGTCCCAAATAGATCCGGGTAATTTTAAAGGAGTCCCAAAGGATTCCCGAGAGTCTCGAGAGACCCTAGGGCACATCTCATTCTCAGGAGTAAAAGATTTTCAGGAGTCTCAAAGAATCCCTAGCGTGATGGTCCTTAACCACAAGTGCCAATAATTCCCCCACACAAAGGAGATGGGGAATGTGGTCCCATAATAATTTCCCACAAAGAAGTTGGGGACCACAAGAGTTGGGGACCGTTGGGCTAGCCGATCCTTAAACTAGAAAAAAAATAGAGTTAAAAAAGATACATAAAATATATTTTCCTGAAAGTTAAATTTAAAATCCTCAATAAATGTGCTCATTTAAAATTTATAAAATGTTGTGTGCTCCAACAAAAAATGTAATAAATCAAAAGTAGAAATTTCTCCAATGAATCTAGTTATCACATAACTAACAAATCCGTAAATAATAATAAATAAATAAATCAATAGATTCATGAATTAATCCAACTAGACATAATCATGTTATTAAACATTAAATGTACAATTTAATACTATGATCACTTATGTATTGGAGGTATGATATTTAAATATGTATTAACTTTTTGGTGAGAGATTTTTTTTATTCTATTTTGATGAGTAAAAAATTTAATTGATCAATTAAGATTGTAGTATATATCAATAACTTTTTTTGAATGCCAAAGACACCTTCAATTTATTCCCAAGAAATGCAAATTGAATCGAGAAGGTTATCCATAAAATGTGGAGGCTCGATCCAACTATAAGGACTCTCAAAAGATCGAGAGTTCCTAGCAAGAGTATGTGCCACAACATTGACATTACGATTAACTAAGTTTACTTTAAACAGTAAATTTCGTTGCATATCTATGAAATCACCAAATATTGATCGAGACTCCCCTCTCATCTTTATAGCGTCGATTACTCTCTTAAAATTCAATTACAATCAATATACTCCATATAGATTCAATTGTACAGAAGACTTTGTGATTTAAAAAAATGGAGTACATTTTCAAAACTATTCAGCCACTAGTTTATCACTGTTAAAAGATTTAATTAGAACAATAAACAACTCATTGAAGGCAAAAAAAAAAAAATCACACAATTAATAAACTTGTCCATTTCACACATAATTGAAGAATATAATTAATTAATACACAAAAATACAATAATGGTGAGAAAAATTAAGCAACAACTTTTACATGTAGTGATTAGTTGTAATGAAAACGAGAAGAAGAAGATGCATAAAGAGGATTATGAAGAGTAGTAGAAGACCCCTTTTTCCTTGAAAATAAGTCCCCTACAAGAGGTATTATGGGCTTCTTTTTTCTCTCTTTTTTCCTCCCAACAAACAAACCTTCCTTCTCTCCAACACTCAAAACTTGTGCCAAACTTTTCTTCTCTTTCTCGCCTGCCGCGGCAGAAGCTGCCTTGACAGCTTCTGCCGCCTCAGCTCGAGCCACCTTCGACATGCTCTTATGGAGCTCGGCATTCAAAGACGCTAGGGCAACCTCCGTCTCCGACTCTCTTTCCTTAAGTAACTTGAGTTCATTCTTGGTGTCCTCGAGCTCAACCTCGAGTTTCTTGACAGTGTCGACAAGCTCCGAGTCTTCGCTATAAAAACTCGAACCTCTTTGACTAGGGAATGACCCAGAGTTTTCTACTATTGGACTGGGCAAGAAAAAAGGCGTTTCTTTCTTTGAAAACGAGAAGGGTTTGGGTGAGTACACCTCACCTACCAAGATTTTTTCTCCAAATATCGCCACGGCCTCTTTGACTGAACGAAAAGGCCGTGACGAATCCACGTTGGAGCGGTGGTCAACGACCGCAGGGCTTTGGACTCGTTCCATGTTGAGAAGGGTTGAATTTTTTTGCATTGGGAAGAAGATAGGGCAATGGGATATATGATGGTGTATTTGAGATGTCTTTGCTTTGAAGTCAAACTTTGAGTGGTACTAGTATATAGTAGGGTGTATGTTTTAGGTGGTAAGAAATGAGATAGTGTTATTTGGTGGAGTTGGAAGAGAGGGACAATTCAACTACTACGCAAATTAGCCTACTATAATCCATGTGACACTTTTTTAAAACATGCTCAAAAGACTGGTTTTGGAATGTAAGTACGTAGTTGCATGTGCAAGTTTGTTAACCTTCAATTCTCCACCCCGAAAACGGTTCAAATTGATATTCTCACAAAAATCGTGTAAATGCAAACAGAAAAACTAACCGTCATATATTTATTTTATTATAACAGAAAATGTGTACTACTGTAAAAACAAGTATGTGTTACTTAAAGCCTGTTCTTACAATAACACACACTTGCTCTTATTTTAGAAGAGTGTTATCCTAATTTATTTTTTCGTTATTAAAGATAATTACAAACCTAATATCTACTTTTGAGTGAATTTTAATTCTCATTAGGTTGTTCAAAAAATCGTAGTAGGTTTCAGACAAAATACACATGACGTGAGGACCATTTTTTCCCCTTATATATGTATATGGCTAGCTATTATATGTGTCTTTATATATATGTGTGAGTTAATTTGCACCATCATAAATAAATAGTACAAATTTATAAATATATCAGTACACACCAAAAAAATAAAGAATGCATAATTGTGTAAAAAAATATATATCCATGAGCGTAAGATTGTTATAATACTCCCTCCGTCCCAGAATTTTATGCACACTTTGACCGACACGGAGATTAAGAAAATAGAATAAAGTGATGTGTAAGGTAAATAAATGAGGGATATTATTGGTAATTCATTGATTAAAGTGAAAGAGATTTGATTAAAGGTAAAATAAAGGAGGGGTATTATTGGTATTATTGTTTCTTTTTTTGGAGTGTGCAAAAAATGTTGGGACGCCCGCTAAGGAAAGTGTGCATAAAATCATGGGACGGAGGGAGTACATTAATACGTGATAATTTTATGACAAAAATTCTCCCCTCCGTCCATCCGTCTATAAGTTTCACGTTACTTTTTGGCACAGAGATTAAGAAAAGTGATTAAATAATAAATATAGTACAAGTGATGTGATTGAGAGAGGAGAGAGATAGAAAGAAAAAGTAAGATATAAAGTAAGAAAAAGTACTTACCAAAAAAAATGAGAAATTTATAGACGGACAAACCAAAATGATAAAATGGGAAGCTTATAAACGAACGGAGGAAGTATAAGACAACGAGCTTATGTAGCTCCTATCCAACTATTTTTTAAAGAAAGTATGACCCAAATATTTAAGTAGAACATCGTTAATATGAAATCGTTTTACAATTGTGTGTGTAGGTATATCCATTCGTGTTTAGTCTTCATGATGGGCTGTTAAAAGTGAATCAAATAGTCAACTCGAACTCAATTCATTAGGTTCGATATTTTAAAAAAAAAAAAAAACTTTTAATTACATTAGACTCAACTTGATAAACTTTCTTTGAATTGAGTCGAACTCGTTAATATAATCAAGCTGATAAGAACTCAAGTTAAACTCGAACTTACTCGACTCGACTCGAATAACAATTCTTCTACCATTAGAATTTGTTTTTGATCTATATTGGGCCTTTGGTTTATTTCTAAGCCCATACCAAATCAAGCTGTAGCCCGTACCCGTAGGCACGCCAGTTTTATCCTGATTATATAAATAAATCATAATCTATATATATATATATAAAAATAGTATAGTTGACTGCTGGTCAATTTTTAGCTTATATCACTCCTTGAATCTTTTTTTATTTTCGCAGTTACAAATTAATTATTAAAAAATATTTGTAATTAAATAAATCCTTAGAATTTTAATTATTAAAAAATATTTATAATTAATTTATGTATATTTGTACATATACTCTTGTTTCCCAAGATTATATATATATTTTAATTATAAGTTAAAATTTGTATGAAATAGTTTCATAAATCTATTTCGTAAAATTGAATTTTAATTAATTACTTTATTTCGTCAGAAGCTTCCAATCTTTTCATTTAGATGTCTCACAAAAAAAAATTCATTTTATTTTTTTTGTATACTGTGACTCCACTTCTTTTACTCTTAAATTATTCTACACTTCATGTTATTCCCTCTCTTCAATCATATCAATTTTACTACACCTCATTTTATAAAAAATGTAATTGAAGCTTCATTCACAAGATGAAATCAATGATATGATTTCACATAGTATTATTGTTCTTCAAATTCCGTGAAATTCAACCATTAAAATTTTTAAATCGCACGAATGTATTCTATAAATAATTAATTAAAATTTATTAATAATCAATCCGTCGTGCGTTGCACGGGAGAATTACTAGTTTGAATTACTAGTTTAAATAAATCATAATTTTAACAAAAAAATAAAATAATTACTCCGAATTCATTTATTTTAATTGTTTGATTTTCGTCTACTAAAAAACATTAATAATATTCCGATTAATTTCGACCAGTTTTGATTGATTTTTCAATATAATATACATAAAATAATTTTTATTTTTTTTAATATTAATATACATGGTACATTCAACAAAAGACAAAACCCCCCAATAAGGCACAAAGGCAGGGAAGAAAACAAACCAAAAAATTTCCCCAGTTTTGATTGATTTATCGCAACTCTGAAGCCCATCGACACGGCGATGCACGCGGCCATGGCGGTGACTTCTCCTCCGTACTCCTACAATTGCAGGCTCCATCAAACCCTCGAAACCTCTTGCTCTCCTTCCTCTTCCGCCGCCGCTCCGTCCCGCCGCTTTTTTCCACCAAAGGTGTAATTCTCTCTCTCAGTTCGATCGATTGCATTTATTGCGATGTGTGTGGGCGATTTTATTGTTTGAAAGCTGCGGTTGTTGGTTGCTTATTGAAAATTATAGTTGTCTGATTTTATTACGACTTTATTGTTAATATGATGTTCTTATTCAGGTTTCGAGCTTCTTCGGTGCTCCAATTTCGCCTTCCTGGAGAGTTAATCAGGTGCGAACGGCCACTTCGCGCCATCTATCATATGGTTTACACTCCAGTTCTCGATTAGGTAAGCCTTGGGAACATATGCCTTGTTTAATTTGTGCGAGGGCTGTTTAGTAATGATTCAATTGTTTTAGTACATAAACCAGCTGTGGAAGGATCCGTGTTTAATAAGATCAATTAAGCTCTAGTTGATTGTCTATGGAAGGATATGTTTAATTAAACTAAGTAACCTTTAGTTAATTGATTATCGAAGTATGCTCGTTTAAAAGAAATTAGGTTCTCTATGGTGATTTATACTTCGTGAGATGAGAGATGCCGAGTGGTGTCAGTTAGCTCTAGAACAAATTAAGACGGTTGTATTCTTCAAAATATTGTACATATATTCATAATTGTTGTTGAACCTTGTAATAATATGCTGAGAAAAAATTATTTATTCTTCTGAGATGAAATTTGTTGTTGTACTTTTTTCTCTTAGTTCTGAGGATTACTGTCTTTTTGTGCATGCTTCCTTGATTGTTTATGTTTTATTGTGCATGTTTCTCTTGTTGTTATACTTATGAAGGATAATCTTCTGCTCCGATAGTAGTAAGCTTTTTATAGCATGATGATTGGTGTGGTAGGACAACATTGTTTGTCTTGGCATGAACTGGAAAGGTTTTATAAATTATTGCAATATCTGACTTGTGCATGAATTCTTTTGAGATTCTGCATATAAACCTGACTTGTGAGCTTCACATTGTTTCTGCAGGTATAAAGGCTGTTGCCACTCCTGAATCGGCTTTAGAATTGCCGCTCACAGCAGAAAATGTTGAGAGTGTGTTGGATGAAATTAGACCTTATCTAATAGCAGATGGGGGTAATGTTGCATTGCATGAAATTGATGGAAATGTTGTGAAACTGAAATTACAAGGAGCATGTGGATCCTGTCCGAGTTCTGTAGTGACGATGAAGATGGGCATTGAGCGTCGTCTGATGGAAAAGATACCTGAGGTTGTTGCAGTGGAATCAATACCAGATGAAGAAACAGGCCTTGAGCTAAATGAGGAGAACATAGAGAAGGTATTTGTTTCTCATGAGCATATTTTATTCTTTTTATTTTGTCAAAAATAGTAGTGTCTATTCAGTATGTTTTACCTCCTTGAAGTAATATAATGGTATTTATGCTTAATTCTCCAATGGTGGAAATATGCATTTTTATGTCAAAATACTTCGAGATTTAGTAAATCCCATATTTCGGTGAGTGAGCATACTGGGATAAATAAGATGCTAGAAACTGGAAGGGGAGGTGGAAAAAGGGTGAGGGTGTGGAAGGAAGATATGGCATGAAAGAGTATCAAATCTTTTTAACAGTAATACGTGGAAACTAATGACCTGATACTTTAGAAAAATAAAGAATCTGCTCAATCTAAAACATCCTAGTAAGACTGTAAATAGAGCGAGGTCTGAACTCTTTTTCTTTTCAGAAATACGTTTGGAGTTCTAAGTGAGTCTTACTTCAATAACCCTGTGTTTATAATTGAGCTCTATTTCTTCATTTTAGTGACCACTGGATGCTTATAAATAGACATGCAATGGTCAAAACTTCCTTGAAGATCAATATATTTAGTTTTTCCATGTACAGTTGAAGCTTTATTATCAAATTCATTTCTGATTAAAGGTTCTGGTAGTGGCTGCGAGAGACTTCTTGTCTTTCAGAAACTCTGCCATTCTGCATTTTTTAGTTCTACAAGTTTCCATGTCGTCAGTCTCTAAATTTGATCAATATTGTCCTTAGCTAACTTAATTATATGAACTGGAAACATCTTTCATTCTATTAAGTAATTTATTTAGGCCTTCCTCACTATAGAATCCTTTAGTTGTAAGTTGTAACCTAAGCACCATTACCCTTGGAACAATGTCCTCTTTCAACACCAACACCAACACCTTACCCATCACATCACCAACATCCTTAACTGCAGGATCAGAAATGACTGAAAAAGGAGTTAAAAGTGCACGTTTTTTTATCTCCACCACATCTCAAGTGAAATTTACATCCACAGGAATTAGTTGCATCTCCATCTGTTGTTTCAAGTCTTGCTTTTTCTGGACTTGCCATACCGTCCTACCTACGTAGTTAGTTACCCACTTAACACATGTAATATAATATTGATAGATTACTGGCAGTCCCACATCATGGTTAAATATTTATGTATATAAAATGCTGAAACATTGATGATGCTACACTGTTGAGTGAGGTAATCAGGTAATGTTCTCTTTTTTGGAAATCCATGAAGTTGGGCAAAGGGATGGAGGAAAAAATCATCAATAAGTTGTTTGACCTTAAATCCAACTAATTATCTTCCGTACTTTAATTAGTAGGTTATGCCGTAAGCATTTCAGAATAAATGTGCTCTAGTCGACTTTCCTGAAATCACCTATTTTAACAGCATGATATGTACAGTATGTATCTTGAATTCTAATCTCAGCATTTCACTATTGTGGATGGAAACCTGATAACTTAATCATGTAGGTGCTGGAAGAGATAAGACCTTACCTCATTGGAGCTGCTGGTGGGGAGTTGGCGCTAGTAGCAATCGAAGAGCCAATAGTTAAAGTTCGAATCACGGGTCCTGCAGCTAGTGTGATGACCGTTCGAGTTGCTGTCACCCAGAAACTTCGAGAAAAAATTCCATCCATTGCCGCAGTTCAGCTTCTATCGTAAGGATGGATGTTATTTAGAGATCCCGTTATGCCCATTGTTTCAGACACGCTTCTGGTATGGAATTTGAGATGCAACTGGATACACGCGTCGCTCAATAAGTGACTTAATACCTTTAATGCACTTGAAGAATTGAGTGGTTATATCGCCTGCTACTCTGTACATATACATTGTGCCAGTATTTACACTATGTTTGTTCGAATATGATGTTTATCATGCAGAGAAATTTCAATTTTACGCTGGCGATTTTAAACGTACGATAGAGCAATACTTGTGTGTTTCACTAGGATACTTTAAGATGTTTCACTAGGATACTTTAAGAGTAAAAATCAATGATGAGATAAAATAATCAGAGGAACGTTTGCTTCCATATTATTCCCTTTCCAACAAAATAAAATACACTTCCAAATTACATGCATCTGGCATGCTTGTTCTCTTAACACATGAAGGAGAGATGACATAAGTAGCAGCGGCAGTACAAATTACATAAACACATGATAACAATACACTTGCCATAGGGCCAAGGGCAGACGATGATTATACGTCAACAGATGACTACATGTACATAGAACAAATAATGGAATCTGCAAGAAACAGGAATATCCAGACCAGGAAAGATTTCAATTTGTCTTTCTCAGAGTTTCAGTAGATCTCTCCCTTTTCTGAAGATTGTCAACATAACGTAGGAAAAATGATTAGATCCCTAGGTTTGAAAGAAGCTGACGCCATCTGGGAGTTTCCTCGTCAAAGATGTAGGTGAGAGGTGAAACCAGAACCCCACTACCTCCAATCTGCACAACAAGGATACATACGAGTTGAAATTGGCATGAGTGTGGGAGGGTGATAAGAGCTAAAGCAAAGATGAAACAACCAAATCAAGACCAGCATTTATATAAAAGGATACCGATTCAGAATGTAGAAGTGAACATTAGAAAAAGGTATTGATGCTAGAATATAATCTCAACCAAGGACAAGAGACAATTCATCAACTAAAGAAGCCACCACACGAGCATACACAGATAGAAAGAGAATCTAAATCAGGGGTACTCACCATCCTCAGCTGCTGAACAGATTTGTAAAGCGCCTTTTTTGGTACACAGATAACTATAGCAAAATAATCTGCTACAACCTTTCCATCACGCTTACAAAAAACTGGGCTAACTGTAGGTCCCTGCATATAGAAACATGAAATCAGTAGGAGGCTTCTGATATTGATTAAAAAAAGGTATTAAATCAGATGGTATTCGTTGTGTAGCCTCTATAATTAAACCATCCAAGATAGTATGCACAGGACAAGTTAGTCAGACCTGCAAGCCAGCTAAAGATGGTTGGCTTAACACTCGCTCAGCTACTTCCTCTGCACTGCTTCCCCTCATGTTAGCAGTTACCTGCCCATTAGAACAGTAAATACCAAGCAAGAAAAGATTAACATCAATCTACAAGGGTTCAAACTTCTAAATTAAAAGAAAAAGAAAAATCAATGCACAAATAATTCGCACCGTGAACTGACCAACAGCCTTCAAATGTGCTTCCAATCGTTCAAGTATTTCGTGACTAATATCTAGCACACCTTTACGTTTGATCAATGACCTTCTGCTAGCAATGAGTACAGCCTGAAATGATAAACCAAGGTCAAAGGAGATTGAGCCAGCCATAACTCCAATTCGTGGCCATCGACTATCCAAAAATAGAGTTAACATTTCAGTTTTGCATGCTTATAAGATCTCAATAACAATAGATGCAGTTTACCTGACTTTCCAAGATGGTTCCACCTTCAATTTCTTTCAGATTATTCTCCTTCAATGTAGTTCCACTACTCACCAGGTCAACAATAGCATCAGCTATCCCCATCTAAAAGAAATAAAAGAAGCAATCAGCATTTATAGGATGGAATGACATGAGAAACACAAAGGAAGATGCAGGTAAACGTCTAACATTGATTTCATTCACTTTGCTCCATGAAACTAAGTGAGCTTTAAATTAAGGTTCTATTTCCATATTGCTGACAATATGTTGCAGCAGATTACCAGTATCACAAGTTTCAAAATATGTAAAGATAAATATTAAAAAAAAACTACAAATCCAAAGAACAACTTTTTGCATTTAATATTTAATAATTCTCCATTCTCTAGACCCCTTGCCAGGACATGCAGCAGAAAAATTAGAATATAAGGAAATAAGAGGGGGACAGAGGGATTAAAAACCAACCAGAGAAGAAACAAACCAAAAAAGAATTACAGTAGCAGAACATTATTCTATGCAAAGATATAGATATAGCATTCACTATATAATAGTTCCCCATTCTCTAGGCCCCTCGCCCAATACGAAAATAAGGGGAAAGGCAGGGATTGAAAACGAACCAGAGAAGAAACAAACCAAAAATGAATTATTGTAGCAGAAGTCACATTATTCTCTATTGTAAATAAATATATAAATGTTCATTGGTTACCGCAGGAGCTGCTTCCAAAGCTCCATCAGCAGATGAGAATGTCACGTGGTTCAGACCATTCTCTTTCATGAATTTTGGACCCATCTGCAAGTAATATTTTTTGTTAAATTATATTTCCCCCCTAAAAGAATATCAAATGTAAAAAACGAAAGCAGGATAAAGAATGAGAACTTCTGGATAAACCATACATATGTGAATCCAGTAGCAATTCTTAGAGGTCTCTCTGGTGTCCACTGTGGCATCTCTGCTAGTTCTTTCAAAGAATTGATATTCTCAAATATGCCATACTTGGGGATCTAAGAAGTAAAAGAAGAATATTATACTTCTACAATTTAAGAGCTCAAATTTTAGAAGGAATTTGCAGATTCTGGATACAATCATAAGAAAATACTCACTGCAAGAGATAAACGACAATCTCCATAGTCAAGAGAGTCATGGATAATAACGAGATCTTCATCTCCCTGCAAGAAGAATGTAAATGCTGATAATCAAATGAAAGCACTGCGAGTTTCTGACCTCAAATAATAAATTGCACAAAAGGGAATAAGAGCAATGCCCAACCGTGGAAGTAATAAGAACTTTCAAGCCACTTTATTTCAAGTGGACTGTAAGAATTTTCTCCTATGCTAATTATGTGAATCAACTCGAGTAATAAAGAATTAAAGACCAGTTGGTCTATTCCCTTACCTGTCCAAATTCCATTAAGGTGTCCAAGCCAACAATTCCAAGGTCCAAATCTCCAGATACCAATTTCCTTACGACATCTTTTGGGCGTTGAAACCAAACTTCTAAATTTGAAATCTGCAATATAAATTAGCTACTGAGTTATCATATAGATCAATAAATCAAGTGCCTGCTCCTTCCTAAATGAACAAACAAGAGCATCAAAACAGATTCTTTCTGGGCATAGATATGCACTACACAAAGAGAGTAATTCTATTTAGTTGCCAACATAGAAAGTACGTCTCGGTTCAATCGACATTCAAAATGTAGCTCAAGAATTGCTATTGTCAAGAAACAAAAGACACGTCTAAAAATCGGTTGCAATGACATGCCTAGCCTCAAAATCCAGAACTAAAAGAGTTTTCCAATTAGTTTTTTTTTTCAACCCCTCCCTATGACTCGAACCCATCACTTCACAGTCTAGGCAGTGATGATGCTCTAACCACTTGAGCTACCCCACTTCGTCCAAATAACATATCTTAAGCAACGCAGTTAAATGAAACCAAGCCAGTATACATTATATGGAATCACTTCCTTGCCATGCTTATTGGTAACAGAAAAAAGGACAAAGAAACAAATTAATACCAGGTGTTGCACTTGAAAGGATGCTTAAAATGCAAAAGAGTACATCATAAGAGGGCAAACCAATGCAGACAAAATTTAAGCTATTCTTTTACTTAATAACTACTCCATGCAATCTCATAGAAAAACTGCAATCCAAACACAACACCAAACTGTGAGTGCGTGTACTAAACAACCCAATAGATTAAAGCAGTGCATTTCCAATCTAAAAAGGTAGACGCACCTGAGGAATTTCTGCAACGTATTGCCGCGGATTCACTTGCCTGACTGACAATTGACAATCCTTTACAGCACAAAAAACACACAAGAATAAATCAGCTAAATCCTGGGAAACAAAACAAATTCCTCATCTGGAGTATAGAATTTGTGTGTATACACATTACCTTGAGGAGGTCAAGAGTATCAGTAGCCATTCGGCCTTTGCTCGGTAACCCTAGGCGCACTTCATTTCTCTCGTAAGGCTTTCTGTCCACATTGCCGTTGACAACCGTAACCGGCGACGCGACCGAGCAACAGGAAACGGTGAATTTGACGGAAACGGGATTGGATGAAGAATATGAAGTGGAGGAGTGCGAAATTGATGGGCACTGCAGGAAAATTGTGCGCATTGCAGACATTTTCGAAATCAGCTCTCTCTGCAATCAAGGATTTTGGTGGCTCTTGGCGATAGAGAGCGGGCGACGGTGGCAGATGATTTGAGGCGGCGAGTGGTGTTCGTCTGCAGCCGCCAAGGTTTTATTTATCTGCACTTGCCTTTGCAAACGTGACACGCGGAAATATTTTATTCTTTTTTTTTTCCTTCTTTTTCTTGGGAAATGTTTTATTTTTTATTTGAATGTTTTATGAGCTATTTAAAAGTGTTTTTTATTCATTTTATTGAGATTAACGAGTTCCTAACAGAGTCACAGAAATAGTTTTGAAAATTTATCCTTGATTCCATTTTTAGATAGTTTCAATTTTCTTGTTTCTTCTATGTTTTCTGATTTTTCTGCTTTAACTTCGTGGTTATTTTTTTTTAATTTATGTATGTTTTACCCTTTTCCCTATGTGGGACTCTTTTGTAGTAGTTTTATGATTTGGTAAGAGCGTGTATTTGGTGGAGTTTTGCTCCTTTTTTTTTTTTATATATAAAAGTATTTTATTATGAAATTGTCTTGTATTGAGAATGCAGACCTAGACGTTCATGTGGATCAAATGGTACGCTCGTTTTCCTCTTTCTTTAATCGACCGTGAAGATCATTAGTTTTGAGCGAAAAAAAAATGTTTTTTTTTTTCATTTTGTATTTTATCTGCAATCAGTAATACTTGAGCGCAATGAATTGTACTTGTACAATTGAAACTGAACTATATAAAATTAAGTTAAACATTGAATCAAATAATAAAGGCAAATAATTGTGTGTACTAGTTACATGTATGTAACTCGTACCACTTAATTCAATTTTCTAAATGGTGAATGTTATCCATGAGTTATGACAAATACAGTATAATATTAGTTCAAATAAAGTATATTATTAGTTCAAATACACTATAGTATTAACTTTGTATAATATTAATTCAAATATTAAATAGGAACAAGTTGGTACACAAGATTACAATTCAATATTAAATTAAATAAATTAAACATTAAACACTAATTAAATGAAAGAATTTATCATTTGCCAAAACGAAAACAAGTCCAAATGCAGCTTGAAACCACCAAACTTATTAAATTAAATGAAAGAATTTATCATTTGCCAAAACGAAAACAAGTCCAAATGCAGCTTGAAACCACCAAATTTTAATAAGTACAACCTTAAAACAATTGACACAAATAATAAATAAATAATATTAGAATAAAATAATTATTTTATCGACGAACCTACATTGAAATTGTCTTTGACATTTTTTCTAGAACAAGTAAGAATGCCACATATTTTATATTCTAAATCAAGTATTTTTCACATGTCTAAGTGTAAATAGACGTCACATATTTAATCTGAATTATGGACAACAATTATCAGATAATTAGTTATTTAATTTCATTTTATCAGAAAAACCAAACACGACCTTAGTTACACGAATACTGCTTTGTACAATTTGTTCAACAGTAAAGTTGTCGTTTTTCAATTTCTTGATTCGCTGCAAATCACCCCTTCAAAACCTCAGTCGGAGAGAAGTCTCTATTTGGTTAATTTATCACGCAAATTTCCCTCACTCCCAATTCCGATCTGAGAAATTCCCACCAAATTTGTATTTTCATCGCCCCCTGCCAATCGACTTCTCAATCATTGTTTACCGCTGACAATTGCAGATCTTCTAATTGAAACCCCACAAAACCCACTTTCAATTACTTAAAATTTGAGTATATTTTTTCTGGGAAGCCTGAAGTTGGAGTGTTTCCTTTCTAATTCAAAGCGAAAACTGGAGAAAACCAGAAAACCCCATATAATTGGGGCAACTTTTTTCTTGTTGAAAAGTGGTGTAGAATGATCTTGCGATAGTTGGGATTTCTGGGCTTTACTTTTCTTGTGAGTGATTGTAAAGATGGCGTCCGGGCAGGTGGCTACGGATGCCATGGATTCCTCCTATAAGGGAATGTCCGCGGATAATATAAAGGGGTTGGTTTTGGCCCTATCTTCAAGCTTCTTTATTGGTGCCAGTTTCATTGTTAAGAAAAAGGGATTAAAGAAAGCCGGTGCTTCGGGCGTCAGGGCTGGTAATTTAACCTGTATTTTCACGTGGTTTAGAAATTATTTTTGAGGGATTGTAGATGTTTGATGTAGTTCTTGATTTCACTGAACTGGATTCTGATTGGTGGAATGAAGTAATTTGGAGATATTGGTTTATAGAAAGTTTTGTTACCGTGATCAGATTGTGTCTGATTGACACGATCTTGAGTTTTATGTAGATATAGTATCTTATGAACTTTTATCATTATATGCTATAACTCTTTGCCTAGATGACAAGATTATTGCTAAATGATATGCATTCAGGAAAACTGTATAGATCTAATCCCTAGGCAACAGGCATTCCTTTTATTTTGTAGAATTGTTGCCCTCCTACAGTTTTTTGATGAATAGTGAGTGAAGTTAACTTTCTTGAAATTCTGTAATTGATTCCATGACATTTTTTAGCCTGGCATGGGATAAGTTAAGTGCATTTATAAGACAAAAACCAGCTGCTATTAGATTGTCAATTGAAACTTTGTTTGTACTCAATTGCAAGCCCATGTGGAGGGGAAACAAGTTGCCTTGAAAACCATTGTGTTTGTAATTTTAAATTCCTTGGGAGCAGCCTCATCTCCTTCATTCTCTTGGTGCGACTTGCCTAAGAAGACTTCGGATCTGAAATATTCGTTATTTTGTTCCACATGAAACCAAACTTGATTTTTCTGGGGAAATTGAGGACTTTTAATGACAGAACTTTTGATTTGAGGCTGAGAATTGATTTTGGATTTTGCTCATATACATCTGTTTTCTCTGGATGAGCCTGTTCATGTAATGCATGTAGCACCTGTGAGGCAGTTTTGGTACACTGTTTAGCAAATTTTAACGTGATGCCAAGATAGTTCCTGTGGGATGCACATGCTGATGAAAAAGGATGTTAAAGTGCTTTAGGCATCTATAACTTATAAGCTAATACTAGTGCACCTTCACCACAATTTAGTTTCATGTTTATCACCTATTTGGATAGCTTTTTGTATTAACCCTTTTGTGCTCGTCCCCTGATACATACAGTTTCACACACCTCAGCAGGATAAACCTTCATTCTGTACTTCCACAGCTATTAGCTTAATTTTTTCCTAGGCACTGTTCGATTATAAGAAAAACTTCCATTACGCTAAATGCTAGTATTTTTTTTAATTCTTGCAAGTCTTTTTATTGGTCACAGAAGCATGTTCTCTGAGATTTCTTGTGGAACAGATCTTTGTTAATTATGGCTATGCTATATTGCAATATGTCAGCTTTTGCTTTTGAATCACGATAACAATTTGTCTTTCTAATCTTTTTTCCTACAGGAGTTGGAGGTTATTCATATCTATACGAGCCACTATGGTGGACTGGCATGATAACAAGTGAGTAAATTTACATTTGTGTTACACTAAGTGTCGTGATAAGTATATTTCAGTAAAACAACATGATGTGTCCAACTTCGGAGAGAATAAGAAAATAAAAACATTTTGCTGATTCACAGAGATTGATTTATTCTTTTTTGTTTCTTACTACTCATTCTTTGCATAGTGGAGGCTACATCACTGAAAACTGGATATGTGGGCTTTGTATGATCTACGTACCATGTTACTGCCTTGGCTTTTTTCCCACATAGATTAGCATATCATGCTGAAAGATTGCAGAAGCGATAAAATGCCTGATTAATTTCATCATCAACAGCCGCTGAAAGTGGTTACAGCTTGTTACAACAATATAATGGACCATTATCTTTGTGTTGCTTCAAATTATTAGTGTTATGACGATTGTGATGAAGGTTACTAGCAAGGATAAGGACCTTGGATGAATCTCTTTGATTCTATCTTTGATCTTCATATTTTTCGAAGTGGGACAAAGATAAGATGATGTTTTTATAAGCTACTGGGCTCGTATTAAGATTGTCAAGCATTTGAATACATATGAATCTTATTTGTTGGTATTCAGCACATCATTGTAAACTATTTTTAACTATGAGGTTGTATGGTTGGTTTGGGCTGTGGAAGTGCCATATTCCTTTTTATCCGTAGAATTTATCTCCATGGGCTGAACTTAAGAGCAAATTGTTGTGTGGACATTAATTGCCAAATTGCACCTCTGCTGACACATTGCTATACAGTATCACTTAAAGCTATATGGAATGTGTGATACTTCAAATTTTCAGTTGCATGTTCAAACTGCTACAACCAATACGTGAAGCAAACAGTATTTAGATTGTCTAAAAAGCTTATGCCTATACTAACTGGAAAGTAATCCTCTTGTTGAACTGTCAAAGGATCTAGAATTATTTTGTTACTATCCCCTCATCTTCAATCATTGTCTTCCATAAAAAAGTTCCATATTCAGCCAGCTTAACTTTTATGCCTGCATCAGATTTTTGTAATTGCCGGGCAGAAGTACCTTGTAGTTTGTGTGCTAATTTCCCTTGGTTGTTCCTTAGACTACTGATCAAGAAAATAATATTCTATAGTTTAAATTTCATTTGTTGCTCTGTGATTTTGCATGCCTAAACTGAGTATTCAATTGGTTTGTTTGCTCTTGCTACAGTGATTGTTGGAGAAATTGCAAATTTTGCAGCTTATGCATTTGCACCAGCCATTCTGGTTACCCCTCTTGGCGCACTCAGCATTATTATCAGGCATGATATTATCAGTGACCCTATTCAATTATTGCTCCTTGTTTTTAGACTGCTGATTAATTTAGATTTGTTGCAGTGCTGTTCTTGCACATGCTATTTTACGGGAGAGGCTACACATTTTTGGTATTCTTGGTTGTGCTTTATGTGTTGTGGGCTCCACTACAATTGTCCTCCATGCTCCACCAGAACGTGAGATTGAATCTGTCACAGAGGTGTGGGCCCTTGCTACTGAGCCAGGTAACTTCTTTAGTTTATTTTCTTCAGCGTTGTGGCATACGTTCTCCACTGAGCTAAAGACCCCGTGTTATTGCTGTGCAGCTTTTGTCCTCTATGCAGCTCTTGTGATATCAATAGTCCTCGTTCTGATATTTCATTATGTCCCACAATATGGCCAGACGCATATATGGTTCTATATTGGTGTTTGTTCGTTAGTTGGTTCATTGTCGGTATGCATCTCTTCAGCTGACTCCTCTTTTATAACAGAAGGAAGATATTCAGTTCATTGTTAAACTATGTGAAATACCTTGGCAGGTCATGAGCGTAAAAGCACTAGGAATTGCACTGAAACTGACACTGTCAGGAGTGAATCAGCTAATATATCCTCAGACATGGGTCTTTGCAACGGTTGTATTGGTTTGCGTTCTTACACAGATGAATTACCTCAATAAGGTATCTTTCTCTAATTGTGGAGATTTTGATGATCATTTACTGGCTGCTTCTAATTCCTTTTCCTTTAATTACACGCGTTCTAGTAATGGTTTTATTACTATTTTGTTGGCTTCTCTGTTTTTTATATATTTAGCAATTCTTGAACACAGGCCCTTGACACGTTCAACACTGCCGTGGTTTCACCCATTTACTATGTCATGTTCACGTCCTTGACCATTTTGGCCAGTGTGATCATGTTCAAGGTAAGCTTAACTGTTCATGAACACTGTTATTTTGTTGCATAATGGCCTGATATAAGTGGATGAACGAATAAAGATGATATTCATTTTTTACACGACAGTTGGTAATATCTAATGTACGAAAGAGTTTATGGATCATGATGAACACTGTAATAACTAAAATTTCTCTAAATTGTTTGAAAAAATAGCTGAAATCCTTCGGCCTCTACTGCGATTCTTTGCTTTTTACCTGCTCTTTTAATGCCCTTTTTCTGTGCACTCTTTAAGTTGCGTTATGGTGAAATGGCAGAAATGAATGTTCTTTAAGTCCTTTGGTCCAAATTTCTGTAGTTTTCTTATGACAGACAATGTGAGATAAACGCATAGGTAACCAAATAACTTAAAGTGACGAAAATGTATTAAGATTGAGAATGGTATTTTGTGAATATGAGCAGGACTGGGACAGGCAGAATCCAACCCAGATTGTCACGGAAATGTGCGGGTTTGTGACTATTCTTTCTGGGACGTTTCTTCTTCACAAGACAAAAGACATGTCTGATGGTACGTGCTGAATGCTTCCTTTCCTTACTGGCGTTGATACAGAATAACTGAAATTGATACTTCAAAATAACTATAATCCCATAATAACTATTTGGATGTAGGTTCAACATCAATGGCCATGAGAAGTCAAAAACATGGCAATCAGGATAGTTTTGGTGAAGAAGGTATCCCTTTAACTATAAAGCGGCAGGAATCACGATGATACATTCTTCTTGTCCTCGATTGCAATTTCTTTTCTTTTTGACAATCGTGTAATGCTGTCAAAATCGAACTCTCAATATCATTTGCTCATTAGAAAAGATACTGCATCTATCGATCTTACATTCGTATCAGATATTCGAGCAGTTCCCCATGTGCATTTTTCTCAAGTTGAGAGCTAAATTTTATTCTTTGCTTCGCCTCTTTGATGTTCTTTTTCTACATGTTTTTATATCGCAGGTTTTCATAGTTGTTTATATACCTCTGGTTCACATTGAGCTTCATTGTAGTCTTCAAAAAAAATAAAAATTGTTAGTGTAAATTTTACTCATGTTATGGATATAAGGATATGATGAAAATTTTAGTTCTTATATATAATGAGAATTCAGTTTTTTTTAAATAATTATTGTTCCCTTAATTAGTTACATTTTTTACTTTAATAAAATTTTAAATTTGTAATGATTATTTTCTTAAATTTGTGAGTTGAAACTTAAAAGTAAAGTATACATTGGAGTGGACGACTAAGGTCGCTTCTTATGAGTAATTAAAATTACTTAATTTATCAACTATTGATTATTATTAAAGTATATTTAATATGTTGATTAAACATATACTAGTACTATAAAATAAGAATCATTGATTGATTTGACATTAGTGCATCATTTCTTTATTTAGATTTTAAAATACAAAATTCTTAGAAAAATCGAAATTTGAATTGTAGAATCTTAGGCATATGATGGAATGAGTTTGGCACTCAAAGTGATCATTCATATGATTCCACCCCATTTTTATAGAAAGTTTGTCGGTATAAAACTCTATCCCTTCTCCCACCTCCGTAGAGTTTGTCAATATAAAATTTCACCCTTTTTTTCACATTTGCAGACTCAAAGTTTGTTAGTATAGAAACTACACCTCTCTAGACTCAAATAAAACTCCATCCCTTCCCTCATGTCTCACCTCTACTCCTTCCCTCACCTCTGCAGACTCAAAACTCAACTCGGGAATGAAAGTAAGTTTGTTAGTATAAAACTCTACCCCTTCCCCATTTCTGCAAACTCAAAGTTTAACCCCTTTCCCCACCTCTGCAGAGTTTGTCACCCGTTCCCCCACATCTGCAGCCTTACTCTACCCCTTCCCCATTTCTGCAAACTCAAAGTTCAACCCCTTCCCCCACCTCTGCAGAGTTTGTCACCCGTTCCTCCACATCGTCACCCCCCACATCTGCAGCCTTCCCCATTTCTGCAAACTCAAAGTTCAACCCCTTCCTCCACCTCTGCAAAGTTTGTCACCCGTTCCCCCACATCTGCAGTGTTTGTCGGTATAAAAACTGCACCTCTACATATTCAAATAAAACTCCACCCCTTTCCAGCTTCCCTCTTCCCTCACCTCTACCCCTCCCTCACCTCTGCAGACTCAAGACTCAACCGTGAAAATGAAATGTAATACTCCATAAATTTATTTTAAATTATTACTCCAATATGGAGTGTTGTTAAAAATATTTATAGTATTAATTTAAATTATTATTATTATTTGTCTTATTATTGATTTTATTATTTATAATAAATGTATATTTTATATAAAAATAATATACTGTATTTATTTTTAAATAAGAATATTATCATTATTTTTAATATTAAATAAATTAAAAATATTAATATTATTTATATTATTAAGAATTATTATAATATTATTTTATATTATTAAAAATAATATATTAGATATTATTTATTTTATTATATTTATAATTTAATATTACTGAGAAATATTATTATCATTAAATTTAATAAATTACTATTATTTATTTGTTTTAAATTTATTCTATTAATATTTGTTTTATATATTATTTATTATTATTAAATAAAAGTAATATTATTTTTATTAATTATTTATTTATTAAAAAGTTGATTCCTTAGCTAAGGAATGAGAATTCTATACTTTTAGAATAAATAGACTCTGATAAAAAAAACAATTAACATATTATAATATTTGAATAATAAATTAAATTGATTTTTATATAATATACATGCAAGTAACCAAATATATACTTAGGAATGAATAAACAACATAATTTTCTTGTAAATGAAATTTCATTTGAGCCAAAATTCTTTATTAATGAAATCATTAATTTAAAAAATATAATTTTGAATGGATAAATATGACGATGACATAGATTAACAAATAGGTATAAGAAAAAATATTTTTATTAATATATTGATGTAAAATATTATTATTATGTTTTTTAGTTCGAGCAACCCAAATAAAAAGTATGGATTTTTCTTCAAATATTTTTCAATTATATTAAAAAAAAAAGGAAAAAAAAAATTAAATTGAAGGACAGTATTGTAATTTTAGGATTGGATCCCCCGTGTGGGTTAGGGTTTATGGCCGCCCCCACTTATAAATTACCTCTCCATTACTCTCACTCCACAACTTCAAGCTTTATCCTCCGCCGCGCCGCCGTTGCTGCTCTACAAGGTATTCACAAATTTGTATACGCTAGTAGTAAGGTTATACTCGTGTGTTCAGATGTATTAACTTCTGATCGTATGTTTCATACTTCGTATTTGGATTTCTTCTTCAGTTACATTGTGGATTTATTAGCATTTTTGAGATTAATCTAACAAATTTTCAGTATTAATTTCATAGCGATTGCCGATTCCGCCAGTACTTTGTTGCTAAACTTGAAATTGCAGATTAATTTAAAGTTTTTTTTTTTTAACGGAATATATGAAGTAATTGAAAGCTGTTACCATTTTGTTTTTGTGAGGATCCGTTTATCCTAATTTTGTTTATTGTTGTTGTCAACAGGTTATAAGCCGCTTCCGGAGGTTCATATCTGAAAGAAGAATGTCGGGGTAAAATCTTTTAACCTTAGAGATTACATTGCGTATTTTTTTTGATTGAATTGATTTCGGGAACTGGTTTAGTTTACATTGTAGTACAAAACGAAACGTTAATGTAGCTTCAGATACCAGAAATTGTTCTGCTTTAAAGGTTCTGGATGCAATTTCCCTCACATCTCATCATTTTAGACAAAGATCCACTTACAATTAATGAATATTTTAAACGCAATTTCCCTCACTTCAAGTCCCTAGGGATCCCTTTGCTATATACTTTTCAATTTAGTTTTTGTGCTAAAGTCAATTTATCAGCATTTGTGCTTAGAAAATTAACTACCGCAACTCTTTTTTAGTTTCCAAACTGAGAATTTATTTTTATCCTATCTTTATTTGCAAGTGTTACTACTTTTTTCTTGATTTTTTATGATGTATCTGTAAAATCGTACATGTCATAAGTTGCCTATTGTTCCTTTACTGAAAATGTCTGCACATTTTTCTTTGTATTCTTTGAAAAAATATGCCTTTTAAAAAAATTACCTCCCATTGCTTACTCCATTAGCAAGTTTCTCAATGCTTTTCCTAATACATCTGATTTTTTGTTGCTTACAGTGAGGATGTTGCTGTTGTGGAGACTCCAGTTCCAGCACCAGCTGCTGCTCTTGGGGAGCCTATGGATATCATGACTGCCCTGCAGCTGGTGCTGAGGAAATCTCGCGCTCATGGTGGCCTTTCTAGAGGGCTCCATGAAGCTGCCAAGGTTATTGAGAAGCATGCTGCTCAGCTTTGTGTGTTGGCTGAGGACTGTGATCAAGCTGATTACGTTAAACTGGTGAAAGCTCTGTGTGCTGATCATAATGTTAGCTTGATAACCGTGCCAAATGCTAAAACTCTTGGCGAGTGGGCTGGGGTAAGTGATCTTTTAATGCATTGTTGTGTCTGTATTATTTACTGAAATTCAATCTTCATTAGTTAGTTGAAGTTGTCTGGTTAATGGGTCTGGAGTTTGACTCTTTGGCACCATAACTATGCCTTTTGAGATGAATGCAGCACCCAATATCAACTTTACTCATTCAGTTGAATTTGGATAGGTTGTCCTTATATCTACCTGAGCATCTGAATAGGAAACATAAAATTTTAACTTTCTATTTTAACTCAAATCTTCATTACTTAGTTGATGAGGAATGGTTAATGGGTCTGGAGTTTGACTCTTTGGCACTATAACTATGCCTTTGGGATGAATGCAGCACCCAATATCATCTTTACTCCCTTCAGCTGAATTTGGATAGTTTGTCATATATCTACCTGAGCATCTGAATAGGAAACATACGTTTTTAACCTTTCTATTTTGAATAGGAAACAGATTTTTAACCTTTCTACCTTCCAAAGGATGATTATGGATTCAGTCATCTCACGACGGTCATCTGAGATTACTTTTGTGTCATCATTGATGATATAATCCTTTGTCTGATGGTTTCTCCCTCTAGAGAGAATCACATCTGAATAGGAAACATACGTTTTTAACCTTTCTATTTTGAATAGGAAACAGATTTTTAACATTTTCTATTTTAACCTTTGTACCTTCCAAAGGATGATTATGGATTCAGTCATCTCACGACGGTCATCTGAGATGACTTTTGTGTCATCATTGATGATATAATCCTTTGTCTGATGGTTTCTTCCCTCTAGAGAGAATCACTTCAATTTTGTTAAGCATACATTACAGCCCAAAGTTATTTCCATATTATTTAGTCTACCATGTGTGATATTGAAATGTTTACATTATTGAGGCTTGATATAAGGTAAAGACCTATGCGTGACTCTATTTTTCTTTGTTTGTCTTTCTATTCAGCTTTGCAAGATTGATTCTGAAGGCAAAGCAAGGAAGGTGGTTGGTTGTGCTTGTGTTGTTGTGAAGGTTCGTAACACATTCAATATGAAACAGCCAAAAAAAATTCCATACCTTAAATCACGAGTAAAACATTAGGATTCTACTCATGTTTGGACTAATTGTTTTGCAGGATTATGGTGAGGAAAGTGAAGGTCTTCACATTGTTCAGGAGTACGTGAAATCTCATTAGGTGGTTTCAGGATTATAGGCCCTGTGTCATGGAGCTCTCAAGCATTTTTTATTGTCGACTGATTATTCCTAGAACTCTTTTTGATTGTGGGTCTTGAATTTTGGACAGTTCAGTTTTGTTGTGTGGCTTCATATGTTTAAAGATTCTAATCGTAGTAATATTTTATGTATGAATGCTTGCTTGCTAATGGCAAATTTTCTTTTGACCTCTATTATTTGATTTTGAATTACAACAACAAATTACATTCCATGTTTTTTTGCTTAGCACTCAGAATTGTAGTGTTGAACCCACTACTCGTGAAGTTGGATTGTGAAATTCTTATATTAAATTATGAACTAGAACAGAGTTACCTGTTTGATTTTGATAGTCCCAAAAAAACGCGCCTTTAGTTTCTGTGTTTTGCAGTAAATTGGTAATGGGGCTATATGGACTTTTAGACCATTTAATTTTGTGACTGGTTTTTATTGTAAAAAAAATTGAATTTTCTCACTTTTCAAAAAATAATCTGTGCATTCTCACTTTTGTATGGCGCTTTTTGCACTACCAAATTTCCCATTTGATTAAACAACACCGTTATATATTCTGCTTTATGGTAAGAAGCAGGGAGGCCATTTATTAAAATTCCAAATAGTAGAGAAAGGTCGAAAGTTGGTAGTTCTTTGTTAGCCAGGCGGCCAATGAATGTGCGGTCGATTCACAGATTTGTGTTGGGCCGTCGTTGATCACAATCATTTTTGCAAAGAATATCTCAATCTCCATGTTTTTACTTTAAAAATGACCAAGATATGGTAGAATGCTTGGGTAGCTATGCCCTGAAAGCTAGAACATTTTCATTCATACACGGTGTTGGCTGGTTTATTTAGAGGGTTTAGTCAACAATTGACTTTTTTTGCGTTGTCTTGTGAGGGGAATTTAGGGAGACTTCTGATTAATATTAGTCAAAGAAATCATAATCTTGTACGGAGTAATAAACAAACTTGGACTCTCACATTTTTAAAGATTGAAAATTGAAAGAAAAACAAGCCTAAAATTAAAGAACTAACCTTTTGAAATCATAAACGTATCATTTGAGGATATTTTTGACGTTTTGAAGCAAATTTGAACAAGCTTGACCACATGGTGGGTGTGCTAAGTAATTTTGTAAGTGCAAATAGCACCTCCCTTCTCTTCCATTTTAGAAATGATATTTTTTTTTTTATTAAAAAGTGATATTAATAGTATAGTGATGCAAGACCTGCTTGATAATGGTATATGGAATTCATTATTTGCTTGATCATGAAAAAAATAGGATACGAGCAATCAAATCCTCATTAAGAGTGGATATTTGACTTGTTCGTGCAAAAAGGGGAGTTCAATGTTTTCTCATCTCCATTATCTTAAAAAAAAGAAGAAAAAAACTCTGATATGAACAAGCTTAGACATAAACTACCACCTTTTTGGGAGATATTTGACAACTAAGAAACTGGTTCGTCTAAAGGCAAAACAGCAAACGCTTAATCCTCGTCTTCTGTCTCTTCGTCATCTTCCTCGTTGTTTTCTACTCCGTACCTCCATCCTTCTCCTACATTTTCTCGTTCCTCTTCAGTCTCTTCACTATCTTCTTCTTCATATATCTCCTCTTTAAGAGGCCGTTGCTTTTTCACCAAGTTCATTATGGCCGGTGAAGCTGTAGAGCTTTTGCGCTGAGGAACTTTAGAAGGAGGGAGCTTTAAGCTCGGTTTTGGCCTGCTTTGTTTATGAGCCTTACCGTTGCTCCGTTTTCCACCATATGCATCTTGATCACTACCTTCATCAATATCATTTTCGGTGTTAGTTTGATTATTCTTGGCATTCTCATCTGGAAAATGACCAGGGTGCTCTCTCCTCAGATGAAGATTCAGCTTGTATTCGTGGATGTAGGCCTTCTCACACCCATCGTATGGACAAGCATAGGGGCGATCAGACGATGCAGGACCTGTAGCTCCTGTAGATTTGGGAGTTTTTACGGGTTTTTCTTGAGGCACAGCGTATTTGACTGGCTCTAACCCACCCTGCATCAGTTACATAGATTCAACATTAGTAAGAAATTTAGTACTCCGTCCCGTTCGTTTGGGCTATTTACACTATTTGCAATTTAAAAGTTGTTTTGCTGTTTTCAATGTTAATTAATTACGTTTCTTCCGAAATTACCCTTAAACTCACTAAAAACAACTTAGATAGTAGTAATAGCTTTCAAATCTAATGTAGAATTCCAAAGCAGTTAATTAAGGGCATAATAGGATGTCAATAATTTTCTTAATATGTGTGCATTGATCTAAAGTGACATACATTTTGAATAGGAGGGAGTAATTTTAGAAGAGAAATGACAGATATGCATGAGAGGCACACTATATATACACGTCAGCATGTGTGTGTGTGTGTCATGTTATGATAGTTTGAACTATAAATAGCTTTAAGTATTGGTCCTATAAAATGCTAGCCCTTTGCAAGAACATTAAAGAACACGATGGTCTAAAAATCTGAAGTGAATATGTATAAACCAAAAGGGAGAAAAATTATAAAGCTATCATGCACCATAGGGATTTGAAAGTACCAACCTTCTCATGATGAGATGCAATGTGATTCTTTAACTTGTACTCGTGAGCGTAACGTTTTCCACATTCAGGATATGGGCAGATATGATAATTTTCCTGTGCATGGGTTTTCATGTGCGATCTGAGATTAAAATCCAAAGAGAATGCCTGCATAACACAAAATTACAGGATCAAATTCCAGCAATTCACATAGGTCACAATTGAAATCAAGTAGCAATAGTATTCTCAAATCCCAGCAATTCGTGCAATTTCAACTATGTATAGGAATATGGCCAAAACACAGCTTATCTATCTTGATTTTTCACCTTGGATATTACAAATTAGTATGAATGAGACAAAGGGGAAATAACCGATGGACACTGACAATACTAGTGGATGAAATTGTTGTGAGGTCACATAAACTCATCTAAAAAGCTAGATATACTCACCTTACCACAGCCTTCATGTGGGCACACAAAGTCTCTCTCTCCGGTATGAATTAAAAAATGCCTCTTTAGTTTTGAACTGTCCAAAAATTTCTGCAGAATTCACCAAAACAAGTGTACTTACTCTATGATAGATAATAAACCAAAATTATGGAGAAAGAATCAAGGTCCCATTCCCATATGGTAAAACAAGCACACAATTCTATTTAACAAATCTGACAATTATGAATTGAACTGCTTAAGAACAATCTGCCTCAGTATTGCTAACAAAAATGCCCCCCATTTGACAAAATCCTAAGAAAGATTAATTTGTTTAGTAAAATTGATGAGATGTGCTGGATGTATAGCACTCATATTCCTTTTTCAAATTTGCTTAAATCTTCGAAATGACAGAAATTAACAATATTATCTCATTCATTGATTATAACTACGTGTAGCTGTCCAAAACAAAATTCTAAAATAAATAAGCAAAAAGTAAAACAACAGCAACCAATATAGATATAGTTGTCTCCTTATCTCCACAGTTTTTTATTTTATTTTAAGTGAAGAAAAATAAAAAAAGGAGAATAACATGGTTAAATAGGACTGATAGTTACTAGTTAATTTTTCAATGGTAGGAATTTCTTCAATTTCGACAAGTTACTTTTCTTCACTTCTATTTATTTAGTGACTATACTTCACAGCAGCCACACCATTATGATGAGTTACAAGTCCCTTATTCTTCCTTAGAAATATACAAAGAGGTTAAGGCGAAAAATTAGTACTCTGTAAAACACTATGAATTCTAATTCCCATCATTAAGTTTCCATTGCCTTAAACCATTTTATCTATTTGTAAAGCTTATGAGGCCAGAGTATAATCTCCCGTTTTCTTTAGCTAAATTAGGATGCTTAAACATGCTTAAATGCTCTGTTTAGATACTACGCCATACGGGATGTTAACAATTCTAATGATTACGTTCGTATCAGAACTCAGCAGGAGATAATATATTACCTTCCCACAATTCTCATAATGGCAAACATATTGTCTCTCCCCATGAATATGAGAATGCTTCCTCAAAGCTCCGGCATCGATGAATGTCTTTCCACACCCTTCATAACTGCAAAGGAAAAGAACTTCAGTTGTAGGTTCAGGCTCAGGCTCCACCGTTTCTGGTTCTTTCGACTTCTCCTTCATGGCTCTCAATGTAGCCTCTGAACACAGAATACAAACACATTTGCAGGTCAACTTTTTAGCACTCTCATTCCCCAATTAAATTGCATTCTGAATGACATTACAATTTACATAAACAAGAACTCAACAGTAAATACTATACCAGTGAAGTTAAATTCATCAAAAAACGATATAAATTAAGAAAAAAGCAATTGAAACTAACCATTAACCCATCGCAATACAAGGCTCTTCCCTCCCGTTGTGACAAGATCTTGCGGCACCCTGAGCCAAAACAAATACTCCACTGAATTTATCTACTGATACGTAAAATTAAAGCCAGTAAAATTGAAGAAATACGTAAAGAGAGAATCGAGGGTTTTTCTTCTTCATACCATTCTTTGAACCACTTAACAGAAGGGCCTCTGGACCTGTTTATGGGGCGTCTGTCGAAGAGACTATGGGTGATGTGAGTCTCCATTGCTGATTCAGAGACCAGTTTCCGAGTATCAATTGGGAGAACAGTTCGCCGGCAGAAATTAGGGTTAGGGCGTGGAGGGAGAAAGTGGTTTAATTGGAATAAATTATAGAGAAGGGTATTGAATGTTTTGGGAAGGTTTTGGAGAGAGAAAGTAATGGTTTGTGTTAATCCGCCATTGTTCCACTTCCCAGACCGGTTCAGAGTTGAAGCCACCCGGTCCACTCCGGCCCATCCTTGTCAATTGGTTTTTCCAATGGACAAAAATAATATTTGAGTTTTTTTTTTTTTTTTTTCTCCAATGGAGTCTCTATACTACCTCCATTTCTTACTTTGTTTCACATTTACTATTTTCACGAGTTTTAAGATAAAAATTGTTCTTTTTGTACTTAAAAATTTTTTACATTCTTTTTTAGTTTGTTTTCTTAAACATTTGCATACTATAAAATGGAAACAATGAATACAATCCTCATCCTTACAAAATACACATATTTATTCTTTACGTAATTACTTTTAGTGTTACTGTTCATCATACATTAAAAGTACCTCAAGCTTTTCAAAGATAACTAAAGTATTTTTTGTTGGTATTTAAAGGGTTTATTTTTTTTATTTTTTTTTATAGAGGCTAGATGGTCAATCCAAGGGAATAAGACCAAAAAAAATGGATTGATTTATTTGTTCCACTTTTCGTGTTTCATTAATGTTTCATTCTAATGAATCTTTAACATGTCTCATCCTCAATATCAATGAACAAAAAAAGTGGAACATGTTTCATTCTAATGAATCTTTAACGTGTTCCACTTTTCGTGTTTCAGGAAGTTTGTTCATTGAATATTTAGGGTTTAGAAAGAATAGGATGTGTGATTTCTAAAAAAAAAAAAAAAAATGGGGTTTTTACAGATCTATTAGAATTTTTTACAGATCTAAGTGCATTAGGGTTTTTTTGAGTTTGTTCATTGATTTTTTCCGAACAATTGGAAGTTGTTAAGGAATTATTTTCGGACAATTTGTGTTTGTTCGAAAAAAAATTCTTGTTCAAAAATAAATTCAGGACAATTTGTGTTTGTTCGAAAAAAAATTCGGACAATATGTGTTTGTTCGAAAAAAATTCCGAGCAACTTGAGTTTGTTGGGTAAAATTTTTCGAACATCTTAACTTTGTTCAGTTAATATTTTCGAACACCTTAAGAATTTTTTTATTTTTAATTTTGTTGAAATTTTGTGTTTTTAGGAGTTTTTTTTGTTGAAATATGATGTTTGTTTTTGTGGTGATGATGGGGATGATTCTGTTGTGAAATGGAATAGGTGGGTGTACTCATCTTCGTTTTTTTTTATAAATTTCACACGAGAGGTATATGTGACATTTCACATATCCGAAAAGATGGGTATATGTGGTGGATGTACTCAATCGGTTGGTGTGTTTATCCGCGCCTTTTATTTCAAGCTCTTAGGCCCATACCCGATCAACTGAGCCTTAGGTTCAGCACTTCATGGGCCTAGGCCCAAACATACCTTTGGGTAATGTTGATGGGGTCTTTTCACTTTCTCAATAAGTTGATTTGCAATTTATTCACTTGATATTTCTTTTTAAATAAGTACACTAAAAATCATACTATTTCCAAGATAAAACAATCCAATATAAAAAAGACTTAAAAATAAAAAAATTAAATAAATATAACAAACATATCTTTAAAATTTTATACAAAGATTATGATAAAATTTAAAAGATATTATTCCTATGCATTTATTCCCTATTACTAAGTTTAGTATTATATTCTAATGCAATCAAATTGACTAATTGTAGGGAATAAGATAGTTGTAGGCATGTCCTACTTAATCTACAATTTCTCAATATTCGTTTTCCCCACCTAATTAAATTAAAGAAGTCTAATGTTGCGCGAAATAAAAATAATAATACGAGTACATAGGGTTTTTTTTTTTTTTTTTCTTTTTCTTTTAAATTTAGTTTTACGTCCTGTAACTTATACTTAATCGTTCAATCATTTTAAAATTGTTTCATGTAGCCAGCTTGACGATTCAATACAAAATACTTCACTCGATACATACTTTATACTTATGAAAGTCGTTGGTCCTGATAAAAGAAATGGGGAAAAGGAACAAGTGTAAACATCAATGGAGAATGAAACTCCCAAATGAAATTTAATTAAATAAATAATTTGTTTGTATATTCTTCTTCAATTCCCACTGACACCCCCTCAACTGCTTTTGCTTTGGGAATCTAGTGTTTGGATAGCATGCGCCCTGTACTACACGCCTTTTCTTCAACGCTTTCAACTAACATTTTGACTATTCTTAATCACATCTTTTTCCTAATTTCTAGATTATTTTACTAACATGGGATTGAAATCACATATTTCACTTTTCATTTTTCACATTTTGTTTGACCGTATGGATGGTTGACATGTGTCATATTAAAAAATAATCAACGTCCTATGATATTGGAGACGACACGTGTTAAAAATCCAGTAGGATGGAACACGAAAAGTGGAACAGAGGAAACGGACTGCAACACATGATAATAATTCAGTAGAATTGAACATTGAGATCAATAGTATGAGATTTTTGTGAAAAAAAAAAAAGGAACACACACTAAAGATTAAAGTAACATGTCATTTCAATGTAAAATCAGCCAAGATTTCACTAACTAGCAATCTCCCTTTTGAGATATTATTACAGCCCACATTATTTCCCCTATCATCATGCTCATTACACACACCACTTGTCCTTATCACCCTACATTTCCCACTTAATTTTGGTCTCATCATAGATACAACCATCTCTCTAATGTAATTCATCGACCACGGTGATCGATGAATCGGCTCGATTATTAAAGCCTCCAAATCCCGAACGACCTCCTTCATCGATGGGCGAATACACGACAGACAACGAAACGCGACGTCTAGTAATTGTCCCAATGCACGCCTCGTGTATAACGATAATGGGACCCTTTTGTCGCAAATTTCCATCGCACGACCTTCTTTGATCAACGGGATAGCCCAATCCACGATCGAAGCGGGTGATTTATCTACATCAATCACTTTTCTACCTGATATTAACTCTAGCAATACCACCCCATAGCTGAAAACATCGATTTTCGTGCTCACCATACTGGGGGTGGTATAGCTAGGGTCTATGTACCCCATAGTGCCAGCTGGCAGTTTTTCTTCGTCTTCGCTATGCAATCGCATGGCGAGTCCAAAATCGGCCAACTTAACGTTCCAGTTTTCATGGAACAATATGTTGGCCGATTTTACGTCCCGATGCACGATCGAGGGTTTCGACTCGTGGAGGCAACACAACGCCTCTGCGAGCCGGAACGCGATCTCTACACGCTTCTGCCAGGGCGGAGGCGTGGCGGAGACGTGGAGGAAGTGGTGGAGCGTGCCGTTCGCCATGTATTCGGTGACGAGGACCGTGTTACGATAATCGTCGTGGCTAATCCCGAGGAAGTTGATGATGCATGGATTTGGAAGGATTGAGGATAAAATCAGGGCTTCATTTTCAAGCTTGGAACAATCTTGGAGCTTTTGGAGGCCTAATGAATGCTTCTTAACGGCAACATGGACGCCGTTACTTAGAATGCCTTTGTAAACATATCCATGACTTCCTTTTCCGATTAACCGTGACGGCGAGAAGCCGTCAGTGGCTTCTTCAAGTTCTTGAAACTCAAAAACATGCATTTTTTCAACCTGTTTTGTTTCTTGGTTTGAAGTTATAAGTAAACAAAGGGTATATTGACTGAGGATAATGTAATTTTATTTTTATTCATATATATATGATTAATTAAGAAATTTCTAAAGTTAAACACACAAAAAATCGTGGGAGAGAAGGGAATCAAATCTTTAGTTTTTTTAATTGAAATAATTAGGAGAAAAGCAAAAGGCAAAGGTGGCTGACGAGGTCAGAATATTGCTCTATTAGCTGTTTTTTAGGACCCCATTTTTTTTTCTTTATAGCTTTTTTCCTTTTGCCTTTTGTGATGCCGATGACGAATTTTTGGGATACCAAAATGTTTTAAATATTGAACTAACTCATTTTATCTTTCGATAATAATGTTATTGACACGTATCATGTTAAAATAAAACACCAAAAGTAGTATAGAGTATAAAAAGCCGGGAGGATATGGTGAGATGAGAATCTCATGAGTCATGATATGGAAAAGCAAAAGTTGTAATATGAAATTCCTAAAAAGAAGTTGTAATATAAAAAATGTTGTCTGTCCTTCACCTTTTCTTTTGGCTACAGACAGCGCAAACTAGTAATAGGTTCTTGTTCTTGATACATGGGAAGTGAAGAAAGCAGCGGGTCGGGTCGGCCTGTCCTGTTTAAGGAATGGGGACGGGCCCATTATCGTACCTAGTTAAAAAGATCAAAGAACTCATCTAACAAAATAATAATACCAGGAAACTCTACAAGAGCTGAATCATGATCAAGTACATAAATGGAGAGTTGTAAGATTACACAAGTTTCTTGCAGGAGGCAACGGGGAAAGGGAAATAGAGACTAATTAATCATCGACATACAAATATTAGCAGCATCCATCATCACACCTCGGGTGAGTCCCCCCCAGAACTCGTATTTTCTGGCGCAGACTACCAGGCGCACAAACTAATCTTAGAGAGAGAGAGAAGATGGTCACTTGCAATCGAAAAAGTCAATGGCTTTCACCCCATGTGAGGGAGGGAACTATTTTTTGTCATTTTCACGCACGCATCATCAGTTAGAAACACACAGTGACAACTCGACCCTCTCTCTCTTACATATGAAGCTGGCTAGGGACAGAATCATGAGCAGCACTAGTACCCTTGTGATTATTCAAGGAAAGATTAGCAAATTGTTGATCAACATCTCTGCTCTTAGAACGTCTATGGCTAGACGACATCTGCGGCTGTATTGGCTGCGGTTGTTGCTGTTGCTGATACAAGCTTCGCAGTCTTCCCGCTTCTCTCTCCAATACTTCCTGCTCAACTGCACAAGTACACAAAAGTTAGGCCCCCAAAAAATTTATGCCAATCAATTCCAATACTTGAAACAGAGTGATGCTTTCATTATAATTTCCAATGAATTAAAATGTCAGCTTAGTCCCAAAAAAGAGTGATGCTTTCATTATAATGCATATAATTTCTATTAAACAAGTCAATTTTTTTCCTACAGCCTGAGAAGCAGACTGCCTTCAAACGGAGAGAGCAGCAGTAACACTACTAAAACATAATCTTGAAATATTTTCCGTATTATGGCATAGGATGACAGAAGGCTTGACATCATTCTCAAAGAGTACTTATTATACTGTAACAACGAAAGAACCTCTGACACAATAGCTTGAAAGCAATACCATGCATACTACAGAGAAAAATTTGCTAAAAACTAATGAACACAAACAAGGGCGCTTGACAGAACTGGTGGAAAAAGACTTACAATATTTTATAAGCTTCTCCTGTGATAAACTTTCTAAACGTTGCTTCAGTGCTTTATTTTCCATGTTCAGAATGAGATTTTGCTGGTTGAGGAATTCAAGCTCAGCAGAAACTTCAGAGCCTTCTGCCTGCAACTAAAACATAGTTATTACAAGAACCTAGACTAACAAGTAGTGCATAATACCATTTTAATATTTTGGAGCAGGTGCTTGCCTGTAGAGCTTGAACGTGTCTTTCAAGTTCTGCTATGTATTGAAGCTTCCGGACACGTGAACGTTGAGCATACTGCCTGCATTAGGTAGAAGAATCTTATGTTTGAAATTCTTCAAATAGAAACAATAGACGTTGAATATTGGTTGGGCACATGAAGGAAATTCTAGTGAAATGCAATGGTGACATTGAAATATGCACCGAGTCTTTAGGGAAAGGCCTTATAGAAGTTCAGAGAAACAAAACAACAACAAAAATTAAGGTGTCAAATATGCGTGAGATTGATTGTGTTAACAGACCCACCTAAACTCAAATGCTTAATAGAAATTCACAGAATATAAAAGCAACAGTTTACATTTAGATCACACTCGACAAACTAAACACACAAGCACCATAATTGAAAAACAGCTATTTCCACAGATTAGTCTGTGTAGTTGGGAAGCCGCAAGAAATCACGTATAAGCCATATAAAACTCTCTTCCACAAGAACTGTAGTAGGCTACATCACATCACATCATATGCAAACGATGATAGTTCATTATAATATAGTCATAGAACTTCTAGGAAAGAAAAATTCACTTGGTTTGTGGACCATGTAAGACCAATGATAAAACCTAGGAAACCACAACATGAGTAGCAATTTCCAGGAAGATTTCAAGAACAGGTTTGATGTTATTCACCGACATGTCCTCAAATTCACCCACGTAAATTCGAGTATACAAAGAACCATTTGTCTATTTGACAACATAACTCCAATCCAGAAGTTCGGGAGAGTAAATGAACATGGAAAATAACAGAAACAACAAAATGCACAAAAATAATTGGAATTTCAACGTTTTCTTGACCTCAGTGCTTAGGAATGGGCCAATTCTTTTATATATCTAGTAAAGAAGGGTTCACTTACTGTTTTGCACGTTTTGTGTCTGTTTCTGATGCTAAAATCTTGGAATGAGAAGAGTCCTTTTTCTCAGAGAAGCCTTTTGGATCTTGAGGACCAGATTCAACATCTGACTTTTGAGTGGAAGAAGTTGGATTCCTATCAGCATCTTGCAAGGATCTCACTGATCCTGCATTTGGAACAATGGGGGAGTCCCTAGAAGGAAGGCCACGGGGAGGTGCAATTGAACTTACAGGTGTTTCCCAGGGCTTGTTCTTGGGTCTGCCAGCAGGGTTCATATCTGCATAGAAATTAGTATGATGCATATCTCTATAATTATCAAAGTCTTGAGATCCCCATGAAGACAATGGGACCATATTTCTGAACTTGTTATCATCTTGAGCTGCATAATTCATGCTCCCAGCATTAGCTGTGTCAATATATGCAAAGGAATCACTTGATGAACGACGATGACCCCCTCTACGAACAGGCGTTTCTGGCTCATCTAGAAGCTCATCCAGCCAAGAAGGTTGTTCCTCTATCAAAAAACTTTCAGAGGAAGTACGTTGATGTGAATTTCCGTCTCTTGGTCTTGGAAGAGCTTTTGGACCAATCGCTGAAGTAGGAATATATTCAAGAGAGGATGGGGACAAGCTAGGAAATGGACTTTTAGGAGGCAGTAATGTACTCTTCCCATTGTACATCATGTTTCTAAAGCTAGATGGTCCCTTGGAGTTCGCCATAGCTGAGCAGGCCAGTTCCTATAACATATATTAACATATCATATGAGAAATGTAGAGGGAACATCAAAGCAGGAGTCACATATCAAAATGCCACATCAAGAATATCTCCAGATAAAGAGAGAGGGCAGAAGAATCAAGAAAGCAAAAAGAACCAAATAAAACTCTGTAAGAAGCACCCCATTTCTTGAAATACAAAAGAACTTCATACTTAGAGAATGAATCAAAATTATCCCAATAAAGTGACTGATTCGTTAATTAAGAGAAACAATCTAATTTTTATCCCAGCAGGTCAGAGGTTGACAATCAGAACCCATCTTTCTGCATGACATATAAACCAACTAAAGCTCTATAGCCCCCATCCACATCACCAAATCTTATAAGAAAATAATCACATGATCACAAGGCACAGACATCAAATAATAAATACCATAAACTAATAGAGGCCCCCTTACAGCTGTAGAAGCTCAGAAAAGAACCTTCACACAAAAACCAAACAAATGTCAGTTCTAGAATAAACATCATACAAGGAAGCCCTTAAGTTGAGTCAGAAAATGTATATGTTTGAGGATATCACTTCATAGCATTATTAAACAAAATGGTAGCCATGCATTAAGCACCAATCTTTCATCAGAAACCATCAGGTAATTTGAATAGTCATACACACCAATGCATTTATCCACATGACGTTAAAATTTTGTCTGTAATACTTAATGAATGAGCCCCAGTTTATGAAAACTCAGAAAATCCAACTGTCTATCCGCATTAGTTCCAGCTGAAAATGACATAATAATGACATATTTAGGAGGAGCTCCTTTGGCTATGTTTGTTTTGTGTTTTGTAAACAAGGTTTAGTTTTAAATCTTAATCTGGTTCTACTCGGGATTTTGAAATCCGGTTTTATAAACGCACCCTACAACACCTATAAACCCACTATCACATTTCAATCCAATCAATCCTCTCTTCTTATACTTTGACATATTTAAACTATAACCCACATCATCCAATCATTACAATAACATCCAACAACAATATAACAATACAACATCATTCACTCTTACAAGTTGATTTGACATAAATTTAACCCTACTAAAAAACCCAAAACAAACACACACCGTACTGTTTATCAGAATTTCAAAATCCCCTAAATATAAATAATTGGTTTAAAAGTCACTTAAAACCCAAAACAAACATCACCTTATTATTGTTGCTAATTGCCATAGGTACATGTGTGATTTATTTTTAAATTTAAACTTCCCCAATACCTCACTATATACACAGAAATTGAAGTTCCGCTCTTTAATTTAACATGTTTTGGCAATGAAGATCAAATCGCGCACAATTATAATTCACCAATCAGACATAAATTTAAATTTTAGATCATGTGAGATCTGGAAACAAATTGATGCTAACCTTCAGTAATTATGGGCAAAAATCTTGAAAATGTTGCACACAGCAAATCCAGCAATAGAAAAAAGAACCGAATTTCTAATGAATTTTGCTTTGCCTCATAGGCATTCTACTTCCATGAAATCATCCCTTTTTTTCTTGGCTTGTTTCGTTTCTCAAATTTTATTTCGCCTTAATATATGACTGTGCATAGCAAGAATCTAACTTTAAGGTTTTGACAACTCAGCATGCATCTGCTCACTCGCGCACAACATGTGCCTATGCAGTACACATGTATCTCACCCCCCCCCCCCTCCCACACACATGCGCGCACACACACACACACAAAAGAAGGTTATGAAAAGGCTGTAAGATGCACCAGCAGCAACATAATCCATGATGACACATTTTTTTTGTATCCAGATTGGAAAACCCACAATTAAAGCTATGTTTGGAGTTCTTTCGGACATCTGGGTAAAAGATTTTATGGAAAATGCATATTGAGTAGTGGAATTGAGGATCTTCTTGAAAGTGAAAATGTTTGAAGGATTTTACTTTTTAATTTTGGGGGTAAAATAAAAGGAGCTAATGATTTATTTTGGAGATTGTCTTGGTAATGATTCCTTGGAGTTAGAGTTATTGGGAGTATAGCAGGGTGGAAGATTTTCTAAAGATTGTGATGGATTATTGGCATTTCGGGGAAATTAATATCTCATTGTACCAAAAATGGCAATTGACAAAAGCATTTTTATCAGGGGAGAAGAAAATTTATCCAAAAGTAATGCCAAACATAGGGTAAATCTTCCAGGTATAAAATAGATACAATCAATGAATCAATCAATGATATGTGCCCAAATTTGAACTGACTAAAAAAGGAGTTCATGTTAATAGATCAATGCACCATCCAATTTCAGAAGATGACTATGCTAACCCTTCTCCACATTAAGTTATTTTTCCAACATATTAATAGAAATATAACATCAACTCACCGATTTTGAAAAGAACAAAGCCCAATATTCGTATCTCATTTCTTTTTCAGCAAAATTTGGCAAGTATTTCCTCTCCACCCTCATCGGCCATCGTTACCGCCCCCCCTCCCCCCACTACACCCACCCCCACAAAAAAAAAAGGCTCCATCATAACTTTGTCTAAGTCGCGTTCAAGTTGCCTCTATCTCTAAGTTAACAATCCAAATAAAAAAAATGAGCGATGACGATATATACATGATTATTATTCATCGCTCGTGACACTCCATTCAACCAACACATGCACTGACATGAATGTCAACTACATGAATTATCCAAAAAATAAAGGATTGAGCAGATCAATATGAGTATGAATACTAAACTAAACAACGTAGCCTAAAGACAATAAATCCTGTCGAAAAATGTTGCAGCCCTTCTCTTCTTCTTCCTATCACTAAAACTAGACAATGTGACTGAAACTACCTCAACTACCAATTTGTAAAATCAATACTACAATCTCTATTAATCATTTCTGAGGCAATAATGAAATCCATCCACCCCAATTGCTGATAAGCATTACTCCCAGTAGATGAAAGCTCAAAGTAGAGTAAGCAACGCCAATTCTAAAAGAGTATCACTACCATTTCCAGCTTATACAGTGCAGAAATATATAACTTCCATAAATTCCAACTAAATTTAAGAATACTCTTTTTTCCACGACTCCAGTAATAATAATAATATATATTTATATATACTGAGCTTGAATCAAGCCCCCAAACTTTTCCACAGTCCGGAAAAAGACAAAAAAGTTGCAAATTTTCTTCGCCGACATATTCTGAAGCCCCACAGACTCCAATTCGCATTAAATCAAACACAGTATATAACCCACGTAAAATCAAATGCATTAAATCACGAATTGATGGATAGATTCGGAAATTATGAATGCTTACCGAGAATAATTACAAACTAAGATCTTGACAATGTGAGATGGAGCGAAACCAAAATATGGAACAATCGACGGTCGATTACAATCTCGCCTAGGGTTTCTTCTTCTCCGGAAACCCACCTTTTTGTTGGTTTTTGGCTTCTTGCTGTAATTTTGTCTCCACGCTACTTGCAGATGGTTGACGCCTTATGGTGAAAAAGGAGCTCGATAAATTTGCATTAAGCTCCTTATATTTTCGGAAAGTTACACAAAACTCCCCCATATGTTAAAAGTGGACTATAATGCCCTCGGAATACATTCTTCCATTTTCGAATACTGGCTGAGATAAATCCTCCTCCATTAAAAGGTATTTAATGATTATACCATTATTAAAAGTTTTTTTTTATTTATTTAATTGAAAGATTATAAAAATAAATAATTTACACATTTTTAACTTATTTGGTAAGTTAGTAATAAAGTAGGAGTTGAAATATTATCTGTTGATAATTAAAGAATACGAGGTATAAAATATGAAATAATATTTAAAATAGAAATATCTGAAAATAGTATACAGATGGCAGATAAAAATGAAAAATAATAATTGAACTGACTGAGTTTGTTTCTTGAAAATGATGTATAGTATTTCCAAAATATAAAATAAAAATCAAAATAAAGACCCACCTTCAGGAATGTAATGTAACAATATAACGAATTTGTAAGTATAAAATTAGAAATATATAAAAAAAAAATTAAATGTAATCATGTAAGAAAAAAAAAAAAAAAATTTGAGGGGGTAAAAAAAAAAAAGATACTTTGCTTGCTGTTCAAAGCTGGTGCCAGTGAACCAACTAATTAAACAACCCCACTATTCAGAAAATAAAAATTGTTTTACTGTTGCAAAATATTTCTTTTTTAAACAGTAGTTGCTAGGCTGGCTCCAATGTACAGATCACAAATATATTAGTAAATAATTATCTCTAGTTCTGTATAAATGCTTCATATTTTAACCAAACAATTTTTTTAATATTTCTATATTCTAAATTTTGTTTTTCTTTTATAATTTTTACAATTTTTAAATATTTACATACTTTAAATTTTTTAACGCTTGAAGTTAAAGTTTTAAATACAGAATGGCATGTGTGCTACAAATTTTGTTGCAAAAAAATCGGTGATTAGGCGTTAGTCCCGATCTACCGTCCGTTCAGCGATTTTCGAACGTTCCGCACAAAACACGTAATTTTGCCGTAATGTATAACTTTTTTTTGTAAAATTTTATCGTCTAAGGGGTGAAAACTGCATTTTTTTTTTTTTTCAACATCATTTTTACAAGTTTTAATTTCTTCAATGATCCCTTTGCATTTTTTTGCTTTTATTTATTAAAGTTTAGTGTTTATTACTTGAGATCAATCCGTTCGACTATCAATTTCCGACTTATGCTATCTTAACTACCATCACCATTTTTGTTTCGAGTCCTTTGGCTATTGTGTTGTTTATGACATTATTGTGTTTGTCTGGTGTTTAATTTAGATTTAATTAAAAAGTAAATCTAAAAAAAGAATCATATTCTATGCATCCAAGTTACACCTATATAAATAGTACTAAGAGTGAAGCAATGAGATGAGAATAACATGTGCAATAATAATACGAGCATCTGAACTGCTAAGTATACATTACTACGACCTAAAAATTTGACACGAAAAGGAGGGATCCATTAGATACCATTTATGTACTTTTTCAATTGTCTTAAGCAAATTCTACAACTCAGATCAACTTTAAGACCCAAGAAGCTTCTTCCATCTCGCGTATCCCAAAACAAGAAAGAATAACACCACGCACGCAGCTGTCATACTGCCAACAACCTCACCGAATATCCCATTAATTTCATATAGCGTGCAAGGAATGTTCATACCAAATATCCCAGCTATAGCAGTCTCGACTGCTATGGCAAATGTAGCAATTGTCATAATCAACTGCAGTTGAATGAGTTCGTTTCTCTGGTTGTCAAGTTGGATATTAACGTAATCCTCCGTATCATCAATATACTCACGTACCTGCAATGTAGTAATGCAGAGGGCAAGAAAAAAATGTCAATGAATTTTGAGACCCCAACATGTCTCTGTCACATTTTTCAGCAGTAATAAGATAGTTGAAAGAAATTTCTGACAAGAGCAAAATTTGTATGCACGTGTATAAAAGAACTTTAACAACATCACGATTCATGAGATGTTGAAGGTGATGTCAACTCTAATAAAACGTAAACAAGCCAGAGGATTTAAAATTCTTTGCTTATACTTTTTAGCACCATAAGGTACCATGGTAGAAAACCGTGTTGGGTGGCAACAAGAAAAGTTATAATGGTCTGCTTGAAGAGTCAATATTAGGGCATGTTTGTTTTGGGACTTCTCTGTTTGGATGTGGGATGTTGCGTCCCCCATCTTGTTCTAGTTTGGGATTTTAAATCCAGATTACAAAATTCAACCACATTCACCCCTTGAAATTATATTCACTCACTCTTGCACAAATTATTTGACATGAAGCTTTTCCAACAATAGTATAATAATATCACATCACCACTCATAGTCACTCATACACACTTGATTTTACATTAAATTTCTCCAACAAAATATCACATCATCTACTCTTACACACTTAATTTGACATAAAGTTACATCCAACTCTAATCAAAACAAGCACATACTACCACTATTCATCAAGATTTTGATATCCTAAATTTCCACCATCTACCATAATCCAAATACAAACATGCCCATGTTTGGATGAGGAATTTGAATATGGGTGTGTGGGAATAATTGACTTATTGTGGGGCCCATCCCATTAACAAATACCATGAATTATTGAAGGGAATCCCATTCCCCATTTTAATACACCCCCACCCCCCCAAAAAAAACACATACCCCACCAAGCAACCCCACAAAGTGTGATTATCTAATATAGTAATATATGGAATATGGTAGAAATCATAAATCCCAAAATACATCAAGAAACAGAAAGGGGAAAAAATGCTGAGAAGAAAACAAAACTTACAGACAGTATTTTGTTGCGGGTGCCATCCAATTGCATGAAGTAAGCTTCAAGCAACATTTCTAGGTCCTCTACATCATTGTCATTTAGGTAATTGCTAACGAAACTCCCACTTCGGGCAGAGTTGAGCCGGCGGAGATGAGCTGTAGAAGGAACCATGATATTTGATGCAGGAGCCGTGGACGCAGCCTCAGCTTGTTGATTTTGTATCCACTTCCGTGTTAAGTATAGTTGGGCCATATCTTCATTATCATCTAAAAGATGTTCAATTTCATCTCTCACCTATCAACAAACGCATGTTACCCCATTTTTTAGTACAATATATGCTTACGACGGAGAAAAACCATTGAAGTAAATACATTGAGAAATAAAGTTAAATTCAAGAGACTACTAGGTATTCATAAAGTTAAAGATATCAAAATAGTGAGCTCTAAGATACAACGTGTCATCTCTTAAGCTCGAAGTCACAACTTACCAATATATTGCTAACATTTATATTTCTCAATCGTTGTATCTGTCTTTATATATAGTTGGTATTCAACTTGCTGTAGACTACTCTTCCAAACCTTATAACATCTTGAAAGTCTGTATAGCTAAGCCAACTCCAAAAAAGTGTTGACATACAGGTTTGTCATGCTTTCTAGCTTTCTTGTAATTGAATTTTTACACAGCGTAATTGCCAAGAACAACTACAATCCAACCCACTTCTGCAGCTTAAGAATGCCCATCATGTGAATCAACACCAGAAAAGTGAATCAACTACATTCTATCCTAATATCATCTCTTCTTCTTTGTTTTTTTGGTTGAAATGAACTAGGAAATAGCATGGAGTTGGTAATCCAATGAACATTGAGAAGGGATAAACTATTCCAATTAATACTTAGACGGAAGACATCATATTGTGATTGAATATAGCAATAGATTAGTGCATAGTATGAGATATTTCCAAACAGAACAAATAGCACTTATACCTTCTGCACCCGTGCAAGCAAACGAGTTAGATTGCTTTTCAGACTCCGCACATGTTCCAAATTCTTGGTGCTAACATTTATGGCCAGCTCATCCAAAGCAGGATAAGCATCTCTCTCAAGCTCAGCAACACTGGAATCTAAATAAGTGCATACAACCTCTAATGCTATTTCCAAAACCTGGAACTCAAAAGGAAGTTCATCTTGCAAAGCTTCAGCAGCTTCAGGAATAGATAGCCATTGTCCAGCAGAGGCAGGTTGCATTTCATTATCTTGAGGGACCATTTGGTCTGCCGCGTTCTTAGAAGGGATTTTTTTTGGTAACTGTCGCCTCAGCTGATCAACAAATGGCAGGACCTCCTGGCGAAGAGGATCAAGTAACAAAACTTCTTCGGCGGTAACTATTGCTCTTATAAATTCCAAGTTAACAATCATGGCTTTTTCCCTAGCTGCAAAAAGAATGAAGAGAACATAAAGTACTCTTCCACAGAAGGCCCCATATAAGCAATAAAATTCCATGGACTCAGATAAGCAATAAAATTCCAAACAATTAACCACAAATTTGATTTCGGCGTGTTCAGAAATCAGAAGTCGGACCACCATATGGCCACTGCTGGTCAGAATGTCAACAACATATTGTCTAATAAATTCTTCAAACCCAAGAACTTGATTGACTTTTTTCTCAAAACAACACGAGACAGGGGAAAATTCAGAATATTGTACTGAAAGAATTATCCATAGCCCCAAACATAATTCAGTTGCATACAAACATGATTATGTAATTCACGTCATCAATTTCATCATCATAAGAACAAAAACTCAGAAGAAAACACACAAATCCATTAACTGTATACATAAAAACATATCCCGCAACCATCAAACAGAATTATCATCCACAAATCCCCAAAGGAAAAGAAGGCGCCAGATGCGGGGCCCACGATCACAAAACACAAATCAAACAAACGTAAAAGTTAAAAAAACACAAAAGGAAAAGGCGATTTTACCGAGAATGCTGGAGGAATGAGAGAAGATGGGTCCGAGGATTCGTAAATCCCTAGCGGGTATCGAGACGCGCTTGATTATCACGCTCTTATCGCATTCGATCAATTCCGACTGCCCTAAGCGATCCATTCTCATCCAGAGGCGGGAGCCGCCGGCCTTCTTCTTCGCAGTGGTTTTGGTCGTCGAAACCGCCTCAATCGCCGGAGGAGGAGGCGGCAGCAACGGCGGGACGGCCTTCTTCTTCCGCCGCAAAGTCAATTTGCCCATCTCTCCTCACCCACTCTCTAAATTCTTCCTCCCTCCAGGGAAATTATACGGAGTTTATATGTGTATGGAGAGAATTCCGTCTTCTGAATCTTCACTTTCTTCCATATAATAGAGACACCCCTGTGTGATTTCTGCTGGACACTATGAATATTTTGAGATTTTCAGGTCTGGAAGAAGAATATGGGCGAGATGAACAAACCTTTTATATCCTTTTGAATCAGTATAATATAATATATTTTCTAAATATTTTTTTTAATTGTTAATCCTCATGATACTGTTTGGTCATACTCTATTTTCTTAGTATAAATACTTATTCCATCTTATAATTGTTTACACTATTTTCTTATTTATCTGAAACGAGAGAATAAGATATTTGTGCATTATTGTAACAGAATATGTTAAATTGAGGTTGATTCAAGTAACAATTGACTCCAAATAAAAATTGATTTTAAATAATTGTCACTCCATATAAAAATATTAAGCATGATCAATGATGATATTGTACGGGAGATACATTTACTATGAAATTGAAATGCTGTACTTGCAAAACAAACACAATCTTGCATTGAATTAGTTATAAAGTCAATGTTGTTATAACAAAAATATGGCACTGTACTATTTTTTGCAAAGTTCATCATGTCTCGACCAGATATGGAGATTTTATATTTTGACCAATTCGTATCAAACAAGGGAAAATATTTGGGAATATTTTCGATATATGTAATTTTTTGTCACCAATATTGATATTAAAAATAATGATATTTTCACGATTTAAAAAAATATATATATGTCAATATCGATAACATTGTATATTGTAGAATTTATTTAAATTTTTGATGATAACGCATAATCAACACAAATAATTAGGACACTCACTTTGTAAAATCATTTAATGTTTGATCAATATTTTTCGATCAGACATTCTTCGTATATTTTTATTTGTTCTTTTGAAGTTTTGTATAAAATTAAAAAATAGTAGTATAAGATTTTGACAAATTTACTCTCCAATAAAAGAGGAGAGAGAGAGAGGGTATGTGGGGGAATAAAATAGTTTTCAATAAAGATATTTTTTAAGGATAAAATATGAGTATATATTAGAGAGAAATGAAAAAAAAAAAAACCGGAGGAAGTATATGGAGTATTGTATTTTCCTTTAAAATAACATTATCTCAGACAAAGAAATAAAAGAAAGTCAGCACCTGCTGAAATCAAGAAAGATTATGCAGATTAAAAAAGTACACTGTACTAAAGTTACTTTCATTTTCATAGTCTAGAGTCCAGCTACAGAGAGAGAGTACACTTATTGTACTCATTTTGATTAAAACAGGAAAAATAAATTATGTTCACTTAGTAGTATTTCTATTGAATCCATAGCAATAAAATGATATTACAGGAGCAACCTTTTTTTAGCAAACATAAAACTCTCAGAAATCTCAGCTCCCATCTCAAACTGCATTGGACTGACTCCATTAAGATACAGAGATCCACCTGAAGAAAGCGTACTGCTAACTGTAAGAACATTCTTTAGCAAGAGATTTTGATGCCATTTTCAACCAAAGATTCTGTTGAAGTCCAGTGATAGCTGATAACAATGTGCTCATGAACTCCACAAATGATCTAAATCTATTCTCACCATGCTGAACGCGTTTCAGCTCCTATAAAACTATCACACCGGTCATTATCAGCCTAAATAAAAATGTGCAACTTATGTCAGTTCAACCAACTAAGATAGGACAGGAATGAAGGCATTCCACAGAATCTGATCTTTGATAAGTAAAGATAAAAGGATGGGCGATCTTTCTACCGATAGATACATGAAAGAAACCTATCATTGAGGAACCGAGAAGACCAAATACCCATTGTCCCAGCGTACTCTGATCTCTCTCCCTACTTGTAGCCTTTTCTCTCTGATGATTTTACCCCATTTACCAATCAGGTTGTAATAACTTCCACGCCATTTCAACTTCATCACATACACATCACCTGTATCATCATCTCGTGCATTGATACCAACTTGATGCTCGTTCCTTAACTGCTCCCGAGCTTGGTGTGACCAGTAGAAGAGAACATGGTCTTCTACTGCTTTGCCTGGCAAAGTGAGGAATGGATGATTGGTGTCAACATCAGACAATGTGAGAGCTTTCTTAACAGGCCAATTATCAGGTCCCGGTGTTGTTGAGACATAACGCTCCTCGGGAACTGAGAAGTATAAGGAGTTACTCATCCAACGTATTCTGATCTCTTGCCCAACACCAAGTCCTTTGTGTCTAATTATGTTTGCCCACTTCCCAAGAAGGTTGTAATAATTTCCACGCCACTTCAATTTCATCACATGAATATCCCCTGTATCAAAGTCTCGAGCATTGATAGACACCTGCTCTTCTTTCCTTAATCTTTCCCGTTCTTGTGGCACCCAATGCACAAGAATATTCTCTTCGACCAACTTACGAGGCAGGGGAAGGAAAGGGTGGTTAGGATCAACATCAGATGATGTCAAGACCTTTCTAATGGGCCAGTGGTCCTGTACGACCATTGGTGCTGCAACCAATCGCACTGGTGGTACTGCAACAATCTGCTGTTGTGGAACTGAAAAATGTAAGCAATTATTAAACCACCGTAGTCTAATTTCCTGCCCAACATCAAGTCCCTTTCCACGAACAACTTTCCCCCATTTCCCAATAAGGTTATAATAGCTCCCACGCCACTTTAGTTTCATCGTATACATATCACCAGTGTCATCATCCTGAGCATTAAGACCAACTTGGCCCTCAGCTCTTAAATCTTCCTGGTTTTGAGGTGTCATGTACACCACAATAAATGATTCAACTTGTTGTCTGGAAAGTGTGAGAAAAGGGTGGGTGATATCAACGTCGGAGAGGGTGAGTGATTTTTTGATAGGCCATTGATCCTGCACCTGAGGTACAGCATCGTAGTATGCCGTCCTCTTCATTTCTAAATTCAAACAAAAAGTGGAAACCATGAGATTATTTGTAACAAACCAGTTGACGAAGATTTACTTTAAGATACAACAGTTATGGCATTAAGAATCGCAGTAAAAATTATTTATAATGCATGCCACATTGCTAAGCAACATCAATCCTACATGCATTATTCCTAGCAATTATAGTACTCAACTTCAGGCACCAATTACAACTGTTAGCTCCATTATGAACACAACATTTTTGCAATCTTATGGTTTTTTAATCTTTCCAAATACTAGAATACCAACATTTCCGGTTCCATTCCTCTACGGCAATTTTATGTTACATTATACGTCCCACTCTCCGGATCTTAAACACGTGTCGGCACATAGCCATGAGTAAGTTATTTTTTAACATTACATATGTCAATAATCTAGAAAGTGGAATACCAAAAATGACATCATTGATACATTCCAACATTTGCAATACTAAATGAACCCATATCAAACTAAAACATCGGTTCAAATCTGTATAACTGGATTGAAAGTCTACAAATAAGTGTACAAAAACATCAGAACACAGAAGAAAGCTGCCAGCACCTGCATTCAATTTTTTAAGATTTGTGCAATGATTTGCATTAAATCGAAAATAAATCCATCCTTGAACATGCCACAAAAATTCAACACACTAATTTTAGTTTGCAGACAATTCCAAAACAAAACTGCAAGTAAATTTTCAATTAAGTGATATCAAATGAAAAAAATTACCCAAAATGATACATTCACCAACGATCAACCAAAACCCTAAAAGTAAGACCAAATAATCCCACAAAGAATAAAACAACGATATAATCAAAAGGACTCAAGAGAATTTCACAGATTAAAAAGGCCACGCCCGAAACTTAACCTCATAACCATTTCCGAGACGAAATCAAAATCGAAGAAAATTCTTACTATATAGAGGGATTTTCCAGCTGAATACAGAGGGAAAACCCTAGATCTCGAAAGATATGGATGAAATTCAGCGATCGAACACCAAATCAAGATCCCCAAGTGCAAGTAACGACGTCGTCGACCAAAATTGATGAATAATGAATCAGCCGGCAGAGTTCATCGGGTTTGGAGTGGCAATCAACATCAAAAAGTGTAGTGTGAAGACGGCGGAGGGGGTGTGAGTAGGTGAAGGGGGCGGGCAATGCCCTGTGTGAAGAAAGCTCGAGAAATGTGAGTTATGGGGAAGGAGAAAATGGCTATGGATGTGGGAATTACATTTCACACCATCCACCGCTAATTTATCCTTTTTTAAATCTTCAATTTTCTTTATTCAGACAAACATATTCAAATTTAATTTATGAACTAATTATTACTCAGTAGTAACCAAATCAGGTTTTAAATGTTTTTTATTGGCTCCACATAGTAACTCATTACTTTTAAAATTCACACTTATTTTACTTTATCATTTTAATAAAATTAAAAAAATTATAATATTTTTACTTTATTCATTTTTTCTTAATTTTTAGAGTATTTGGACACATAAATTAAAAAAATAATTAAATTATAGATATAGTATTAAGTGATATGATTGAGAGAGAGAAATTGAGATAAAAGTAAAATATAAAGTGAAGTATAAGAATAAGAAATAAAAGAGTTGAAACCATATAATTGATTTCATCTAGTGAATGAAGTTTCAATTACATTTTTTAAAATCTATTTTCACTTCTAATTATTGATGGAATATTACTCCATCCGTCTAATTATCACAGAATTTGAAAATCATTAATATAAAATGGGGTGTAGTAAAATTGATATGATTGAAGAGAGAGAATAAAATGAAGTGTAGAATAATTTAAGAGTAAAAGAGGTGGAGTCATAATGTATACACAAATAAAATGAGATTTTTTTTTTGTGAGACATTTGAATGAAAAGATGAAAACTTATGACGAAATAAAGTAATTAATTAAAATTCAATTTTACGAAATAGATCCATGAAACTATCTCATATAAATTTTAACTTATAATTAAAATCTACATATAATCTTGAGAAACAAAAGTCAAATATACACAAATTAATTACAAATATTTTTTAATAATTAAAATTTATAGGGATATATTTAATTACAAATGTTTTTTAATAATTAATTTGTAATTGGACTGCGAATAGAATAAAAAAAGACTCAATGAATGATATAACCAAAAAATTAAAATAACTGGACCTTTGCCTTAAATAAATAAATAAAAAAGTTGGGCCCACAGAAATTGGGCGAGAATTGACCGGTCAGACTTGGCTGTTTTTATATATATATATATAGATATTTTAAGAAAAAAATAGATAAAATAAGATTTTAAATTGTTATGAGGTAAAAATAAAATGATTGTTTTCATAAAAGTAAATGAACATACTTTAACTTTTAGGGGATATAGTTTTTTGTGGATGGAGGGAAAGCATGATATATTTATATCATAAATAAAATATATTACAATAATTTTCACAATTATTGTTTAACATATAATTCAACTTTTTAAATACTTTTTATCAACATCTTTAAAATGTAATAATAAATTTATAAACACATTTTTATATCCCTTACTTAATAACTCATTTTGTCATTTTGAGTGTTCTTCATAGCATCTTAATATTATATTAAATATATTCATTTATTTTAAGGTTGAAAAAACTTTTTACCAAAGGGCATGGAGTATTATTTATTTAAGTTTGAATTAAAATATTAATTTATGTCAAATGTTTTAAAATAATTATGAATTAATGTTTTTTAAGGGCATCTTCAATGCAAGTGAGAAATTTTTGGGTAGAAATTTGCCACATATGTGACACCTCATTAGTTTCCTACTCCTACCACAAATAATTCATTTCCCTCCCAATGCTTTCTACCTCAAAATTATTCATAGGTCCCACAATTAAATTTCTATTTTATTTTATTCATATTTATTTATTAACTATTTTTATTTATAATTTAACTTCTACAATTAAAAATCACAATAAATATTAATTATAAAATTTAAGTTATAAAAATAAATAATATTAATATATTTCCTGACAAAATATTATTGAAATAACACCAAAAGTACAAGATAAACAATATTCTATCAATTGTAATTTGTAAATACAAAATAATTAAATTCTTAATAAAATAAAATAAATGTAAAAACCTGAAAAGAAAACAAAACAAAATAAAACATAAATTAATAATAAGTAAATAAATAAGAAATTAAAATGAAAAAAATAAAAAATAGAAGTTGGGGACCACTTGAAATTGAAATGGGGTAGAAGCCCAACCCCTCCACATCATCTCTCGCCCAACTCCTTCTATCCTCAATTTGAGTTAGAAGTAGAAATTCACATGGGCCAATTGCCTTCACAAGAAAAGAAAAAGCAAAATTGAACTTTTGAACCAATATGCAGGCTATGCTACTACTACATGTAACATGCACAGAGCAGATAAATAAATAAATAAATTAATATAAGTTTCGTTCCTCCCCATAATATTTTGCATGTGATAGATCGGAGGAGGTCAAATAAACAAATTGTCATCTTCCCAATACCAGGTGCACATGCAGCCTTCTCGATGTTTCGAATAAAATAATAAGAAGCTTATAACGGGGACGTTCAAATTAAACGACCAAGCCCATGAGAAGGTTCCACGAGGGAGTCCCCTGCCAGTGTGTGTAATTTGCAAACATATTTGAAATTTCTATTATTTTATAGTATGCATGTGTGTGTGAATATTATATATGTCATTTCCAGGATCTCTTTCTCCATTTTCACTCATATTTTTCAGTAAAATCTGCTCTATACATTTTTGCAAAAAAACATTCTGCTTTATTACAAAAATGGTGGAGGGTTTTATAAGGCAAGGGAGATCTTTGGAGGAAACTCCAACATGGTCAGTTGCTACAGTCACTACAGTCATGGTTTTTGTCTGTTTATTTGCTGAAAGATCAATTTACAGATTTGGGAAGGTGGGTCTAAAAGGGTTTTATTTATTTAGTTGATTAATGTAACTTTTTTCTAATTTTTTTTTTTTCATTTTTTGGATTCTTGCAGTGGTTGAAGAGAACAAAGAGGAAAGCCCTGTTTGCTTCTTTGGAGAAAATTAAAGAAGGTATGTATAGTTAGTTCTTGATTGTAATTTCTTGAATTTTAGTGGTGTAATTGTTGATTTGAAATGTTTTGGGGAACAGAACTTATGCTTCTAGGGCTTATTTCTTTGTTACTGGGGCAATGGGGGAAGTGGATTTCTCAAATTTGTATCAACTCATCTGTCTTCAGTAGTAAATTCTACATCTGTTCTGAAAATGATTATGGTGAGAAGGGGAGAATGTTAGTAATGGAGAACTCCACTGATATTCCCCCTAAAGGAATTGGATACACTGCATCTCATGTCTGTGGGGAGGTACATTGCCTAGTTTATCTCGATTTCAAATTAGGCCCCGTTTTGTAGATATGTTGAGACGACTTTTTAAATTTTCAGGGGCGTGAGCCTTTTGTTTCTGCTGAAGGCCTTGAGCAACTTAACCGGTTCTTGTTTGTTCTTGGTATTACTCATGTTTTGTACAGCTGTATCACAGTAGGCTTATCTATGATTAAGGTACTTTTTCGTCGTTTGTTGGAGATTTTCGTGTTTTATTCAGTCGATAATGCGTGTGGGGTGTGGGGGTTGTAGATATACAGCTGGAGGAAATGGGAAGTTCAGGCAGGTGTTTTAGCTGAGGCAAATGCTTTAGGTAATTTGAACTATTGGCCTATTGCTGATGTTAAATCTCATTTTTTCAATTTATGAATAGCTTTTCTCATTTGTTAGCAGCAAAGAATAGGGTGATGAGACGACAAACCACTTTCGCGTTGCATCACGCGTCTCATCCATGGAGTCATAATCGAGTCCTCATCTGGATGGTAAACCACTTTCTATGACCTGTTTAATAGTACAATTCAAGATTTATAATCAAGTTCACATGGTCTATCATTGCAGCTTTGTTTTCTTAAACAATTCAAGGTTTCAGTTCGGAAATCAGATTACATGGCGTTGCGATTGGGCTTCATCTCCGTGGGTATTCTTCATCTTTCTTGCTAATGCTAAAGTCTAGTATGCACTCGAGTGCATGTTGTGCACCCTAGTCCATGTGCACTTTTCAGTTTTACTGACTTACACTTTTTGGTAAATGGTGTTGCACTTTTCAATTATTAAAGAAAGTTTGATACATTCATGCTTTCCACCATTTACCAAAAAGTGTAAGTCAGTAAACTGAAAAGTGCAATATGGACTAGGGTTCATAACATGCACTCGAGTCCATAGCAGACCAACCCTACCATAATATGTATTCAAATACTAACTAAAAACTGTTGTTTGAAAATTGCAGAATCACAAGCTGCCTCCGTCTTACAACTTCCATAAGTATATGGTTCGAAGCATGGAAGACGAATTCTATCGCATCGTTGGTATTAGGTACGATTAATAACATCATATTCTTGTGAAATAAGATCTCAAATTTCATCTATATGTTATGATATTTGCAGCTGCCCACTTTGGGGTTATGCTATACTATGCATCTTCATCAATATACATGGTAATGAATCGATCTTGTCAAATGCGCGTAAACTTTAGTTTCCTCGAATTTCATTTGATGATCAATATAATGCAGGTCTCAACATTTACTTCTGGCTTTCATTTATTCCTGTCATTGTAAGCCTTTCCAAACTGTATAATAGATTATTTCACCTTCTGTTGTTTTATGTTTCTTACTACTTAAGTGCATTGCAGCTTGTCATGTTGGTGGGGACGAAACTTCAGCATGTCGTCTCCATTCTAGCGCTTGAAATCGCGGAGCCAAGAGGCCCGTCTAATGGAACTGAAGTGAAGCCACGAGACGAGCTGTTTTGGTTTGGGAAGCCTGAAATCTTGTTACGATTGATACAGTTTATCTCGTTTCAGGTGATGTAAAAACTACAAAATTACGCGAAAATTATATTTCTCGTTCGATTCTGAGTCTCATTGGCCTAATCACTATTGCAGAATGCGTTCGAGATGGCAACCTTCATCTGGTCCTTGGTAAGAACTAAGAACAACACCTCTCCATAGTCTAGTATGCACTCGAGTGCATGTTGTGCACCCTAGTCTAAAGAAAAATGTATGTTATTAAACTGAAAAGTACAACACAATATTACTAAAAAATGTAAGTCACTATGACTAAAAATATTATTATACAGTTTAATAATTGAAAAGTGCAACATCATTTATCAAAAAGTGTAAGTCAGTAAAACTGAAAAGTGCACAACATGCACTCGAGTCCATAGCAGACTAACCATATAACTTATTGATTAACTAGACGTATACGCAGTGGGGACTCGAGGAGCGTTCGTGCTTCATGAAAAATCACGCGATGATCATCACACGACTGATTTCAGGGTGAATTTTCTGCATAGAGTGTAAAATGGAAACATTGATTTTTTTTCAGCTAATTAAATTTTGTAACATAATGTTGTGACATGTTACATACAGGGTTCTTGTACAGTTCTGGTGCAGCTATAGCACTGTTCCTTTAAACGTAATCGTTACAACAGTAAGTATCCACTTTGGTGTTTCATCTCGTGTTTTGGTCTCATCTGACATGTTTGTCTCGATTTCAGATGGGGTCTCGTTTCAAGAAAGCTCTGATTGCTGAAAGTGTGAGAGATTCGTTGCATAGCTGGTGTAAGAGAGTGAAACTACGGTCAAAGGCAACGAATTCAGTCACCACAAGGTCCACGTGTTCGCTTGAATCAATGATTGACGAGAGGGATGAGATCATCACAGTTGCATCAGGAACTCTGTCTCAATGTTCCTCAACAGGCTCCTTCAGCCATGTGGATGCAAATGAAGTAGATCAAGAATGTGGGCCCGAGACGGAGGGTGAATATTCGTTCAGACACATGCAGCATTCGTCCGAAGCTCTAGACGACGTTGACGTTGTTGTTGAAGACAATGTGGTGGAGGAAGTGAAGGGTGAGAGTACTCTTCTTGAGCTGTTTCAAAAGTCATGAAAGGTGTAATTTTTTCAACACTAAGTCATAGATAGCTTCAGTTGAAAATTAAAAAGAATGTCAAAATATCAATGGAATGGACTTAGGGTTAACTTTGTTTGGTCAGCATCTCTTGTCCAATTAAATTCCCTTTCAAAGCAACAACTACCCCTCTTAAATTCCCAGGTGAAATTGTGTTTCAAACATGACAGGGCATCCAAAATACATAACAAAAAATGTTACTCTCTTCATCCCGGACGTTCCATAATAATTTTTACATTCTTACAATATCTTTAATTTTACACAAATGTCATTATATTTTGCCTACACATACTGAAATACATACCTACAAGTCAACTCATTTTTTTACTTTATACATTAAAATTTACTTTGTACAAAATTATTCCTTAAAATTCTATTCATTGTTAAAAAAAATTAATAATCCCTCCATTCATAAAAAATATGTTCAAACATTTGAGCACAAGTTTTAAGAAAAAGTAGATAAAATAAGGGTGGTGTGGAGTTGTGATGAGAAACACGATACCAAATACGAATAAATCTGTTACCCTAGCTCAGGCTAGCAAGAAAACGGAGTTGCAAAGAATTTTGCAAAATGAGTTCTCTTAATTTCTGCTTGATTCCACGACAGTTTCTTACACCCCATATATATAGGTTGCTCAATCCTAACCACCTAACTACTATATCGGTGTTCACTTGTCCATCTAACTACTATTAACTGCTGCTATAACATCAAAACTAACTCAACTAACAGAAAAACGAATCTGAAAACAGAAATAAAAGACAATATGAAAAAGGACTAAATTTGATAAAATGACTCTTGACATGCTAGCCTATTGCAGCCCTTCAATCGAACTCTCGATGGTACGTAATTGTGAGCCCACAACCTTTATTTACATCAAGTTGTTGTAACTTGTAAAGTAAATATAAAGTGATTGTTTTTATAAACATACTTTTAATAGTTACATAAATAAGTGAACAATTTTTTGATGACTGAGAGAGTACATCAGTTTTGCGTAATGCTATGTTTTTTTTAAGTAAAATAATGAATTTAGTTACAAACTCACATTGCCACCACTCACTGGTTAGTATTTTCTTTATACATCAGAAAAATAATTTTTAGGGTAAATACAATTGTTGGTCTTTTGAGCTGTGCCAATTTTTTACTTTAAAATTAGTCATTTTATATTTATAAAATTCAATATTTTAATCATTTTACTTATAAACAATTTTTTTTCTTGTCTGAATTAAAGACTGAATTTTTTTGAAGGCACATTTGTCGCTGGATGTTACATCTGATTACCACTAAACACATAATTTTGTAAGCATTGAAGACTATTTATAAAATCGAAGAACTTGGAGTAAAAAAAAAAAAACAGGATTTTTCCAAGATAAAGTCTAGTATGACTCGAGTGCATGTTGTGCACCCTAATTCAAAGAAAAGTGTAAATTATTAAACAACATGCACTCGAGTCCATAGCAGAACAACCCTTTTTCCTAATTTATAAAGAACAATAAATTGATAGCATTCATGGTTATAATTAAATCAAATCAAACATATAACATGGGATCTTAATTTGAAACACAAAACTTCACCCACAATTTTTTTTAATCTCTTTTCTTTCACATAGAACCTTAATTAGTTCAAAAATTACATAAAAAAAGTGATAAATAAATTAACCATCGAGAGCTTCCTCCTGGTGGGTCTTAATGGTGACATCAGAAGTAGGAGTAGCAATACACGTCAAAACAAACCCCTGCGCAATCTGTTCTTCATCCAGGAAACTCTGGTCCGACTGGTCCACGCTTCCCGACACGACTATGCCGAGGCAGGACGAGCACGCGCCCGCTCGGCACGAGTAGGGCAGATCCTGCCCCGCTTCTTCGGCCACGTCCAGAATGTAGTCGCTGTCGGGGCACTCCACAGTTGCCTCGCCCGACGGAGTGATTAGCTTCACTTTGTAGGCTGCCATGCACGTCACTCGGCCGCCTCGGCTGCCGGATTTCAGCCCGAAGAGGGCGGCGGTGGGGGGAGAGCGGAGGGTGGCGGGGGAGGCGGCGAGAGGGGTGCGGGGGAGGGTGAGCATGGTGCTTGAGAGGCTCGCCATTGATGAGAATTGGGAATTGGGAAATTTGTGTGGTGGGTATATAATGTGGCTTGCGCGTGTTATCCGCCACGTGGCTAAGTTTTGTGGGTTGTTTGTTATATCACTTTTTTTAGATGGATATCTCGTTCTATTGCTTTCTTGTTTTTTGCTTCACTCAATGACACACTACTTTCCAATTTCCATTTTGCATCTTAAATTGGGGAAGTCAAGAGGGGAGTCAGTTGGATCACGTCCACACTAGGGGGGAATAAACAAGACGAGCAGTGTTAAACTAGAAATTCGACTCGAAGTTCGAAACTCGACTTGATTCGATCGAGCTTATAGTTTAAAGATCGAACTCGGTTCGACCCGATTATCTATATAATTTTTTAAATTAATTGTAAAATATATTTTTTTCTAAATGAAATTCGAGTTCGACTCGATTACTTATACTCCCTCTGTCCATCAAAAGTGTGCTCACTTTTTTTTATACACGTTTTTAAAAAATCATATTTTAATTATAAAAAATATATTTATGATAATGAGTAAAGAATACTCAATTTTGAATATTTTTTCTACTTTACTATTGTAGACGAGGAAAATTCAATTACGAATTAAATTGCGACGCGTGGAAATTACGGGTTAAATATTAATTAAATTTATTATTTATTTATTGGAATAAATTTAATTTCTAAAAGTAAATATATAATTAATTATTATTTAATTATTCCCTTCAATTATTTTGGGCCTTTAAAGATGAATGAGATAAATGGGCCTCCAAAGCCTAATAAATCATGTTAAAATTCAAGACGGGCCTCTAAAGTCCGATAAATGAAGACGGACCTCTAAAGTCCAATAAAGCAAGACGGGCCTTTAAAGTTCCATAAATGAAGATGGGCCTCTAAAGTACAACAAACCAAATTGAGCCCAATAGGGTATTCTTAGCCCAAACCAAATTGAGCCCAAGTAATTCAAAATTTGAATTAAAAGCCCTAACTACTTGCACAAATATCTCCAGGCTTCCACCTATAAATAGAGGCCTCATTTCATTCATTTGAGGAAAAAAACAAATCAGAAGCATTCAAGGCTCTAAAATTCTCTGCAGAGATTTTAGAGTGTTCTTCAGCAAGCGGAGGATCTTCAAAGGCGTTCTTCGTGAAAAGCAGCAAGAAGCAGTGTTCGAGTGGAGATCAAGGTGCTAAGCCTCTTCGATTCGGCGTTTCTTCAAGGCGTTCTTCGTGAAAAGCAGCAAGAAGCAGTGTTCGAGTGGAGATCAAGGTGCTAAGCCTCTTCGATTCGGCGTTTCTTCAAAGTTCTTCGTGGATCTTCAACGGAAAAGTCCCAATAAGTCCCGAAAAAGTCCCAATAAGTCCCTAAATTCAACGTTTAATCCAAAAATACGGTGCTAAGCCTTTGGATTAACGTTATAAAAGCCCCAAGTACAAAATCGGAAAGGATTCGGCTGCGGATCCAGCTCCAAAAGCTCAAGAAGTCCAAGTAAAGTTCAAGAAGAGAGAATCAGAGGAACAATTAGAGATTGTAACCCACAAATACTCGGTTTTAATCCGAAATTAAATAAAATTGTTCGCATTTTTGCGTTTTATATTTAATTCACGAATCTGTGTTTACAAATTGGCACGCCCAGTGGGACAATCTCTACCTCTCATCTCTACTCTTCAAGCAAATCAAGTCTCGACGATGACACCAATCAAGATTAAGATCAAGAGAGGTGTTGCATCCGGAATAGCCGGTCTTGACTTTGAAGACGTGAACGTAGTCACGAGGAGTATGTCAAGAAGTTTGAAGTCATCGTCTTCTTCAGAGAAGGCTACTGCAGAGGGTCCACCACCCAACACTGTGAATGAGGAGAACAACTCAGCCTGTTCCCCTACTCGTTCCACATCGAGCTCATCAGATTCAAGTACAGCCTCAGCAATGGCGACAGGCACTACGATTGTTGAGGAGCAACTGGCAAGCTTAACTCGAGCCATAGAAGGACTCACGAAACACGTCCATGAACAAGATGCCCAGATTGCTAAACTGATGAGCAATGCAGATAAAGGAAAGCAAGTCGAAAGGCATGATGCTGAGACGTCTGGTGAACGCCAGCCAATGGAAGTTGATCAAACTCTTAAGGAGTTACAAGTTTCTCCCGAGGGTTTAGTGCCCGTTGACCGATTGAAAGAAATCATACTTGGGGCAATCAAAGACAAGTTCGAGGAAAATCTCAAGTCTTCATTCACCTACAGCAAGCCTTACACGAAGAGGATTGACGGTTTGAAGATGCCAGCTGGTTATCAACCTCCAAAGTTGCAACAGTTCGATGGCAAGGGTAATCCAAAGCAGCATATTGCTCACTTTGTAGAGACTTGCAACAATGCCGGCACATATGGAGATCATTTGGTGAAGCAATTTGTACGCTCTTTAAAGGGCAATGCATTCGATTGGTATACCGATTTGGAAGCAAGCTCGATTGACAGTTGGGAGCAGATGGAGCAGGAATTTCTCAATCGATTTTACAGCACTCGAAGAACGGTTAGTATGCTTGAATTGACGAACACTCATCAATCAAAGGAAGAGCCGGTGATAAATTACATAAACCGATGGAGGAATTTAAGTTTGAATTGTAAGGATAGATTGACCGAAGCTTCGGAAATCGAGATGTGTATTCAAGGAATGCAGTGGGGTCTTCGATATATCCTACAAGCAATTCGGCCAAGGTCGTTTGAAGATTTGGCGACTAAAGCTCACGATATGGAGCTGAGTATGTCTACAACCAGAGCTGGAGGGCCGCCAACTCAGGAGCCTTGGAAGTTCAAAGACAAGCAGGAAATTAAGAAAGGGGGCAAACCTTTCACTAAAGATTCGAATAAAGAATCCATGGCAGTGACCGCTACTACTGTCAAATTCAGAAAGGGTGAAACTGATACGGGGAGTAAAGGAAAAGGCGTTGCCCAAGAATGGGGGCAAAGGAGAACAAGTCTGAGGGAATTACAACAAAAACAGTATCCATTCCTAGACTCTGACATCCCCGGAATGTTCGATGACCTGATCAAGAATGACCTCATCGAATTACCAGAAATGAAACGACTGGATGAAGCTGGGCGAACGGATGACCCAAAGTATTGCAAATACCATCGGTTGGTAGGGCATCCAATCCAAGACTGTTTCATATTCAAGGAGAAAGTTATGCAGCTAGCCAAGGAAGGGAAGATCTTGCTAGAGGATAGTGAGACAACGGCAAATGCTGTCACAGTTGAGAACAACAGCGCATGTAGAGACCTCTCTTGCCACATGACTAGCGAGGAAGATGATGAACGACCTCAGACCAACGATGGTCTTGATGACAAAGTTAATGATTGTTTCTCAACGATAGCTTTCACGGATGAAGACTTAATGCTTGGTTCAGAATCCCATAACAGGCCACTATTCGTAGTTGGCCATACTCGAGAGCAGAAAATAAATCGGATATTGATTGATGGAGGTTCTGGGGTAAACATTTTACCCTTACGGGTGATGAAAAAGATGGAGATACATATGGATGAACTCGCAGGCAGTCGTTTGATGATACATGGATTTAATCAGGAAGGACAGAGGGCCCTTGGCACCATAGTGTTGGATTTGTTAATTGGTGGGATGACATCGACTGTAACTCTCCACGTCATAGATGCCAGGACTTCATATAACATGCTTCTAGGGCGTCCGTGGCTGCACGAAAATGGCGTAGTTCCTTCTACCCTACATCAATGCTTCAAATACTTTAGTCAAGGGGTTGTGAAAACAGTGGTCGGAGATGATAAACCTTTCACAGAGGCAGAGTCGTACTTTGCTGATGCCAAATACTTCTTTCGAGGTGCGAAAGAAACAAAGAACGAGGAAGGTCCGACACGGAAGGATTGCAAGGAGGCGTCAACATCTCGCCCCAAAGAGAACAAATCGGTTCCCTCTATTGTTGAGGCATTGGAGGAGTTAACATTGTCGTTAACTAAACTGGATGGAAAGAAGCCATCTTTACAGCCAATTAAGGGGTTTGTTCGCCCTACTCAGGGACCTAAGGTGGAACATGGAGAGGTAATGGAGCAGGATGTTACGAAGTTTTACGGTCCTAAAGCTTACAAGCTTTTAGTCAAAGCCGGGTATGACACACGGTAAAATTGTGTATTGGGGAAGGTTGTTAGTCAGTCAGAACATGGACTTAATGACACCCAGAAAATGTTGAGAAAGAACGGCTATGCCGTCAAGAGTACCAAAATGGGACTTGGTTATACTACGAAGAATCCGGTTCGCATTGCAATTAAAAGAGCTAATGCCAACCACATTTCTGAAGAAGAATACTCATCGACAAAGGATGCGTTCGATGAAGATGGTAAGAAGGTAAGACGACTTTCGGTCTTTGAGAGACTTGGAAAGTCTGCTAGCAAGAATAGTAAGAAAATGAAACGCCCCTCAGTCTTTGATAGACTCGGGCCACAGACCCATCATCAAAAGCTGGGTGTTTCCAAAGTTCGGAGCTCAAAGAAATCCCGCATAAAGAGGCAGCATACGTTGACAATAGCATATGGGGGAGGATCCAAAGCCAGAAGGCAAACCATTGTTCTCGCTCAAGAGTACAGGGACGAAGAAGATGATACGGAGAGTGTGGCTTCTTCCAATTTTGTCAACACCTATGACATTCAGCAGCAAGTGTCACAAGACATGAGATCACGTGTGGATCTTACAAATACAAATGAATACAACGAAGACATCGCAACTGTGAATCACATCACCGAATGCGAAGATGTCCAAGTGGAGGAAGTGGATGCAGAGGATGCTCCTCCAGAACTCGAAGAGGGCGTCAAGACAACTGTTGATGAGTTGAAAGAAATTAATTTGGGTGATGTTAATGATCCGCGACCAATTTATGTGAGTGCTTTATTGTCCAGTGATGAGGAAGAAACTTACATTGAACTGCTACGTGAGTTCAGAGATGTGTTTGCATGGTCGTATAAAGAGATGCCGGGACTGGACCCAAAAGTATCTATGCACCATCTCTCGGTAAAGAAGGGAGTTCGACCAGTCAAGCAGACTCAACGTCGATTCCGACCAGATCTTGTTCCATTAATTGAAGCTGAGGTGAACAAGCTTATTGAAGTCGGTTTCATCCGAGAAGTAAAGTATCCTACATGGATCTCAAGCATTGTCCCAGTGAGAAAGAAGAACGGACAAATCCGCGTGTGTGTTGACTTTCGGGATTTGAATGTTGCATGTCCCAAAGATGATTTTCCGTTACCTATTCCCGAACTTATGATTGATGCAACAACGGGTCATGAAGCTCTAAGTTTCATGGATGGGTCTTCGGGTTACAATCAAATTCGCATGTTGCCAAAAGACGAAGAGCTCACTGCTTTTCATACCCCAAAAGGAATATACTGCTACAAAGTGATGCCATTTGGTTTGAAGAATGCAGGCGCAACATACCAAAGAGCCATGCAAAGGATTTTCGACGACATGCTTCACAAGAATGTTGAATGTTATGTTGATGACTTAGTTGTAAAATCAAAGAGGAGGAATGATCACCTCCAAGACCTGAGGGTTGTTTTTGAACGTTTGAGGCGATACCAGCTTAGGATGAATCCTTTGAAGTGTGCATTCGGAGTCAAATCGGGAAAGTTTCTTGGATTTGTGGTTCGCCAGCGAGGGATTGAGATCGAGCAAGCAAAGATTGATGCAATCTTAAAGATTCCAGAACCTCGAAATATTCATGAGCTTAAAAGCCTACAAGGAAAGCTGGCATACCTCAGAAGATTCATTTCAAACTTAGCCGGACGATGTCAACCATTCAGCCGTCTCATGAAGAAAGATACACCGTTTGAATGGGATGAATCTTGTAGTAATGCTTTCAAAAGCATCAAGTCATATTTGATGAAGCCACCAGTATTGATCGCTCCGGTGCCCGGACGTCCGTTGATTCTTTATATCGCTGGTCAAGAACGTTCAGTTGGAGCCTTGCTGGCACAAGAAAACGAATCAGGAAAGGAAAGTTCTTTGTACTACCTGAGCAGAATGATGACTCCAAATGAATTGAAGTACTCTCCGATTGAGAAGCTGTGTCTAGCTCTTATATTCGTGATTCAGAAATTAAAGCATTATTTCCAGGCCCATACCATCCATCTTGTATCGAGAGCAAACCCGCTAAAGTATGTTATGTCTAGGCCAGTTCTCTCGGATCGACTCGCAAGATGGTATCTCCAGTTGCAACAATTTGAGATCATTTACGTCCCTCAAAAGGCTGTTAAGGGACAAATTTTGGCCGATTTCTTAGCCGATCATCCAATGCCTGCAGAATGGGAGTTATGTGACGACCTTCCAGACGAAGACGTCCTAACTGTTGAAATAACCCCTCCATGGAAGATGTATTTTGATGGGTCCGCTCATAAAGAAGGAGTTGGTGCTGGAGTTGTGTTTCTAACATCTGATGGAGAAGTCTTGCCCTATTCTTTCACTTTAATAGAGAATTGCTCAAACAATGTTGCTGAGTACCAAGCACTCATACTTGGGTTGGAAATGGCAGTCGATATTAAGCAACTACACCTCAGGGTGTATGGGGATTCAAAGTTGATAGTGAACCAGATGCTTGGATCATACGAGGTTAGGAAACCAGAGTTACTTCCTTATCAAAAGTACGCTCGACGACTCATGAATTATCTCGGAGACGTGGAAATTGAGCATGTTCCAAGGAAAGATAACAAACAAGCTGACGCTTTAGCAAAACTTGCTTCGGCAATTACATTGCCCGAAAGTAAAACTCGTATCCCAATATGTAAAAGTTGGGTTGTGCCTCCTATATTTGAGGATGACGGTGATGAAGAAGGTGAAAGTCATGTTATTGAGGTATTTGAAATTGAAGAAGAAGATTGGCGACAGCCATTTGTCGACTACTTGAAATACGACAAGTTGCCAAGTGATCTGAAGCGAAGAGTGGATATCAGACGTCGAGCCCCTCGATTCATATACTACAAGAGTGTGCTTTATAGACGATCATTTGATGGGGTCTTCTTAAGGTGTCTCAGTAATGGCGAAGCCGCCCACGCAATGGAAGAAGCACACGCCGGTATTTGTGGCGCTCATCAGTCAGGGCCAAAGTTACACTTTCGAGTGAAGAGGATGGGTTATTACTGGCCAACAATGGTGAAAGACTGTATGGATTATGCACGAAAATGTCAAGCTTGTCAGTTTCATGCCAACCTTATCCATCAACCTCCGGAACTATTGCACCCAACCGTTGCCTCGTGGCCATTTGATGCTTGGGGTCTAGATGTGGTGGGACCATTAACGAAGTCATCAGGTGGTCATCTGTACATTTTAGCTGCAACCGATTACTTCTCTAAATGGGCGGAAGCCATACCTTTGAGAGAAGTGAAGAAAGAAAATGTTGCTGATTTTATTCGGGTCAATATCATTTTTAGATACGGGGTCCCTCGGTACATCATCACCGATAATGGAAGATCGTTCAGTAACAGTCACATCGACAAACTTTGTGACAAGTTTGACTTCAAACAAAGGAAATCTTCTATGTACAACGCAGCTGCTAATGGACTCGCTGAAGCTTTCAACAAGACCTTGTGCAACCTCTTGAAGAAAGTAGTCTCCAAGTCAAAGCGAGATTGGCATGAAAAGATGAATGAAGCTCTATGGGCGTATCGAACTACTTACAGAACACCTACACAAGCTACTCCCTACTCGTTGGTGTATGGTGTTGAAGCAGTTGTTCCCCTTGAGAAGCAGATTCCATCTCTAAGGATGGCGATACAAGAAGGGCTGACGGAAGAAGAGAATGCACGCTTGCGTCTTGAAGAGTTGGAAGCCCTAGATGAGAAAAGATTGGAAGCACAACAAAGGCTCGAATGCTATCAAGCCCGCCTTTCCAGAACGTTTAACAAAAAAGTGAGGATACGTTCTTTTCAAGTTGGTGATTTGGTGCTTGCTGTGAGAAGACCCATCGTAGTGACTCACCATGTTGGGAATAAATTCTTGCCTAAGTGGGATGGCCCATATGTTGTTAAAGAAGTTTACACAAACGGCGCCTACAAGCTTATTTCTGAAGATGGCGTGAACATTGGTCCTATAAATGGGAAGTTTTTGAAACGCTACTACGCGTAAAGAAAACAAGTACGCTCCATAAACGCATGAGCCTAAACTGCTTGTCGCTCCAAGAACGCATGAGCCTAAACTGTTTGTTGCTCCACGATGCACGAGACTAAACTGCTTATTACTCCTGGTCCGCACGAGTATAAACTGTGTACGACAACCACCAAAGGTAAATACATGTGGTTAAACTGTTAACTTACTCCACTAAAGGCATTTTAAGTGGTTAAATACTTAAATCCCTACTTTGTCTACAGTAGTTAAAGAATAGTCACTCCTGGCCCGCATGAGTATAAACTGTGAACGGTCCCCCCCCAAAATATAAATCATATTTTGCTTGAACTACGTTATGGCTTGATCCTCTTTAAAGAGGTACGTAGGCAACTTAGTATATTTCTAAGTACAGTCATAAGTTAAATCGAATTGTTCGAGTAAGTCGGATCGATGAATACAAAAGTGACGAACATATGAAGCATGAAGAAAACAAAGAAGGAAGAAAGTGAAGGGGGCAATGCCCAAACCTCATTTTGCCTTATATTTTCGGTTTTGTACTTCAATTTTGTAGAGGGGTGTACCTTTTCCCTTGACCCAGGTTTTATCCCTAAGGAGGGTTTTCCGAGGCAAGGTTTTAATGGCGCTCCGGCCTCTGGTTCGACATGTGAACTTATGGCTTTAGGATTTTCTTTTAATAGATAATCTTTATTCTCCAAAAGGGTCAATTCATTTCTCGATGAATATACAAAAGCAAGTATTGAAGAATATGAACATGTGAGATATAGACGAAGAAAATAAATTTTTAATCAAAGTGTCAAAGCAAAAATGGAATAGATACATGGAGTGTGCAAGAAAAAAAAATATCCATGAAAAACAACAGATAAATCAAGGAAATCATGAAAGTCATAGAGCAACTAAAAAAAGAGGCCTAAACCCTTAAACTCTTCTAAAGCCTCTTCTAGCTCGATCTCGGTCTTCTTCAAACCTTCAATTACATCATCTTCTATCAGGGGCGTATTGTTGATAGTGGAGATTTCGTCTTGAAAACTTATGATCTCGGTGTCAAAACCTTGAACTAATGTTTCTTTCTCCTCCAGTGACTGAGCCAATACTTTCTTCTCCTTCTTCAACTCTTTCAAGCGGCGCACCTTATCCTTGACTTTTTGAAGCTTTGTTTGGATAGCCTCGACTTGAGAAAGATTTTCAGCACGTTTCTCCTCAACCTCGTGAAGGGCATGTTTAACTTCGGTCAACCGTTGATTAAGAACCTCCTTAGGACATCCATCAGAAGATTTAGACTTCATCCTATCATGAGCATCGGCTCTCTCGAACAAGGATATCAAAAACGCCTCTATAGCCGGGAGTTCAGTTTGAGCATAAGTCTGTAACCTCGTGAATGCAATAAGCACTTCCTCCTTCATAGAAGATAAGAGGTTAATAGGGGTTCCCATGATTCTTTCTTGAAGAGCTTTCCATGTAGACAAAACAAATGCCCGTTCACGATCAAGAAAGAACTTATCACAGTGAAATACCGAAACTGCTTGAGTACACTGCTTCCCAACGTTGATAGGAGAAGAAGCTTTCAAAACCTTCACTGAAGACGATACTTCTTCCTCATCTGATTCACAATCACTACCAAAGATGTTTACCATCGCCTGAAAAAGTAGACATGTGAACATAATTAGTAAAGTAGTAGTAAGAAAAAAAAATGGAAAGTAAGAAAAGAATGAGTGATAAAAACCTCTTTCTTCGGGGGGTCTTTAACTGATTCCTCCAAAGGCACTAAAGCTTTGGTAACCTTCTTGGCCCGTTTCCAATGGCGATCATCGTCTTCACCTTGACTCTCTTCCGAACATGGAGAAATACTCTTTCTCTTGCTGGTCTCAACCGCTGGCGCTACTTCAGGAATCAAGGGAGGATCAACCGGCGTTCGAGAAGTATCTTTATCAAGCTCTCCACAAAGATCATGACTATCAACAACCAATACTTCTTCTTCCAAGACATTGTCATGCTTCGAGTTGATCAAGTCGTCAACATGATTTTCTAAGTAAACACCATGAGCTTGGGCCCACCACTTCTTGTAATCTGGTGAAGAATACGACTTAGGATTCACTAGGGCAATCGGAAAACACACCTTAGCACGAGATCCGCGCAAAGCACAAGATTGCCAATAATGCGTCCCGTTATCTAATGGGGTGTCACGAAGATCAAAATTCAACTCTCCCGGAACTTCTTGGTAAAAGCCGAATTGACGGCTAAATCGATGTGGGCTGTAAGGTTCAACAATAAAACGATTACCTTGTCTCCAAGTGAGGTAATTGGATCGGATAGCGACAAAGTAACTCCAGTTAGCCCGTTGACCAGTTCCGGAATCAACATAAGAAGTAAGTTGCTGTCGATTTAACATATTGCATGTCCATTCGGCAGACTCTCCTCTATGAATCCGTTTACGAGCCTCCGCAGGGTTATGGTACTTAGCACCATTCTCTCCAGAATACTTCACCATCATAGGGGCACGGTGATCATGAACAGCAGGGTAATGAGTCCTAAAATATCGGGCTAACCAAACGTACACAAAATGAACCGGAAAGGCAGATCGAGCTCGGGACGGTTCGGGGTGCAGCGAAATCCGATTCAAACCCCTGTAAATATTAGCCAAGACCGGTACGACAAGATTAACTGTCTTACCCGCAGCCATCAAACTAGCCATTTTGAAAGTAGCAGGACGTATCATATTCACTTCACCATTAGGAAGGGCGAATACGCAAAGCCAACAAGCTAAATGAGCAGCAAGATATGTCTCTTCTTGCTGGGCCGGTTCAATCTTGAGTGTTTTAAACAAAGTAACTTCTGCATCGGACCACGACTTATGGACTCCAAGACTCCCAAGTGGATTATGAGTCGACTTAGGGCGACAACTTCTCTTTTTCTCACTTTGTTTGGGAGGTTGACGATACTTTCCAGTTTTTCTTGACCAAAATTCAATCCATCGTTCAATCGATACGCCGCCCCTAGGAACGCTCCCACGAAGCATGTGGTAAGCGTGGAGTAAATATTTGCAACTCTTTGGAAGGCATAAGTCCCCAGTTTCGTCAAAAAGTTCGGGCGCATCAGGTATCACCTCATCATATAGATAACCATCTAGAGGAAGATCTGTTAGCTCATGCATGTCCCATAATGAGATGGACATCTCTCCAAAAGTAGTGAGCAACGTATTTGTAGACGGACACCATGCCTCACAGAAAGCTTTGATAATTTCGGAATTAAAGTCATAAGTAAAAAGGGAGGCAAAGACAGCGTAATAAACCCTGGCGTCCTTGAGGGTATGTCCACATCGGCTCAAAACGTCTTCAGTCCACTCCTAATATCCTTTGTGATAACTGAATTCTCCAGAAAACTCGATAGTTCCTCTCCAGTTGTCCTTGCCCATAACTATACGCCTCCCCAAGGTTGGTAGATGGCTTACATCCTCTTCAATCTCGTTGCGATGAGAAGTGTTGTCAAGAACCCAAGCTTTCGTCGATTTGTTCAGTGATATCTCATGCGACCAATTGTCCAAGTGAAGTCCGACATTTGATAAAAGCCAAGGTTTTGCAGAGCTACCAATAAGGGGCGTTTCTACACGTAAATGCGTCCCTTTCTCTAAGGGTTGGCGTTTATCATTGAGGATCACCAAATAACGAGCTCCAGAAGAAGTCACATTATTTTTAAAGTGGACCATTTTTAAGGAACCTGAAGAGAAGAAGAAAATTATTAGAAAATTTATCATAAAATACGACAATTAATTAAAGCTAAAAAAGTCCATTATCCTAAATTAATTTAACAAATGAGGAGTTTCTTTTGTCTAAAATAATAAGGAGTTGGGCCTGTTTTAATTAATTTTACCCAAAGAGCCCACTATTCCTTCTCACACATTGGGCCTATTTTGAATTAATTAAATAAATGAGACACTTCATTGGCCCATTTTTTTTAATGAATCAAGCCCAAAGCATGTGATGCCCTATTTTCTGACACATAAATTCAAAATCATCAAAGCCATCTGGTACAACTTCCATTTGCTGCACTCCAGCCGCGCACTGCCCGAAGGCTGCCGACTGCCGTCGCACGCCTAAAGCCGCGCCGCCACGTCGCGCCTCGCCTGAAGCCGCGCCGCCACGTCGCGCCTCGCCTGAAGCCGCGCCGCCACGTCGCGCCTCGCCTGAAGCCGCGCCGCCACGCCGCCTGCTCGCGCCTCGCCTGAGTTCAGTCGCCGGAAGCCCGCCGCCTGAAGCCCGTCATCAACCATGCTCCGTCAAGTCGCAACACCGACTCTCGCCATGTTGCACGAATCGCCGTCATGCTCACTCACACAACATCAGCTCCACGCCATCTCCAACCAGCTGCCATGGCCAGTCGCCGTAAGTCGCAATACCGCCGCGACCGGAAATCGAGCAGCGCCTCCTTCGCCCGCGTCTCCAAAGCCGACGCCGCTGCTCACCGCCTAAATCCAGCCGCCGCTGCGTTCCACACCGCCGCGTCGCCGGAAACCGAGCAGCTGCAATGACCGCCGCCCCCGCCTGGAACCGCCACGAATATGCTGCAAACCGTACCACGTGACGCCGATGCCGAATCACCATGCTCCATCTTCAGTCGGTCATCTCCTTCGTCGGCCGACGTACAGCCGCTGCCTCTGCTTGGTTCGGAAATCACAGCCGTTGACCGCAACCGAAAGCCCGCTGCCGTCGCCGTGAGTCGCCCGCCGCGACCGGAAACTAAGCAGCACCGCCTCCCGGCCCAAAACAAGTAATTTCAAAGTCCCCCTCTTTTTCAAACTGTCCAAATCCGAAGAGATTAACATACCGACGACCGAAAACCCACTCTCTTTCGAATTTGGTCAATTTGATTAAGAAGGGCTATTGAAAAATTGACTTGGGCGAAAATAAGTTGTGGATTCTTCTCCAAATCATTAAATATTCACAGATTCGAAAGAGTAAAAATACCCACGGGACACCCACATTCTCTTTTGAATTCTGTGAATATTTAAGAAATCCTTCTTCGCATGGTGTTAATTCTTTTTTCGAGATTCACAAGTTTCAAAGAGAGTAAAAAGACCCCTTGTCCCTTGGATCTCTCGTTTGAAAACCCGTGAAATCGATAAAAAAAATTATGGCAAAGGTTCACTCGTCAAAAGTGCATAACATAAAAGTTGATTACGGGTGACAGTGTATGGACATATTAATAAACACAAAAGAAAAACAGAATTCTTGACAAAATTAATATGTGCTATATATATACATACATATACGTTCAGAAATAAAAATAAAATGAAAAGCGCAGCGTAGTATGTTACCTCGTGAGCTCTGATAATGACTTTGCTTCTTTCTTCTTTGTTACCTCTAGAGCTCTGGTAATTACTTTGCTTCTTTGTGAATGTGATAAATTATGAAGTGATGATTGAAGGAGGCATCCTTTATATAGGCTTGAAAAAGTGAAAAGATAAGGATCAACAAGCATATATTTTGGTGTATCTCAACTAAATTTCAAAATTCTTGCAAAATCATATTTCAAAGATTTGGTGACACATATTTTTTGATTTACGAATGAAAGATATTAAAATACAATTGGGCCTTCTTCTTGGACTAGATTAATTGTAAGAAAGAAAAGTTGGGCTTTGAAGTACTCTATACACTCATGAACTTGTTTGTTCATTTTGGCCCAAAAGACTACACTATTTGAGCCCATGAGATAAATTTTATTAATTGTGACAACTCATAAAGTCCAATAATACAAAATGTAAGTATGGGAAAATATTTGAAATAATTTCGCAATTCATCCATTTCAAAGGCAAATGTACTCATGGATGAAATACGAGGGGGCAATTTGTAGACGAGGAAAATTCAATTACGAATTAAATTGCGACGCGTGGAAATTACGGGTTAAATATTAATTAAATTTATTATTTATTTATTGGAATAAATTTAATTCCTAAAAGTAAATATATAATTAATTATTATTTAATTATTCCCTTCAATTATTTTGGGCCTTTAAAGATGAATGAGATAAATGGGCCTCCAAAGCCTAATAAATCAAGTTAAAATTCAAGACGGGCCTCTAAAGTCCGATAAATGAAGACGGGCCTCTAAAGTCCGATAAATGAAGACGGACCTCTAAAGTCCAATAAAGCAAGACGGGCCTTTAAAGTTCCATAAATGAAGATGGGCCTCTAAAGTACAACAAACCAAATTGAGCCCAATAGGGTATTCTTAGCCCAAACCAAATTGAGCCCAAGTAATTCAAAATCTGAATTAAAAGCCCTAACTACTTGCACAAATATCTCCAGGCTTCCACCTATAAATAGAGGCCTCATTTCATTCATTTGAGGAAAAAAACAAATCAGAAGCATTCAAGGCTCTAAAATTCTCTGCAGAGATTTTAGAGTGTTCTTCAGCAAGCGGAGGATCTTCAAAGGCGTTCTTCGTGAAAAGCAGCAAGAGCAGTGTTCGAATGGAGATCAAGGTGCTAAGCCTCTTCGATTCGGCGTTTCTTCAAGGCGTTCTTCGTGAAAAGCAGCAAGAAGCAGTGTTCGAGTGGAGATCAAGGTGCTAAGCCTCTTCGATTCGGCGTTTCTTCAAAGTTCTTCGTGGATCTTCAACGGAAAAGTCCCAATAAGTCCCGAAAAAGTCCCAATAAGTCCCAATAAGTCCCTAAATTCAACGTTTAATCCAAAAATACGGTGCTAAGCCTTTGGATTAACGTTATAAAAGCCTCAAGTACAAAATCGGAAAGGATTCGGCTGCGGATCCAGCTCCAAAAGCTCAAGAAGTCCAAGTAAAGTTCAAGAAGAGAGAATCAGAGGAACAATTAGAGATTGTAACCCACAAATACTCGGTTTTAATCCGAAATTAAATAAAATTGTTCGCATTTTCGCGTTTTATATTTAATTCACGAATCTGTGTTTACAACTATCATTATCATAAATATATTTTTTATAATTAAAATATGATTTTTTTTTAAACGTGTATAAAAAAAAGTGAGCACACTTTTGGTGGATAGGGGAATTAGTAAATATATTTCAAGCTCTATTATGCTCGCGAGCCTTTCGAGCCGAGTATTTATGACCCCAAACTCGATAGCTGCTCGAGTTGCTCAAAACTCGACTAAAAGTTAGTCCAGACACATAAGTCGATCTGTCTTTTTTTCAAGTTGAACACGGTAGCTCATGAATTAGCTTGACTCACCTACACTCCTAACCCGGACACATGAGTGTGTATTATTGTGATTCAAAGGCTTGCACATAACCCTCTGGTACGTCAGTTTAGTTTTTTTTTTTTTTTTTAATTACATTAAATATCCATCTCTTTTTTACCCTCCCCATGACTCGAACTCAGGATCTAAAGCCTAGGTAGTGGTGTTCTAACCACTTGAGCTATCCAACTTCGTCTTGTACGTCTGTTTAGTGGTGTTCAATGTTTCAATGGTTCAAACACCGACTTTGGTTTTTTAAAATCTCGAACTAAAATCATATGGAAGTTCTACTGATTTTATTTTAATTTCCAAAACTTTATTTGAACTGTTGATTTTGATTTGAAAAAAATATACTCCCTCCAGTCCCAAATTTTGTGCATGGTTTGATCGGCATGGAAATTAAGAAAATAGAATATAGTAATGTGTATGGTAGAATAAATGAGGGATATTATTGGTAATTTATTGACTAAAGTGGGTGGAGATTTGACTAAAGTTATAAATTGAGTTAAGGTGTGGGCCTAAGTAAAATAAAGGAGGGGTAATATTGGTAAAAATTATGTGAGTTATTTCCTTTTTTATAGTGTACAAATAATGTTGGGAGTCTTGGGACGCCGATTAAGGAAAATGTGTAAATAATCATGGGACGGGTATATATATATTAAGTAAATTAAACCATCGATTTGCCGATTAACCATCAATTTCATTTTTAAAAATGTCTAATTAAAATCGAATCGCTCTATATCAGTTTGATTTTGTAACCGAAACAACCAATTTGTTTCTTTAGTTTCTTTAACATCTCTAAAATGGCCTCTAACGGGGCTCTTGTAAAGCATAGACCCAACTTCATGGGAACGTTACGAGTGCAATTCGGCTCCACTATTGACTAGTTCGTATAAAACCTAAATAATTAACTCAAATTCATCATAAAACCTTTCTACTCTTTTTTTTTTCTTTGATCATTAATAGATATGAATTTCACAACACTAATCGTTAACTACAACGATCTAATTTACTTTCAAAGATAATTTCTGCTAAAAATCCATGTTAACATAAATTTAATTAGTTGTGGAATATTTGAATGCACTCCAACTTAAAATTACGTATATAACTAGTTTCAAACACATGAATTTCATTAATGAATCTGGTATATAAATACAATAATAACTCACCAATTTGCTTAATTAGAATGTAATTAAGCTCACAAATGTGCGATACTCAATCTAAAAACAAAACGAGATTAATCAATGTTTATTTGCATACTGTATTAATCAAGATGCTGTTTCTCACTTCTCACATAAGAAAACAGACTCACAGAGAGAGTTAACATCAAAATTACATACCAAAATCAAAATATAAAGCACATACCAAAACTCAAACATATAACAAAATCACAGTTTAAGCAATTTCTTCCTCCTTGTGGGTTGCAATGGTAACATCGGAAGTAGGATACGCCACACACGTCAGCACCCACCCCTCCGCGATCTGTTCGTCGTCGAGAAAGCTGCCGTCGGCCTGGTCAACGCTTCCGGCGACTACCTTTCCGGCGCAGGAGGAGCACGACCCTGCGCGGCACGAGTACGGCAGATCTATGCCCTCCTCCTCCGCCTGATCCACGATGTAAACGTCGTCAGGGCACGAGAAACTGACCTCTCCTTCGGGTGTGATTAGCTTCACATTGTACGACGCCATACACGTGACTCGCCCGCCGGAGGAGGACTTGAGGCCGAATAGAGCCGCCTGGTTGGTGCGGAGGCTGGTGGTGGGTGCGAACGGCTTGCGGGGGAGCACGGCGGTGCTGAACATGGTGCTTGAGAGGCTCGCCATTGATGGTGAAGAGAGAGAAAGTGGTTAGTGTGAGAGAGAGAGAGATAATGTGAGGAAGGATTTGGGGGAAATGCAGGGGGAGCTTGTGGAAGTAGTGTGGTATGCGCGGGGTCTGATCCGCCACGTGTCGAACATCTGTGGTACGTTTTATCACTTTTGTTATCTCTTGTTTTTTTGCTTCGTTCACAATTTTTTGGCCTCCCATTTTATTTTAGTTTCAAATCATCAGCCGTTCATCTTAGCTAGTGCTGAAAATCAAACCAAGCTATTCGATACTCGATTCGAAATTGTTCGGTAAAAACTCGGTTTGACATAGATATCAAATAAGCTTGAACATAAATTTACGTTCGGTATGGTCTAAAGCTCGACTCGAGCTCGAGCTCGATAAATAAAAAAAGATAAATTTAGTGTAAAAATGTCAAACTACTCGAGCTCGACTCGTGTTCGGCTCGAATAAAGCTCGTTCGAGCTCGGCTCATTTAATTATCAAACAAGCTCAAACACTAATTTCAAAGCTCGATAATATTTCAAACAAGCTTGAACAACATCGCGTTCGGCTCAGCTCGACTCATTTACAGCCCTAATCTTAGCTATGTTTGGTTGGGGTATAAGTTTGATACATTGTAGTACTCTCTCCGTCCCGATGAAAGCTACTTGGGTGCTTTGGGTGTGGAGGTTAAAATTGAGGATACTGTGAGAGTTGAGTGTATAAAGGGTTTTTTATTTTAAGGGTATGAAATTATTGTGAACGTCTACTTGGGTGCTTTGGGTGTGGAGGTTAAAATTGAGGATACGGTGAAGGTTGAGTTTATTAAAGGTTTTCTATTTTAAGTGTATGAAATTATTGTGAAAGTCTATAAAAGAAAAGTGTGAAAGTTAATGTAAATGTATTAGAGTCTTTGAGATGATATGATTGAGATAGAATAATATAATGAAATGAAATAGAGTAATTTAAAAAAAAAATGATGAATACTAACTTTTATTAGATAGAGGAAAAATGAAAGTTGGACGGAGAGAGTAATAAATTTACTCTAATTTCGAAATAGATAGAGAAAAAGAATGATTATTGATTACACTAGGAGAGATTATTAATTAAAATTAGATAATGATTAACCTTTTTTTTTTTTTTGAGTTATATTAAATACTCATCCCTTTTCTCCTCCCCATGACTCGAACCAGGATCTAGACTCGAACCAGGATCTAGTGGTGCTCTAACCACTTGAGTTATCAAACTTCGTCGATAATGATTAACTTATTTCAAATATGATCAGCTTATTAATTAAAATAATTTTGAACCAGTTGCCTCTTAATTGTTTTACTTGAAAAATGACTACAATTAATGGGCCATAAATTTCGACCTACTACAAACTTTATGGGACAGAATTTTGGGCTTCATTAATGAAGTTGGCCCAGTTTACGAATAGGCCCACGAAGAATAGTTGGGGGCCGTAAAAAGGCCACGGATAATTGCCCCCACATATTTATATTTTCACCCCACCCCAATTTATATTTCAAACTAATATGAAAAAAAACCTACCCTTGTATGTATGCTGAGTTCACCCCACACCCCTAAACAATAAAATAAACAGATTTTTTGCATTTTTTGTAATTGATTATTCTTCATGTTATTATTGTTTAATTTGATCATTATTTTTAATTTGATCATATTGTTGCATGATTGTATAGTTGTAATGAATATATGTGTAATGTATTTCATTTTCGAGTTTTTTTTTTTTTTTTTTTTTACAAAAATCGCGTTTTACAAAAAACTCAGCACTGGTTCGTCGAGTTTTGTGAGATTTTTCGGAAAAAAATTCCACATTTTGAATCAAAATTCGACCAACTTTTTCACGTTTTGATTCAAAACTCGGTCAACCAATGCTGAATCAAAACCTGAAAAAGTTGGTCGAGTTTTGATTCAAAACGTGGAACTTTTTTTCGAAAAATCTCACAAAACTCGGCGAATCAGTGCTGAGGTTTTGCAAAATGCAATTTTTGTAAAAAAAAAAAACTTGAAAACGAAATACAGTACACGTATATTGAATAGTGAGGAAAGCTTGAAGGCTTTGGTGGAATAGTGTAGGGGGTGCATCTAACCGGGAGGGTGTAGCTTGTAAAAGACACTAAATTGGTACCAAGGATATTTATGACAATTTAAAAGGAGGTGCATCTATCCTAGACAAATTTGGGTGGGGTACATCAATCGGGGGTGCATCACTCCAAAATGGAGGTGTAAATAGTCAAACCCATGAGAAATAAATTGGGCCTTTGCTTGATTATTGGGCTTGATACACCGCCTCAAATCCAGGGCCCACCTTGAATAGTAAATACTCCAATTGATTAGGGTAATCAATCAATCTTTCAGAGAATTTATGGATATCCATAACTCAATAATACTCACTACGTGTTCTTTCATTGATTTTCTTCAAATCCTGCAATAACTCTGCTTTTTGTCTCTTTCCCACCGAAAAAATCATTCCAAATCCAGCACCTTTTTCAATCTCCAAACGTCATAAAACCCTAATTTAATCGGCAAATTTCGTATTCCCTTTTTGAATTCCCAGAAGAAAATTGAATCGTTTTCGTTTTACATTGGATCTGAGTAATTGATCCGTTTGGTTTTGGATTAGTGAAATCAAGCTTCAAATTAGTACAATCCACCAATTGAATCTAATTGTGGAGCTACAATTTTCGGGATTGTGCTGAAATAAAGCTTTATTTTGCAAAAATAAAACAGAAAAAATGGATAAGTACGAACTTGTGAAGGATATAGGCTCTGGAAATTTCGGTGTTGCGAGGCTAATGAGAAACAAGGAGACAAAAGAGCTCGTGGCTATGAAATACATTGAAAGAGGCCACAAGGTTTGCACATAGCATTGTTTTATGCGGATCACACACACACACACATATTTATCGATTGTCATGTGTTATATTCGTTATTGTAAATAGTTATTGGACTTGGATCTTTATACTAATCCTCAATGTATTTATTTGGTAAACTTTCTTTTATTGGTATATAATTGGTTTGTTAAATTGATATTCGATTGAATTGTGGACAAAATCTGATTTTGTCTGTTTTTGTAGATTGATGAGAATGTTGCACGTGAGATTATTAATCATAGATCACTTCGGCACCCTAATATTATCAGATTTAGAGAGGTGAACGTCCTGATTTTCTCGGAGTTTCCCTTAGAGTGAAGCTTTATGCTAACTTTGAGTTATGATTTTGGGATGATAGGTGGTTTTGACTCCAACTCATCTAGCTATTGTCATGGAGTATGCCGCAGGTGGGGAGCTCTTTGAGAGAATCTGCAATGCTGGTCGATTCAGTGAGGATGAGGTATTATAATTTATACCCCATTACCCCTTGGATTGGATTTTGGTAATGAAGAAACAAGAATTAGTTTTACATCTTGAACTTCTTGTTGGTTTCTACGTCTTCAATTTGTTGACCTGTATTTCTTTTAATTCAGTCCAGGTACTTCTTTCAGCACTTCATGATCATGACCTTTTTTATTTTGTTTGTAATTCAGGCCAGGTACTTCTTTCAGCAGCTTATTTCTGGAGTCAACTACTGCCACGCCATGGTGAGAGAATACTGGTGTAAAATCCTGTTATATATGGATGTTTGAAGTTTTAATTTTGTGAATCTCATGGATAAACTTGGGCATTTAGTTGAATTATACTCTTCAATACAGCAAATATGCCATCGGGATTTGAAGCTGGAGAACACCCTTCTGGATGGAAGCCCTGCTCCACGGCTGAAAATTTGTGATTTTGGTTACTCAAAGGTAATGAAAAACAGTTGAAGTTTAGGTTTACTGGGCATAGGTAAAATAAGCCCTGATCCATGGCTTAGAATCCACCGGTGAAGTTTAGGATTACTAACTGTAGGTAGATCTTTTGTTAGTATGCTTCACTACACGTATATTCACTGTGTTATTTAATGTGTTGTTTAGTCATCTCTGCTTCATTCAAGGCCCAAATCAACTGTTGGTACACCTGCTTATATAGCTCCAGAGGTTCTGTCTAGAAGAGAATATGACGGGAAAGTAAGCAAATACTTTATCTTGTTTTTTAATTTTTTTTGTTAATGTCGTCTGATTTTTTTACAGGACTGTTTTGACATCGCATGCTTTGTCATTTTTTTTTTCTGTTCAGTTGGCTGATGTATGGTCATGTGGTGTGACACTTTATGTTATGCTGGTTGGAGCATATCCTTTTGAAGATCAAGAAGATCCAAAGAACTTCAGGAAAACCATCCAAGTATAATTCACATTGAATGTTTCGTGTCGCCTTTGTTTCCTCCGATTTGTTCCTAATACAGTAAATACTCTTTGTAGAGGATAATGGCTGTTCAGTACAAGATCCCCGACTATGTCCATGTATCCCAAGATTGCAGACACCTTCTTTCTCGTATTTTTGTTGCCACTGCTGCTAGGGTTAGTGTTCTTTCTATAGTCCATATTTTGTTGGTATTTGTATTGTTTTACAAATTATTATAATATGTGGTGCAGAGAATTTCAATCAAAGAGATCAAGTCACACCCATGGTTTCTGAAGAATCTGCCAAGGGAATTAACAGATCCAGCTCAAGCTCTGTATTACCGTAAGGAGAACCCTACATTTTCCCTTCAATCTGTGGAGGATATCATGAAAATTGTGGAAGAAGCTAAATCCCCTCCTCTAGCATCCCGTACAGTTTCAGGCTTCGGGTGGGGAGGCGAAGAGGATGAGAAGGAGGAAGACGTAGAAGAGGAGGTAGAAGAGGAGGAAGACGAAGATGAATATGAGAAACAAGTGAAGGCGGCTCATGCAAGCGGTGAAGTGCGTCTCAGCTGAGGCATCTGCCCTCCTGCTTGTGTGCCCTCTGTAAATCAGTATTGCTCTAAGGGTAGTAGTAGTATTTGATTGCATAAAGAGCTTTTTTCATATGATTGTGGTGTGTTAAAAAATTTGCACTTTTGGTCTTTAATTATAGTAATTTGCATTTTGCTTGTGTGCTTCAATAATTTGTAAAAATCAGCTTTTCAGTGTTGCACTCAGGTTTGGTATTTGATATAAAAAGAAAAAAGAAAAAACTTGTCTTGTTCATTGTTAATGGCTCTATTTCTGCTCATACTCTGGCCAGACTTGTATGTAAGTTTTTTTTTTTTGGTCCGTCCAAACTAGGGGTGTTCTTTGTCCATCCAAACTAGGTGTAAGAGAGTCGAGCTAACTCGCGCTCAACTCGAAAAAAGATCGAAATCGAGTTTCAAGCTACTCGAGTAAGTTACCGAGTTCAAGTTTGAGTTCATAAATATTCAGTTCGAAAGGCTCGCGAGTCTAATCGAGCTTGAACAATATTTACTATTTTATCATTAATATATAATTTATATTATATTCAAGTAATTGAGTCAAGCTGGATCGAAGTTTTTCTTATCGAGTCGAGCTCGATCTTTAAAATTTTAAACTCGACCGAGTCAAGTCGAATTTCAAGCTTCGAGTATAACAATCGAATCAAGTTTCGAACTCGTTTACACCACTGGTCCAAACTTAATATACACACTTTCATCAAAGGGGATAAGGGATACTTGTTCATTTATTCAAAGCCAACTTGATCTTCCAACAGAAGAGTACAATTATGTGCCCATATATATACAACCTAACAGCATTCGAGATCATTTTATACACATCATATTACTTACAGCCACTAAATCATCATCCAATTACAACCCCTAAATATTCACAAGACAAGTGTGCTATAACACACAGACGATTCACTCCCTTGCCAAATTAGCATACCAAGGCCCATGAACAGTTACAGACACCTTGGCCATAACCACCAACACCGATGCAGCACGAACAACCTCGTCCACGAGCACCGACGCCCCCACTTTCTGCAACGCCATTTCCGCCAATTCTCTCCCTGTTTTTCCAGTTCCTCCAAGCACAACTCCTCTCATGCCCAAATACACCGCCCGAGAAACCCTGCTGAAAACGACATCCCCTTCTTGCAGACTTTTGCTCAGCATCCTCCCCATAATTTGCTTCATATTGACTAATTTACTGTCTTCATCTATGGCACTAACGAGTATTCCAACTATATCTTCTATACCAGCTTCTGCGCTGGAATCCAGACATTCAGAAAGACGTTTAACATTGCTCGAAAGTATGCTGTCCATTTGTGCCTGATTGATGACTATTTGCTGACTCAGAAGAGTCTGCCTCAAGATTAACAGGCTGCAATTTAAGACAGTCAATAATTAGGTAAATGGTGAAAGGAAGACATAGATTGAATAAACAAATGTGTATCAAAATTCAAACCTACCTTGTTGCTATCACGATAATTTTCTGAACTTGGGACTGCACACTTCTTAGCCTGGAGAAGTTAAGGTTCATAGTTTCCGGAAGCTCACTTTCTGCTAAACCGGTTATCCTGCTTACCAACTTCAACAATCCTAACCTCACTGACAGATCAATCGCCTCCCCTTTGCATTCTAAATTAGGATCGTTGGTCTCTGCAGTGAAACCAAAATTTGTTAACAATAATCTCAGGTATTGGCTAGAAACAATCCAAGCAGAGATAATAGACTCACCAATAAAATTGGTTATATTCGAGGTTGAAGGTGTATCAGCCTGATTTCCTCCCATTTTGACCAACGAACTTCCTCCAGTTCGGAGAGTTGTGGAAGGAAGAAAGCTTGGTGTCGACTCAGAGAGTAAATTTTTGTGCTCATTCCATTCCTCATCTTTGCCTTGTCGCGCAGACAAAATCCATGTAGCAGTCAAGGGCAAAGCAATCATAGCATTGGAAGGATGCCCATAACGACTGGTGAAAGCTCTTCCAAGATAGTATAAAGCCTCAGATCCCTTCAAGTACGGTTCCAACATTCTGATATGTGCTTTGCTGATCTCTTGCTTGAGCTCCTGGGGAAAAAGTAAACTTTTACTCAACATAAGAGCATAATAAAAGCAGTGAGCACATGGAAAATGACAACTGGAGCAGAATCAAGACCTTACCTTTATCTGTTCTAGAACAAACCGCACGCCCTTAATTAAGGCAATGACGTGTGAATTTTCTGAACTGTCACTGCTCCAGCACGCTTCAGCCAGATCTTTCATAAATTGCTGGTGTTTCATATTCAACTCATTCTCATATGCCGGGGCAGAGAGCTTTCGCAAAGTGGTCAATGCATAGTCTAGGATCTTCCCAAGATACTCCACATCTAATTTTCCTGAACTCAGCACCTAATCATTAAAACCAAACTAAAATACATCAATTTTTCTGAATCCCACTAGAATTTGGATATCAAGTAGAAGAAAGCAAACACAAGAATTTGGACATAAACTAATTTAATATACTCCGTATTTGTTACCTGAGTGAGAAATTCCAGGTCTACAGCTTCAATAATTTCTTGTCTCCAGGTAGGAGGGGCCATTGCACAAATCTCATCCCTAACCTCCCTCATCAATTCCACAACACGGGTATAATTAGGTTCTTCCTGTCTCACAGATTCAATGACGCCATCCCAGAAGGCTTTTTCCATCGTCTCTTTTATCTTCCCCTGCGAGCGCAATATATTAAAAAATAGTTGCAAAATGTAGGTTGCATAATCAGTACCTAATAAACACAACATAAAAGAGCATGCTTCAAAGTCACAAACCATGGCATCACTTTGAAATTCACCAGCATCTCTGGAGGTATCACCAAAAGCAAGGTGCTCCCCATGAACATATTCATTGACAATCCTTGCATTTCCCATGTCCAAGCTCCCTTTAGAAGATGGCAAGATTCTATTGTTTAACACAGAGGAGCTAACTTCCTTTGCATCATTTTCATCTCTAAACAAAGACCGCACTACAGAGCTTTGCTTAGGAGAAGCCACAGTCAAGGAATGCCCTTTATCAGTGTTACCTTGAGAAGAAGAGGGAGCTGGGCTTGGGGGTAAGAACAGTGGCGTCAGTGGAGTAATTGGGCTCCCATTCTCCCTTGCTTCAAAAAATTTCGTTCGTGTGCCAGAAAGTGCATTTTCCATGTGCTCAATACCAGCATCTCCACTCAGATGTTGCACCTTCTCTCTCAATAGTTTTTGATCTTCAGATACCTAGATGACACAATTAAATCATATCAGCATTAAGTGAAACACTTAATAAAATCACATGAGCATTCAGCAAGAAGCAGGAATCAAATGAGAAAGCTAGGAGCAGACCTGTTTCTGGATAGCTTTCATATCATATGAGAGAGGAGCACTATCCCCTTCAGGGGTCATCCTGCAAGTTTGAAGCATAGAAAGTTCGAGACGACACGCAGCTCTGACCAAATCCTCCTCTAGTGATCTGGCATCCTTGGCCTTCCACACCACAAAACTATTCAAAAACGAGCACCAGGCAGAATCAAATGCTGCAAGCTGCAATCTGAAGGTTTGGCGTTTCAATGTTACATAATCAGATCTTTTATCAGGAACCTGCAATGGCCCATTTAGCAGTATCTTAATCAGCAAATCAAACTCCTCCACAAATTTCTCAGCAGATTTTACTAAAGCCGTCTCACGCTCTCCTTGACCACTGATAACAGCGTCTGGATGCCCCAGTATCATGTAAGCACAGAGTACAATTCTCACTTGGTACCTTGACAAGTGTGGAGTTTTGGAGTTCTGTCTGGTGGATGGAATATCTTTTTTCTCCCTGCTGGAAACAGATTTCCTTTGTGGTAGCTTCCTTTTCGGAGTGACTACTCGCTTGAGCAGGTGATCAATGTCATCCCAACCAGAAGGGTTAGGAGTGCTTCGAGATAACACATAGCGAGTTTCGAGACGATCAAGTAAAGCCTTAGCCGTATGAAGAGTATCAGTTGACTGAATACGATATGCAAACTGCTCGAAAGGCATCGACTTTACTGATGCCTCATTAATATACAATTCATTATAAGCTTTAGCAAGATAAGCAGTTGATTTTCTCGAATTCATGAACCTTCTCCAGCATCTGCGGAATTATTGAGACAAGAATCAGATTGGATTGCAGGACAATTTCTTGGTTCTAAAGAAATTTACTACATAAATCCAAGTACCTTGCTAATTTTCTGGCAAGAATGTCACCCTGCTCATGCATGGCGTCCCAGTTATTGTCACCAGAATCATAGTGTCTTCCTCTCTGCTTTAAATATTCTGCTCTCTTTCTCCTCGCCTATTCATAGGACAATCTCAAATGTTTAATAAACAAGCCCATAAAAACCATAAAATATATTATTTCCACCAACCAATTATATTATACCTTTTGCAGTTTGTCTTCTATCTTGTTCTTCATTTCACTTCTTTCAATCTCTCGCTGTTGATACACAGCGTTGGCCGCCTTTTGGACCTGTAAGACTCTAGCACGTGCTCGCCTCTTCTCTGCTTCGAGCAAGCTTGATCGTTTTCTTTCAGCAGCTGCACGCTTTTGACATATTGCAGCCTGGACTCGTTCCTTATACTTGGTCTCCCGAGTCATTCTTCGCATTAATGACTGAGATGTCCTCTCCTTCAGGGTGGCCCTCCTTTGCCGATTAGCCCGAAGGATAAGCAATCTATTGGCCTCTGCTTGTTGAACTCGCTTTTCAACCTTTGTACCTAGCTCGGCAAGTTCCTTCTTGTACCGCATTTCTGCTTCGGTTTTAGCAGCTTGCCGCAACTCATCAAGCTTAGCCAGGCGCATTTGAGCATTTGCTAGGATGCTCATTCTACGAATAGGCACAGAAAAGCAAATTTATCAAACCACTGAAATAAGCACATTTCACAGCCACAATGATTTAGAGCAGGTGTAAAAAAGCGAAGTTTTTCAAAATCCGAGTTACCTCTTCTCTTCAGCAGCTAGGAGTTTAGCCTCGAGCCGCTGTCCAGGATCATCTTCATTAGATGAAGATCGTGAAGGGCTTCGAACCTTTGGCCTAGCCTTGCTTGATAAATTCTCATAGAACTTCTGCAGTTATTATCATATCGACCCATCTCAGATATTGGTTTAACAGTAATCAGATAACTGAAAAGTAAACTACAGTTACCCAACATAAAGCACCGGAAAGGAAAAGGAGAAGAAGACAAAAAAGGTTCGACGTGTTATGTGTATGTTCGTGCCTTTTACTTTCTTATCTTTCATCTTTCTTTTTATTCGTGGTTTTTAATTTGAACGTTCTTGTTACCCAACTTTTACCTAACGCAAGGAGAAAAAACCAACCCTTCATGAGGAAGGGTAGCACAACAGAAAATTACCTACTCCTCCAAAAACAATTAAAAGGAATTTACTACACGAGTCGTGGATGATAAATGATAATCAGTATTCAAACAAGAAATCTCCATGATCAAATTAAAGAAAATCCCCCTCAAGACAGAAAGAAAATCGATAAACAATACCTGACGTCGAAGATCAGCCTCACGAAGTTTGGCTTCGATTTCTTCAACAGTAGAAGGCGGCGGCGTCTTCGGCTCCGAGAGCCTCCTTCGCAGCCACGTCGGTAAAGTCGGCGGCGAACACGACAAAACTCCGTCGCTCACCGGAAACTCCATGGCAATTCCAGCCGCCGGATTCCTCCTCTCCGGAGACTCCATCGCCAGCAATCAGTAATCAATTCACAGAACCCAAAACCCAACTCGATCAATTCAGTAATCACAAACAAAAACCACTGACAGTCCGAAATCTCCAACCGCAACCGATGATACAGCGATTGTTAAATCAATTATATCAATCAATACTCAATATTCCAAGGCTCGCGTGCGTGCAATTAAGAACGTAAATGCGTTTTAGAGAGAGAGAGAAATGGTGTTAGAGAGAGAAAGAGGGGGAATGTTCAAGAAAAGTAACGACGATTGAAATGAGATGTTATTTTGTTGTGTGTTGGGGGAAGCTTTATGGCTTTTGTGTTGAAATCGTGTTTATACAGTAAAGAAGCGTGTGGCAAGAAACGCGAGTAGTGTGATTGCAAAGGCTGCCACGTCATCTCAACGGTACAAGTCATTTAATTGTTTGAAGCTTAATTAAAGTAGCACGTTTTATTTGACCATATTCATGCTAAACAATCTAATCTAATTAATGAGATAAGAGTGCAAAATCAGATTTTATTTTTTTTATAACAAAAGGAGATATTCAATAAAATAAAGTTCCTCTAATTGCTATAATGTCAATATTTTGACCAGAATTTGATTTATTTATGCCGAATTATAAAAACCCGTCAAAAAAGGTCCTAATTAGAAAATACAATAACTATTTTAAGTAATTGATGATTAATAATTTTATCCAAATAATAATACATTCATACAATACTTAAGTTCTTACAAAATATTTCTATATAAATACTTAAGTTCGTACAAAATGGATATTCTTGTGTAAAGACAATTTCATACATTATGAAATTATGATTCCTTCATTTATTTGAAATCTCATATATTTCATTTTTGTCTTTGAAAATTATTCATTTACTTTTTACGTATTGAATAAAAAATATAATATTATATCTCACCTTTCAAGTTAGGCCTATTGAGCAAGATGCGTTTTCTTTTTTATGTACACATGAAGTATGCTCCAGGACAGAAAGAGAAAAAATTATTAGTCGAGATTTATCTCGTAAAACTAAAGACACCCTAAAACAAAGTAAAATGAAAAGAGGATATGGTCAATAGAATCTAGATATATCCGGTCAGGGATAATGGCGTCCATTCAATATCAGTTCTGAAAGGGTTCGCTCATGAAAGAGGAGTGGTTTTGTTGAGGTAGAGGGATGAAAAAAAGGGAAAAAAAGTAAGGAGGGGTAGGAAAAAGATATAAAAGGAAAAAAGTAGAAAAAAAAAAACGATAAATGTTACGTAGAAGGAAATTGAATAATTTTTGTGAACATCCAGATAGATAAAATGAGTAATTTTCAGAGAAATAGATAGAATAATATGTCGTAGATATATCTAGCTCACGAGACTATTCTATACATATATTTATGAGTAGAAAGGGTTTATAATTACTTGTAATAGCTTTAAAAAGGTTAAAAAGACAGTTTCATTGGAATCAACTCAATTTTTATGTTTATCTAGTCTGATTAATTTATTCAACGCCACTTTTGGTGGAAGTGATGTATCTTTAAGCACTGGGAGTTATGATTATAATTATGGCCAAACAAAAGGGAAGTTTCATGTGCCAAATAATGATATTGTTGTCTTTCTTTTCCGAATGGATTTAATTCAACCATAAATTATGATAAAGGAATATATATTTATTTATTTTTTAATGGAAGCACTTAAGCATATATTATAATATAGTTATTCTTTTGTTACAAGAAAGTTGTCAAAGAAAGTCAAATGCATATATCCCTTTCTTGCTAATATTCCAATCCTCCATAATATTTTGCAATAAAAATTGAGGGCACAATTGTAAATTCAAATCCTCGCAATTTGCACAACTACTCTACACCTATTGGAAGCGACGGATCCTTTTCACGCAATTGTTGTATATTTGTCTTATTTATTCTATTCATAATTATATAAACACCTAAAAAAAAAAAAATTGCAATTTTATTGAAATTATTTGTTCTATTTTTACATTCAATTCGATTTATTCATAAAATTTAATAAAATAATCTCTAAAAATTTAATTTAACAATTGTCAACCAAAGAAATAATTAAGTGGTACTCACACTAATTAAAAGTTACATCAAGTTAGAGATCACTTGTGTCACTTTTAATGATTTTATTGTTGCTTTACTATCTAATTTATTGATATTCATTACGTTAAATAATAAAAGTTTTATAATAATGAAAGTGACATAGGTTACAACTTACAAATACAAAATGATACTAGTTGATTGCATGTGTTCCAATGAATTTGGTCAAATATTAAGGTAAAAAAAATAAATTAAAAAAAATTGAATATTAAAATATTATGGGGTATGTTTGTTTTAGGATGAGAAATTTGAATTTGTAATTTCGAAACTCCACTGCGTTACACTTTGGGATTTTAATTCAAAATTTCAAAATCCCACCTTATAAATACCAATAAACTTTATAAAAGTCAACCATATAAATATTTACAAACCCTATATAGATAACTATAAAACCTATAATTCTAATCATACTCTACATACTCCCTCCGTCCCAAGATTTTTTACACACTTTCCTTAATGGGCGTCCCAACATTTTTTACCCACTCCAAAAAAGGAAACAACTTACATAATGAATTACCAATAATACTCTTCTTTTATTTTACTTTTCCTTCCCTCTAGTCAAATCACTCCACTTTAATCAATGAATTACCAATAATACCCCTCCTTTATTTTACTTTACACATCACTTTATTCTATTTTCTTAATTTCCGTGTCGATCAAAGTGTGTAAAAAATCTTGGGACGGAGAGAGTAAATTTTAAAATAAGCACAAAACATAAAAAATACTCCGAATTAAGATTTTGAAATAGTGAAACGAGGAATGATACACAAAAACGTGGAACGGATGAATTGATCGGACGTTTTTTTCTTCCTTTGACGCGCCTACTTACTGGTGGAGTAGGTAGTCCGTTCCGCAGGAGAAAATAGCCCCTAGTGGGGTTGGTCTGGCGCGGCGTGATAGTTAGCAGAATAGCAGCTACCAAGACAAGGACCCAGAACTTGACCACGTGTCCACATTGGCGGGGAAACCATGCAATTAAATTACACTTGTTTTTATTATTTTGAATTCATTTTTATTAATATTAATAAAAAAGTAAAATGCACTTAAAAAATACTCTCTTACTCCCATAATTACTTTTATATGTAGATGAACACTTTTATATGTAGATGAACATGATATTGTAGAAATGTACGGGTTGAGTACCCCTTGTACTCGTGAGTAATACATCTTTAACTGTTCAAAAAAAAAAAAAAAGTGTAATTATGAGTGAAATTTGAAGAATAATTTTTATATGTAGATGAACACATATTAAGAAAGTGTAATTATGAGTGAAGTTTTGAAGAATAATTTTATAAAATTTATGCATAAAGTAAAAAAATTAGTTAACTTTTGTGTATGTGTGAAAAAAAAATGACATTTCTGTAAAATTGAAAATATTGTGAAAATTAAATTTATAAGAAATTTTTTATTTAAGAGGTTGAAAGTTATTATGAAATATTCCACAAAAAATATGTAAAGTGTAAAATTTGTTCATGGTAGGTAAAAAGTTTTAGTGGGCTTTTACGGCCCAACATCTCGGAAGAAATTTAGAAGTGAGAACGAAGAAAAAACACTAAAACGTGAATAATTATTTGAATTCGAGCCAACACTAGGTGATAATTAGCCTACAATCTATATCTATATATATTTCTATATATATATAAAAATAGAATAGTCTAGCAATCCCATTTTTTCCGCCCATTACCTATTAGCCTACCAGTACATTTATATTTATAATATTTTAATTGTATAACTAGAAATCCAATATCTGACACATCTGCCCTGCCAAGCCAAAGTGAGCGCACAACTTTCATTGAATTTTCAACTAACAATCTGTATTAAAAAAACTATTTTTAAATTACAGCAATTGATTGATTGATTGTGTCAGCAGAAGTCTTAAAAACTCATTTTATTAAAATGTACTTGGGCAAAATGGAGTAATAACTTGGGCTCCAGTCTCTCGACACCAAAAGCCAATGAACAATTGCATTCATTTGTACTCCCTCCGTCCAATTTCATTATTCCCACTTTCCTTTTTTGGTTGTCTAATTTTATTATGCTCATACTTTTTTAGAAACAATACTATTTATACTACTTTATCTCCACCCTCCTACCATCACTTATTTACCCACTTTGCCATTCACTTTATTCATAAACAATCATTTATTTATAAATGGACTCCACAATACCCCATCATACCCTCAACTTATCTACTTTATGAATAAACTAATCAATATTCATTAAAACCCGTGCCCGAAGAAGTGGGCATAATAAAATTGGACGGAGGGAGTATTTCTCCGGGCATAATAAAATTGGACGGAGGGAGTATTTTTTATTTAGAAATACTAAAAATTTGTCAGAATTCTCCTCAAAAAGCGAAATCCAGCCAAGCCTAACTCAATTTTTTTTTTCAGCAAAATAAACCAGATTTTTTTGTAGAGCTCAATCGTTGGTAGGCACAGTGGCGGAGGGAGAATAATGTGGAAACAATTGTTCGAGGAGGTATGTCAATCCCTGCTCAAAATTAAGTTGAGTATATACAAACTATAAATCCTCTGATCACAATCACAATATATATAAATTGTGTTTTACAATTGTGACTAACTGTATTGATTCTAAACATACTTTTTTTTGTTACATTTATTTCCTCCTTCCATTGAAATGCAAGATATAATTTTGTTGTCAAAGATAAAGAATCTGCACTAAAAAACAAAAATTAAAATTTTCAAAAAGCTTGGTAAGAGTTAGATGAAAATTAGATAAATAACTTTCAACAATATAGAAGCAAAACACGATGCACATTTTTTTAGGGATGGGTCCAAACCTGGACCCGCATTGAACCCGTCCCATATGGGCCAGGTATGGGACGGGTCATGGTTTTTGCCAAACCCGTACCCGCTATAATGTTTTAGTGTTTTTTCATGTTCTGTTTTGGTTATGGTTTTCATCTATTTGCATGAATCATGAATTTTCAGTTTTATTTTACAGGTTTAGCTATTGTTCTGAAACGGTAAGATCCATTTCATTACTTCATTCATTTCAATTTTATTCTTTATTGGACACTGTTATTATGTAGCTAATAAAGTTATTGTTGTGAGAACTATGTATCAAAATAATAAAATATAGAGAATATTTTGGTAGAAGAATTTGAACTTTAGGTGTCTGAATTTGTTATGCATTAGATAAGAATAAGGATTAAGGCATACTTTGATAAGTGTGAATGCACTATGTTTAATGTTTGATTAGTATTTTGGAAATATTATAAATTACACAAATAATTTCTGATAGTGATATGTGTGTTTCAGCGTATGTAGTGGGAGATCCATAAGTGACAATTTAACAAGTGACCCCTACAGTTTCCCCTGTTGGGGCATTTTTCCCATCGATCCGAGGTCCATTTTTCTTTGCACATGAAGTTTTATTTAATCTTTTTCATTTTTGTTGTTCTTCATATTAGTCGTATGTAAATTTTAAACTTCAATGGCAGGTGAGTGTGTCTATTTGACAGGAAAGAATTGTCAAACAGTTTGAGAAGAATAGTTACTCTGAGTTTATTACGGTATGCATAATTGTTGGTGGTCAAAACAAGGCTACAAGTATGTTAGAATTTCTGTCTTTGTATATTGACCAGTTATCTACAATTCTCTGTCAAAAAATCCAAACACATGCCAAGTTGTTGCTCATGTTAATATTCTAGCTTCTGAGGGGTAACTGACATAAGAATTTATTGTCTGTCGATATTTATGCAGTATTTCCACTATGTGTGGTGATTTGAGTCAATGTTACATCTTGATATTGTTGTTTGCCGATTTTCCTCTTTCGCTTTCATGTGAAGGCTACAAAAAAACTTTGGGGATAAGTTAATTAATTGGTGCATGTAGATCGTTCAAGGGAGTTGTCTTGGATGTATGATTACTATCTGAGTTTGCTCAATTCTGAATGAAATGATTGATATTCCTTTTTTAACAGGTTGAAGCCGATTAAGTTAGGACCATCATCTTTTTTGAAAGTGGGTCAACAATGCTTTCTTAATTGGAAATCAGTTTGGTTTTGATCACACGCTTACCGTTGGGATCATTAGTGGTTGGAACAGAGACATAAACAGTCAAACTGGATTCCTATTGGTGCAGGCATTCAAACTGATGTTGCCATCAATCCTAGAAACAAGTTTGAGTTTCAAACATACATCTATATTTGATGTTGAGCCTTGACATATTATTGGTGTTTCACTTTTTGTAGAGGTCCTTTATTGAATTCCAAAGGGAACATGTATGTTTTGGTGTGGAAGGAAAGCTAACGTATTAATTATCATAGTCCTAGCTCAGCCGTCTGTAATGTTTAGACCTTTTGTTACGAATGAATACATGTGCAAGTCAGCTTCGTTGGAGTATTATATAATAATAATAATTTCATTCACCCTAAAAAAAAATAAAAAAAATCATTCAAATAAAAAATGTATTGATGTTATCAAAATAAATCATTTTAACCTACTATTTTAAGTCAATATTACTGTTTGAATTTAATCACGAGTACAATAAAAATTGTATAATCGTGTTTTAATTTGTATTATTTTTAAGTTATGAATTATTTATTGGGCTTAGTTTAATTGTCAATATTGCTACAAGGTTAAACTATATATAATTGTGTATAATTATCTTTTAAATTTTTAATTGTTCTTTTAAAAAAAATGTATATATATTGTCCGTGCAACGCACGGGTAAATTACTAGTATACATTTAATTATTTACTAGTGCACGGTCCCGCGTAATACGCGGGATTATAAAAAAAACATTATTTAATTTTTTTTTTATTTAATAAGATTCAATATTACATCCAAAAAAAATCTGTCAATTTTAGAGTAAAGAATTAATGAAAATGTAAACAATTTTCTTCGAAATTTATAATAAATACGAAATTTATAATAAATACACTCAATTAATAATTATTGATAGGACCGTTCATAAAATTTTGAGACTCTTCTTAATGTTTATGTAAGATTGAGAAGCCCAAACAAAAGAAACTACATCTTAAAGAAGTAATGAAGATATCTTAAAGAAGCAATGAAGATAAACATTAAATCATAATCATCAAAAACATTTATACATCATAAAAGAGTTAGAAATCTGACACAAATATTATGAAATCTTGAACTCATGATAGAAATACATTGAATATAAAAGTTAAATATACAAACACACATGAAACTTATAGACCTGTTACATGAAATAATTTAGAATGTATAAAATTCTGAAAAAGTCTCATATGTCCAACATGAGAAATTAGTCTAAAAGATTAGTTTGAAGCCGTACCAATCCACGGGTTCAAGTCCTTCATAGTTGCATAATTCATCGTTACCACCCATCAACACCTAAAAAATGAAAAACACAAATAAGTTTTTTGTTACAAACTTACTGTTCACAAAATTAATCTAAGGTTCACCACAACACATTTGTCAAAATGCCACCCAAGATTTTTTAATACCAAATGATTCCAAAATCTGGAAAAAACCTGAGAATGTGGAGAATAAGAGTGAAAAATGAAGCGGAGACACACAATGACAAATATATGAATTAAAGGCTGAAACTTTTCATATCTTAAGTTTTAGACCCTTACAATAAAATATTTGAATAACTTTTATTGTTAGAAAAATTTTTAGAACTTCATACCTAAATAACCAATAGGACTCTACGCTGAGTTGCAATATTGAATTTAAAATATAAATATGCACAGAGAAATATAAATAAAACTGAAACTAAGAAAAAAAAAGAATAAAAAATAAATTGAGAGAGAAAATATTAACCAAACTCAACAATTTCTGAAATTATTTTTCTTTTAAGTGAAGATGAAAAAAAATAAAATAAAATTGAGATCAAACTCATCTATTCCTACTGAAACTTACTATCCAAAAAAATTATAACATTACTCCCAAAGCGACGCAGATAATGAAAAGTTTGTTTCCCTGAAATCAATTTTTTTTTTTTTTTTTAAAAATTGTATCAGAAACCTTTTCAATATAAGATAAAACAAAAGATCGTACAGAGAAAATTGAGAAGGTCAAACGATTAATAGATGATCTCGGTAGTAGCGACCGTATTCAATTTTTAATTGAAATTGAACTAAAATGAAATCAGATATTTATGAATTCAGACCCTCAAAGAATGTAAGAACGAAGAAGAGGCGGAAAAGAAGTGAATACTAATGGTAAATGTAAGATAGATAAGATGCAAGATGGGGGAGAATACTCACCCTAAAATGCTAAGATGAGAGATGGGGGAGAATACTAACCGTAAATGCAAATAGAAATTGAGAATATAAGGGCTTTATTATTTCAAAATACATTATTTAAAGAAATAAAAATAAAAAGATTAAGAATTGAAAAGTAAAAAAAGAGGCGGTTTTAAAAAACAGTATTTACGTATTTAAATTTGTTTTTTAAGAATTTAAAAGTAAAAAAATAACCGACTCATAAAAATGCAGTATTTCAAGGAAAGGAGAGTAAGCCACGTAAGATTTGAGAGAACTGTGAAATAGACAAAGTAAAAATATACATGCTATGATGGTACAAAGTCATGTCGAGAATTTTAACAAATTTCAAAATTAAAGGATATATAATTATTATTTTTATTATATACATTACATCTATCTATACTTTCTCTAATTTACAACATATATTCATTATGTGGGTTAAAGTCTCATTCATTCAGTATTAAAAATATACATATATTTAAAAGAAAGAGACTCATAAAATGATAGAGGCAAATAGAGCTTTTGCACATTTTCATTAATTCATGAACAAGATTTATACATTTCAATCGAAAAAGAATTAAGAAAAAAAGAAAGAATCGAAATTGATCGATAGATTTCTCGAAACAAACGAAAAGGAAATGAGAGATGAAACATGAATCAACTATGCCCTCTAATTATTTACAATTACAAGTCCTTCACTTTCATCTACATGACTTCTTCTTTCACTTTTCATCGTCTCCTTCAATTAAATATGTGCTCCCGTCGTCTTCACATGTATTTTTATTTTAACTTTTCTGCAATTACTTTTATAGTTTTTCTTCTCCTCATGTAATTAGATGCGGATCCAGCATACAATGTGAGGGTACAATTGTACCCTCAAATTGATTATTTTTAAATTTTTTCTTAAGTAAAAAAAATAAAAAAAAGTTAATAATGTCTCAAAAAAAAATTAGATAACTAAAATTGTACCTCCAATTCTAAACTTAATATCTTTCGTACTCCGAAATTCTGGATCCGCCGCTGCTTGTAATGATCTTATTTATGTTATTGACTATGATTGACGTACACATATATTTGTGATATATTATCTGTAACATTATTTACCAAGGGAAATTCAATAAACATAAAATGAGAACCAACCAATATTCCAAGATTAAAAAGTTGATAGCAAAAGAAAAGGTGATAAGAAAGATTGGAGTATTCATGTGGTGAAATATGATTCTGCACATCTCTGTTATTGCATTTAATCATTTAATTATTGTGGCCCATCAAACAATTGCTGCCAAATTTTGGGGTCTCTCTCAATTTATTTTTCATCATTTATTTTAAACTACTCTGCATTATTATATGATGTTGTTATTATTAATATATATGTGTGTATATTTTGCAGTTAAACCCACAATTGATGGATAAGGATATGTACCTGCTTAACTTGTAGAATATTCATCTACGTATAATATTCTCTAAACTATACACAAACCGAATAATGCAGCAGATGACACGTTGTAACTTGTAGGATATTTTATTTTATTTTTTAAACAATTTTGATTTTTTTTTCTTTTTAAATTTAGTCATTTCACTTGGCTTAAGAATGAATTTGACTAATCTACACGAATCTTGAAATTAAGAAGGGTGGGTTTTCGCTTAAAAAAAGGATTAGGTTATTCTGTTTTACTTTTCACATTAATTATTTTTTAATATAATATAAATTAATTATTAATATAGTAAAATAAAATGTGGAAAACCAAAATGAAAACGGTTTTGGTAATTGCGTAAAGGGATTTTGTTACAGAAAAGGGGGAAAGGAGGTGTTGATTGAGTAGCCAGCAAAACAGTTTGGGCCAAAGTTATCCCCTAAAAAAGGAAGAGTTGGGCCCAACTCAAATAATTAGTATACTCCATCTCCAATTTAAAAAAAAAATAAAAAATTATAGGCACTATTTTTAGTGTATATTGATAACTAGACGACTCTCCGCAAATTACGCGGTATATTGATAAAAGTTAATACGAAAAATAGTACAACTCATATTTTAAAGATACACTTATAAAATTTCATATAAAGATTTAAAAAATTATAATGTAATTGGAAAATTAATAGATGAAATGTATTGAATAATTAATGTAATTTAGAAATTAAGTGATTAATAGATGAAAATTATTGAATAACATGTAATTATAAATTAAGTAAGGAAAATATATATACTTAAAATATTGCTGCAGACGTGGCTTCATAACAAATAACAAAATTACACGTGTAACTCGATTTTTAATAAAATGACACGTAGGTCAAAGCTCTCACAAGACGACACATCATCATTTTAAAACTCCCCTATTAGTATTATACTAGATGAGCATCCACGTATTACGCGGAATGTTGACAATTACATTAAGACGAAGAGAATAAAATAAGTAGTGATTTTTTTAAATAAAATGTATGTATCTCATTTTTTAAGCAATTAGTAATATTAATTATAATTAATAATTACTTATTTAATTATAATTAATATTGTGATAGTCAAACTTTCTATATTTTATGAACTCAATACAATCTTGATATATGAAAAAAAAATCACACAATAATTATGACACATATACAAATCAACCAATAAAATCACATTTACCAAAATATGTAACTATTTGAGATAACGACACATCAATCAAATTAATATAAGAACGACACATAAGCAAAATCAATATAAAGACGACACGTAAGCATTCTAAACTCGCTATTAGTAATATAGGGGATGAGATTTAGATAGAAAGTACATAAATTAGAATGAAAATAAAGTAAAATTGAACAACTTGTGAGTGAGAATAGTAAAAATAATGAACTCCATAAATACTCGAGTAATTGAGTTTTTTTTAGAGGAAAGTGAATTTCATATCTATGAGAATACAAGGGGTATTCAATATTATAATTGTAATTTTTTGTAGTACAGACTCATCTAATTATGAAGGCTATAGCCTAGTTGAAAAACAATTCACAGGGGAGCATTTCCAATCGTGTAAAGAGTAACAAAAACAGTCGGATAATGTGACTTCATTCATTTTCACGAGCTAAATTTAATGTAATCTGTTTATATGGTTTACACGTAACGTATGTAGAGCTTTTAACGTATACACAACTCTCATGTCTCTTTATGCACACTTAAAACTCTGGAGAATTGGAAATGGATCAACTAAAAATAGAAGTAATAAATTAATGGGTTACAAAAATTTTGGACGGAATTTGCATTTTTTTTTCTCGAATGTCATTGTTAGGTATATTTAGTGTTATATTATTAATTATAAATGTACTTAAAATAATGCTTTCATATACTTCTTCCGTTTCATAAAATTTATCCTATTTGATTTTTACTTTTGTTTCAAAAAATTTGTAACTTTTCCTATTTTTATCACAGTGTAAAAATATTATAAAGAGAAAAGGAGAGAAAAATATGTTTCTTAATTCTAAATAAAATGATAAATACAATAAATTTTATGAAATGGAGAAGTACATAACAATGATAGTAGAAATGCATAATCGTACCACGTAAAAAAAGTCATGTAATATTTATATTCATAAAAAGTTTTGTCAGTATAAAAAATAAAAAAGGTACATGGTAGAGTCAATTAGTATGTTATTTTTTTCAAGGAAAGGAAACAATTCTTGAACGAAATACAGAGAGGTGTATTTGCTCTGATTTACCGTCCAAGTACGTCAATGTAATTGTCAATGATTATGATTGCATTCTTCTCTATAATTGAGACTGATTTACCGTCTAAGTTCATCCCCATGCTTGGGCGTGTAGGCTTTCGTCAAATCCCATGAAATCGATACCAAATTTTGAACAAGCGTTGCGTTAGACGATCTCAGAGACGGTCTCGTATATGAGACGAAAGTCCATTTTCTTGTTCCATTATTTTGATTAAATAATACAATAAAATAGTAAATATAATTACGAGAGTAAAAAAATAATAGATAAGTATGAAATAAAATATAGAGTAATAAAATAATAAATATACTACAAACAATGCAATTGATGCTCAAATATAGTAAGTGATGTGATTGATGCTAAAATATAGTACATGTGATTAATGCTAAAATAGAATATATATATATATTTTCTTGGAATGTCAAAAAAGTGTAAAAGTTAGTGTAGCGGCCGGAGATAAATATATATTCCCTCCACCATAAGAATTTGCACACTTGGGTGGACACACAATTTAAGAAATGTGTAAGAAAAAATGTAAAAAGTGATGTTTTAAGGGATAGTTTTGTAAAGTTTTATTAATAAAGTAAAGTAAAAAGTAGACTGAATGTGTAAAAGAATTGACATATGGGTAAATAAAAGTATTATTTTTCTTTTTATGGAGTATGCAAATTGGTATGAGACATTCATTTATAGAAAATGTGTAAATTCCTATGAAGCAGAAAAAGTATAATGAAAGACCGTCTTATGTACTACTGATGACCCCATTCCACAATTTTTTATCCGCAAAAATTTTCAATAGTTCACGGAATTCAAAGTGTGGACTATTTGGCAAGAATACCTTTAAATTTAGCAAGACTTTAAATAGATCTAAAGAATATTCGAATTCAAATAACATCTTTTAATAGAAGAATAATCCATTTTTCGGGTTTTCACTAATATTTCATTTTACTGAATTATTAACACACATATTTTATAATATTATAGAATGTTGATTATTTTTTAATTGAGATACGTCAATTATTCATGTTGTGAAATAAAATGTAAAACTCAATCTCAATTGAAAATGGAGATGTTTTTTTTTTTTTTTTTAAATTTTAGAATATAAAATGGAGATGTTTCTTAGAATGCCCGAAACACATAAAGGATATTTGGGCTTAATTCATAGTGGACTTTGGGCCTTTTGAAGCCCATTACCCAGTTAGTGCATTTACTTGTAGTCTTTTGGGTGAGGCCGATATTAAGCGTGATTCTAAAAATATGTCATTTTGATTTTTTAATTATGTTTAAAATACATACTCCCTCTTTCCACCAAAATCTTGTTAGTAAAGTTAAAAAAATATTCAAAAGTGGTAAAGTCTAGTATGCACTCGAGTGCATGTTATGCACCCTGCACTTTTCAGTTTTACTGACTTACACTTTTTGATAAATGGTGTTGCACTTTTCAATTATTACTAAAAATATTATTATACAGTTTAATAATTGAAAAGTGCAACACCATTTACCAAAAAGTGTAAGTCAGTAAAATTGAAAAGTGCAACATGGACTAGGGTGCATAACATGCACTCGAGTCCATAGCAGACCAACCCTTCAAAAGTTAACTATTTAAATAGAATAAACACATTTTTTTGTAGATCCAAAAAAAGAAATGAACATTTGGTAGACGGAGGGAGTATGTTATTTTTTTAAAAATTGAACTACTTTATCTTTATTCACTTTATCACAAATATTTTCCATAAACAAATACCGTGGTATAAATATATAAAAATCATTGAAAATTATAAATATTATTTATACCAAAATTAACTTTATTTATGAATATTAGCTACATTCTTGATCATGTTTTTTATTAAATAAATTTTCTATTGAAAGACATTACTGACATAAATTTATAAACTTAATTAGATTGAGTAATATATTTTGTCAAACACATTAAATTTCATTTCTTTCCAAAGTTAAGAGAGGGCATAATTGGAATAAACATTGTAAACAATCTAAAATATCTTATATTTATGTACAAGAAAAAAGGTCTAAAACATCTTATAAAAAAAAATGTAGGGAGTATTAAATAAAACATTGATTACGAATTTACTGATGTGAAAATTAAATAAAACGTGCTAAAAGAATGTGAATAAAATAATTATAGTCAGCAGCAAAGGCCATCATAATAAATAAATAAATGTAATAAAAAATAATAAATAAAGTACAGCGGAATCGAACTGTCTCTTTTAACAGCCTTCATAGAGACTATAATTTCATCCTCAAAAGTGTCTACATTCATCCCCCCATTTCGTCAAAACCACGCTTATTCTGTTTCAGGATTTCTTTTCACTATAATTTCCAAATTTCATCATCATTGAGGGGATTGCTTTTCACAATTTCTGAGTTAATTCATCGACGTATTCATTTTTTCCCGATTGTTTTTCTTATGGAACTAGTTTCATCGCTCTTCGCCGTCGCCACAACTACTGCCGCCGTTTGCTGCTCAAGCCGCTGTTGTTCGTGTAACAGTCCTTGTTGTCGTCTGTGTTGAGATTTCTAGGGTTTGTTTACTGTCTATTTTAATTTTGAAGGTTAATTATCAGTTTGAAGTCTGTAATTTGGGAGTTTTTAGGTTTTGATTATGGATTTGACACAGTCGAATAAGGGACTTTCGTTAGGGTTTCTATCTCACGTTTCTGCGCCGGCGAAGAAAAGCCCTAGCCCGAAAATCGCGGATAATTCGATTTCTTTTCAAATCGAGTCGCGGTCTCGGGACCCTTCGCATCCTTTGCCCTCTATTCCTCTTCAATTGATGGACCAGCAAAAGGAGAATTACCATCATTATTACAATTCTGGAAACAATTCGAATGAAATTGAGGATGGTGTGGAGGATGAGGTCAAAACGGAGGAATTTCGGCTTTTGGGGCACCCGATGACTTTGAAGCGGAAGCGCGAGTCCGACTCAGGATCAACGTCAACGTCGCCGTCTTCCTCTTCAAGGGGGGTTAGGGTTTCGTCTAATGACATGGAGTCGCGGAGGAACGCGGTCAGGGCGTGGGGAAACCAGAGCCTGCGAGATGCTGATCCCGATGTTTATGGTATGATGGAGAAAGAGAAGCATAGGCAGTATAAAGGGATTGAATTGATTGCCTCTGAGAATTTTGTGTGTAAAGCTGTAATGGATGCGTTGGGTAGCCATCTAACAAATAAGTACTCTGAAGGGATGCCTGGTGCGCGATACTATGGTGGGAATCAGTACATTGATGAGATTGAAGAACTATGTTGCAGTCGTGCTTTGGCTGCTTTTGGCCTTGATTCTGAAAGTTGGGGTGTTAATGTACAGCCGTATTCATGTACATCTGCTAACTTTGCTGTGTATACTGGGCTTTTGTTACCAGGTGATAGGATAATGGGTTTGGACACACCTTCTGGAGGGAACACGAGTCATGGATGTTATCTGCCAAATGGGCGGAAAATGTCTGGGGCGTCTATATTTTTTGAGAGTTTGCCATATAAGGTGAACCCACAGACAGGCAAAATAGACTACGATAAGCTTGAGGAGAAGGCACTGGATTTTCGCCCTAAGATATTGATTTGTGGCGGAAGTTCTTATCCCCGGGAGTTGGACTACGCAAGGTTTAGGCATATAGCAGATAAATGTGGGGCATTTTTGTTGTGTGACATGGCTCAAATTAGCGGACTTATAGCTGCTAAGGTGAAAATCTCGATCCTTATCAGTAGTTGAACTTCATAATCTTGTGTTGTATGTTTTGTTTTATTTGAAGTGTTTTTATCTGAACTTTGTCTCATCTCATGTATGCTTATCTTTCAAAGAATTAACTTGGAGATAAATCATTTAATCATCTGAACTGATAATTGTTTTTCTACCCTTGTTTTTCCCTGTTAGGCTGGAATTATGTTTATGTGTACATACTAGTTTGGCATGGTTGTCTCAGAATGATGCCTTAGCGACATATTAAAATATATTTTATAGGAAGATGGTTGTAGCTGTTGATTATAGCATAGTGGTTGGTTACTTGGTTCTTATATGAGTTTGGATGTAGTGACAAGGCTTCCGCCTTTTTTGTTTTTGTGATGATTTGATGATTCAGCCTTATTTGAAATTTATTGTTCTAATGCTTTTCATTCACTCACTCCTGTTCAAAATAAGTCCCATTTTTTTCTGCAAAATCACACATTCTACAAACAAGTGAAAATCCTCAATACTGAATACACCCATAAATATTTTTCTTGGTTAGTGTGAAAGAGCTCATTATTGATGCAATTTACTGAGTGAATTAATGAAGAGAAGGATAAATTAGGATAAAATATTTGCACTTCTCAACCTTGAATTTGTTAAAACAACACTTATTTTGCCAAATTTTTTTTTCCAAAACGGCCCTTATTTGTATTATGATTATGTAGTAAATCAGCTAAACAAAATATCGTGTCTGTAGTGTTTCCACCCTTTCAGTGCCAGAGTTTACTTTAATAATTAAATGCTTTCTTCTTTCGGACATCTGGATACCTTGATTTTCCACTAACTAAATTGTTTATATGCAGGAATGTGCAAGTCCTTTTGAATATTGTGATATTGTTACCTCTACAACTCATAAAAGTCTTAGAGGTCCTAGGGGAGGAATTATTTTCTACAGGAGGGGTCCTAAACTGAGGAAGCGGGGTATGAATCTTAATGATGGTGGTGATAGATATGATTTTGAGGAAAAGATAAACTTTGCTGTCTTCCCAGCAATGCAAGGTGGGCCACACAATAATCACATTGCAGCCCTGGCTATAGCCTTGAAACAAGTGTCTACTCCTGAGTACAAGACATACATGCAACAAGTGAAGAAAAATGCTCAGGCCTTGGCATCAGCTTTAATTAGAAGGAAATGCAAACTGATCACCGGGGGCACTGATAATCATATGTTGCTTTGGGATCTGAGAAATTTTGGTTTGACAGGCATGTATTCTTTACATGTTGCTTTTATTCCTCAAATTATACAGAAAAAAATATGTTGGTATCATATTGGCTTTCCTGGTGGACTTGATGTTATAAAATTAATATTCTGTCCCTGGGTCTTCTTGTAGTTCTGATTAGATCAGATCATAAAACTAAATATTCAATTGATGAATGTGCTTTGTATGATGTGGAGGTAAAAATGATCATCGGAAGCTAGATAAATATAATTAGACATCCTATAAAAATATAGATTTTCGAAGCAGCGGCTCTAGTCCATTATATGAATCACAAATATTACTTTTGTTTGTAATTGGGTATTGCTTGTCTCTCTGATTTATTTTCTATGGTGTTTGTAATTGGGTATTGCTTGTCTCTCTGATTTATTTTCTATGGTCAACTCTGTTGATTTGCTTGTTTCATTCGGCACTTGTGTGATGCTGCATTTTCCTTATCCTTTTTTTTTTTGGTGATGTGTAGGTAAAACTCTTGAGAAGGTCTGTGAGTGTTGTCACATTACTCTCAATAAGGTTACAATCTTTGACGACAATGGCAATATCACCCCCGGAGGTGTAAGGATCGGTATGTCACTTTACACTCATTGTAGTTAATGTCTAATTTTAAATTTCAGAATGGGATGTTGTGCACAGGCCAGGGGTGTTAACTTTCTATATTTGGCAGGTACACCCGCAATGACATCCAGAGGGTGTGTTGAGTCTGATTTTGAGGTGATGGCTGAGTTTCTGCTTAGAGCTGCACAGATAACAAGCTCAGTGCAGAGAGATCATGGGAAACTGCCAAAATCTTTTCTTAAGGGCCTCGAGAATAACAAAGACATAATTGAGCTTCGAGCACGCGTAGAAAGTTTCGCATCTCAATTTGCCATGCCTGGATTTGATTGACGATTTGTTTTCGTGATTGGCTAAGTAAGATTGACTGAAAATCGTGGATGCTCCACCACACTCGGTATTGGTTTAGTTGTAAAGTGTCGATTAATTTTCGTGTTATGATATTATTATTATACATAGTCTATATCTAGAGGGTTTGTTCACTTCATTATTGAATTCATTATACTTTTTGCATTCTCTGTATACGATCATCAGAGTTGAAGAAAAAACCTTTGTGAATTGTGGGGTGTTATTGGAAAAAGCAAATTTGCACGGAAAAGGAAGCTACTTTTTGCCTTATTGCAAGAATTATAGTCATCCATTCTCCCACTTACCATTTATTGTTTCAATAGTGGAATGATTAGCCATTTTACTATCACAACTCAAAGAGTATCTTACATCAAAATCAAAATGCATGTAAGACCAAATCCCCCTTCCAATAAAACATATTTATTGTGGTTGAGATTGTAATCTTTTTCACATTCTTCTTATTTTATCCTTGCACAACATAATATGTCTACTTTAATGTTTTCAATAAATAAACTTGACTATATAATATTTTCATGCACTTTGGTGGTTGATTTGATGTGTTTCACATAAGTGAACTTTTTAGTTGATCCACTTGTTGTAGCCATTACCCAATCTAAGTCCCAATATTAGAGAAACACGTCTTCTGATATGTGAGAAAGTAAAGAATCTTTAATACAAGTAGGAGTTGGAATATATGAAGAAACTATTTGAAAAGATTCATTATGCTTAATCAATCATAATCTACTCCACAAGTGGAATTAAAGTCTTAGATTAGGTGTTGGCTGTTGATTGTTTGTTGTACTAGTGCACATTATCACCCCTTTTCCCTAATAAAAAAAATCAAGCAAAATTGCTTGTTTCTTCATGATTCTGCTATCTTCTAATCTGTTCACATTTCAGATTTTTTTTTTGAAGATTGCTGATTGATGCATGATTTTTGTATGCTATTAATGTGCAATATCTTTATCACAGTTCTTTTGGATGTTGTGAGAAACAAGAAAAATGAGCTTTTTTATTTTCTGTTCATTGTATGAAGAAACTGTTAAAGATATCGTTGTCTTGACATATTCTTGTTGTTTCTTCTTCCCTTATTAGTAAAATGCTACTTTTTTCCTTGAAAGAAAGAATCACATTCTTTTCATTGAAGATTCTCTTCTGTCTATTCTTTCAAGAATACTTCTTCCCAAAGCTTCAAAAAAGACAACAATGGTGTAAAAGTTAACCAACAGTAATGATCAGAACTGGAAACTCTGATTCCTTACACTCTACTTCAACTATTCATCTTTGAGAGCACATGTCCAAAAGCCTCTTCCTGCCTTCAACTATTTCATCAAAGAAATCATCAAGTTGTCCAATTATGCCCTCAGCCCCACATTGCAAACCTCCAAGCCAACTTTTCAAGTTCTTGATTTTCTCACCAATATCTGTCTCAATCATCTCCTCTACCTCCGCCTTCAGCTCGTCCAGAGCGAATTTCGATTTCTGCAGCTCGAAAAGAAGTACACCAGGTTGTGGTCTCAGATGACTTATCATGTTCACAATTCTTTGATGCAAGTTAGCCGTTGAAACTACGAAATTTGAGGTGGAAACAGACGCCCCTTCGTAGTCGCCTAGACGAAAGCTCGTTTCAGGCCAACAGTAGACTAAACCACTTAGTAGAATCACTAGCAGCAATGTGCTTACATTCCTCATTGCATATAACACTTCTCTGAAACCATTGTACTTATTGAACTTTGATTCTGATAAGACATTTTCCTTAAACTTGAGAGATAAAGTCTGCACCTTGATTTCTGCTATGCTTTTGTTTTCCTGCTGCAGTGCCACCATTTCCCTTTCGCATCCGTTGATCGCTCGAATAACCTGTTATGAAAAAGACCAAAACTTTCGACTCTAAAACATGTTGCAAGAATTTCAGGTCTGGTAATAGTAATAGTAATAGTAACACGAACCTGGGCTGAAAGTTGCGCGTTTAAAACGAGGTGATCATCGGGCAAAGAAGCTAAATTTGCACCAGATGAGTAGTAGTTCTCCATGTTGGACACCCCAGCTTTTAAGACATGGCAAGCTTCCCAAAGCCTCGAGGTTTCGTCCATGTATTCGTCGAGCCATTTCTCTCCGACAGGCAGGTGTAATTTCTCGACCAAAAGGGTTAACTGAGAATGGAAAGATCGGAGGGAGGAGAGGACGTGTTGGAGGAAGTTGATGGACATGAATTCGTGGGCGAGGACGAGGTGATCAAGATTATCGAGTTCGTTCGTGAGGAAGTTGAAGAAAGTAGTTATGGAAGAAGAATGATTCATGATGGGAGGAAGATGTGTTTGTGAAAGAATGAAGAAGAGGAGGAAGAGGGAAGCAATAGGGACTCTCTTCTTATATAGAAAATAGAGCATGCAGTTGTAAAAAGAAGAATTTGTTTGTTGTAGCAATTATGTTTGCCTACTTTAAAGTGGAGGGGGGGATGATTGAGAATCTGCCACTTGAATTATTTAAGTAGCATGAGAGAGAGAAGAATAAATTATACTCCATACTGGTGAGTCTCTTGTCTTTTCGTCGCACGAAAGTTAGCATACTTTCCTTTTTCACCCGTTCTGATAAAAGTTTTCATATCAAAAAATGGAAATAACCCTCACAGTACACACATATTTACCATGTATACCATTATTTTGGCCCGGGCAGCGTGAACTCTGATTCGATCCGAGTATTAGATTCCGTCTCTGCGAGGCTCAGTTGACTACAAAATTACCCTTCATAATTTTAATCATTACACTTTTTTCTTAAACTTTGTATCCAATGGAGAGTTTCATGGTGGGTTGGAGGGAGTAATCAAATTTTGGGAAAAAGAAAGGAAAGAGACTAGAAAGATAAGTGTGAACACTTTAAAGATCTTCAACATACCTTTGCTTTCTCTTAGGAACAAAGGGTTCTCTCACCATTTTTCCTCCTATTTAATTCTACCACATTTAAATTTGCTCATTCTTTTTTCGTCTGTTGCAATAAAAGCTACAAATTCTCTTTTTAGTAAGTTACTCTCTCTCGCATTTTATTATATTCGTTTCTCTTTCAATCACATTATCTCTAATACATCTACTTATTATATCATATTTCTTAATCTCTGTGCTCAAAACTCATTGGTAGCTTTCACGGGGACGCAGAGAGTATTACACAAGCCGGATTGTGTACCGAAAGGTACTACTTGTTAGTTGGTATAATATCAATATCAACTTCTGTATGAGCACTATAGTTTCTTCTGCTCATTAATTTTAAGATGCCACATGCTTAAAGCAATAAGGTTTTGGGTGCCAAATTGGCCTTTAACAACTCTGATTGAAAACATGGGGTGAAGGTTGGATTGGACACCATATACATACATATATACACACATGTAATCAATCTTCAAATGGTGTAAATTTAGAAACATTTCAGTTACACCAAGGAATGTGATGCTTTCATGGCTAGCATTAGCAACACCATTAATATCATTTCTTGCCTTTACACGCGTGTAGCGACGTGCTTTTCTTCCTCGTATAATGCTTCCAAAGAAAGAACCACTGCTCGTGGGATCTTTCAACAAAACACTTGTCTCGGAAAGTTGAAAACACAAGGAGAGACAGAACGAACGGGTACTCTTCGTTCTGTCTTTCCTCGTGTTAAGTAATAAACCTTGTAATACAGAATAATGTCTGGAGAAATGATGAAATGAAAGTGATGTCTTGTCCCACTTCAGATTTCATCAGGAACCCCAGATTAACAGGCATGCTTGTATAATCTGACCCTACTTTCTGTTTTTCTTTCTAATAAGCATTATAATTTAAGTCAACTTCTATGATGTTACTAGTTAGATGTGACAATATTTGATTCTATATTAATGGACTTTGATTATGCCTGCTAAATTATTACTCGCTCCGTCCCACTAGAAGTTTCCTAACTTTTCTTTTTCGTCCGTTCCAATATATGGGACATCGATGGAACAGTATCTGCATACTCACTTTTTACAAGTAGGAAAGATTTAAGAACAAATTGAATCAGATAAAACCTGGGATTTTCCCTTTAAAAGCTACAAAGATTGCATTTTTTCCTTTTATATACAACAACAATCTGATAGAACATGAAGATGCTAGCTAGTACAAACATTGCTGATGCATTTGTTTGTTGATTCGCGTGTCGTAAGTCGAGTATCTCCTAAAGGCCTTCGTATATACAGCGAAAATCTCGTTTTTTGTTCTTCACCTAAGCATGTCTCCAGAATTCAACTGCAGTGCACTCAAAGCTGGGGAAATGCTGAAAGTAGTGGTGTTATCTCCTCGGTAAAACGAAGGGTGGCCGAGAGGGGTAGGCCTGTCCGGAATATTAGGAACCTCGATATCACCTTCCAGCATTTTCAACGCCTCCACAATGGTAGGCCTTAAAGCCACCATAACATGAGCACACAGAATACCAACAAGCACAAATCTCTCCATTATACCCCTAGGATTTGAAGTCGAAGAATCTCCATCATTCACTAAAGAAGAATCCAATACTTTCTCCAGTTTCCCCCCTTTCATAAGCGACCAAGCCCAATCCGTTATCAAAAAAGCCCGAGGCGACCCCACAGACAGATCAAGAGCTTTTCTCCCACACATTATCTCCAACAAAACTACCCCAAAGCTATAAACGTCGCTCTTTTCAGTCAACTGCCCGTATAAAGCATACTCAGGAGCTAAATACCCATGCGTACCAGCAACTCTAGTTGTTAAATGAGACTGCCCTTCTCTGCTCTGCTTCGCCAATCCAAAATCAGCAACTCTTGCCCGCATTTCAGCGTCCAACAGTATGTTAGTTCCTTTAATATCTCTATGAAAGATAGACGGTTTTACGCCATAATGCAGATAAGCTAACCCTTTAGCCACATCCATGATTATGCCTTTTCTCTGAGGCCATGTTAACGGTGGGCCTCTATTATCAGTCACGGGGAACAAATGGTCGTCGAGATTTCCATTAGGCATGTAGTCGTACACAAGGTATCTGTCACTCTCCCTCATACCTCCATAATCAGCCACACAACACCCTCTAAGAGGGACGAGATTTCGATGCTTTAAGTTACTAATGATCTCAACTTCATTGCAGAATTCTGCATTCCCTTCTATATCTGATTCTATCATTTTCTTGACAGCAACAACCGTTCCATCATTCAACGTGCCTCGATAAACCATCCCAAACCCCCCTCTCCCGATGAAATTCTTTGGTGAAAAATTATCGGTTGCTTTCTCAAGTTCTTGAACTTTGAACCATATAGAAACTGTAGTAGGCCTTCTTGGCCTAGACTCGATTTCCTCTTCTTCGATATCGAATCTTTTCCTATATTTTCTACTCCACCAAACATACAATCCCAACACACTAGACATCAAAAGGAAAGCAATACCAGCACCAATCAAACCAAACACTAAAACGGAACGATGTTCACTAGACGAACCCTTATTCGAACTAATCATCGAAAGACCAAATATGCAAGAAATAGTACCAATGCTATCAGGGCCATAATGATCAACAATTCCAGCAGCATATAAAACAGTAAAGTACCAACAATCAGTGGAATGAGACTTATTACCATCAATTGCAAGCAAGTCTGCACGAACCTTGAAACCAGCATGAACACAAGCTTCACAAGAAGTAAGATCAGCAAGGTCTTTATTACAAGCAGTGTCCAATGCTGTGGAATTTCCTGCTTTTTCCACCCAATCTTGAGTGGTCTGAATGGAAGCACACAAGTATGGGGATATAACAAATTGCATAGGATCAAAACAAACTGATGTCAGATTTGATGGAAGATGAAGGGAATTCAGCTCTGTCTGAAAATCTTGAATGCAAGAAATGGAAGTTGGCAAATCAGGAAGCTGAAAATGAGAAGTTTTTTTGAGATTCTTTGCAATTGCTACACCAAAGAGAGAGAGAAGGGCTTGACAACACCCATTTCCACCTGCGCTACACTCAGAAACATCCCATGGAGTTTTCACTACGTAATCAAAACCCACAGGGCATTTTGCTGATTCATTTGTGGCAGCATAAACAGGGGAAAAACATGCCAAAAGGGAAAGAAACAGAGTGGAAATCAAGAAAATTGGCTTCATTTCAAAAGATTTGAACTTTTTACATAAGGGGTTTCAGGAAATCAAGAAATTTGGCTTCATTTCAAAAGATTTGAACTTTTTACACAAGGGTTTTCAGGAAATCAAGAAATTTGACTTCATTTCAAAAGATTTGAACTTTTTACACAAGGGTTTTCAGGAAATCAAGAAATTTGGCTTCATTTCAAAAGATTTGAACTTTTTACACAAGGGTTTTCAGGAAATCAAGAAATTTGACTTCATTTCAAAAGATTTGAACTTTTTACACAAGGGTTTTCAGGAAATCAAGAAATTTGGCTTCATTTCAAAAGATTTGAACTTTTTACACAAGGGGTTTCAGGATTTCAACTGTGATAATCATTGGGGGCAAGAGAATCAAGAACCCACCTTTCAACTATCTTTCAGCTAGGAAAGGAGGAGGAAACTGATTAGTCTAGTGAATCAGAGGAAATTTCCTGGAAATCGGACATGGTAGTTTAGCTTTTTGATGATAAAAAATACAAATTGATGAAGTTTCAAAGAAGAATCTCCTCAGGCAATGTGCCAAATAAAGGAAATTTGTCAAAGTGTGATTCGTTGTAGGAAGGCTGGGCGGCTTGATCGGAGAGATATTATTACAAAGTCAAGATGGGTTTGCGCTGCTGCTTTGGTTCTTGAAAACACTATCTTGTCTCATCTGTCTGTGGCCTGCTGGTGATATAAATTTCAATACATTTTATTATATTTTTTAACTGTCATTTTTGGGGGATGATTTTTTAAGTTAAGGAGACGAAATGGTGTAATTAATATTGAATTATACATGTGTGCATTTACAAGATTTGGCTTAAAATGTTGAAAATTAAAGCAGGTTGCGATTGACTTTTTGTTTAATTAAAAATATATGCTGTTTTTATTATATAAACCAAAGATGTTTTGTTTTAGTACATTACGGTGGTGGCTGTGGAATAAAGATTAGAGATAAGAAATCAAGAAGATTGTGGAAGAAGTTGAATTAGAACAGTTCATACTCTTGTTAGTTGTAGATATTGTACTCCTAAAATACCTGGCGCATATGTTCTACAATAATTATTATTTACACCTTCTAAAAAAAAAAAAATTAAAAAGTGGTAATAATTTGTTCCTAAATTTAATATATAAATTGATAATGTTGTGCGGAATTAAACATCAGGGGTGGTGGCGCAGTTGGCTAGCGCGTAGGTCTCATAGCTTCGAGTAATCCTGAGGTCGAGAGTTCGAGCCTCTCTCACCCCATCTTTTTTTCTTTGTTCCTCCGAAAAATGAACTTTCATTTTTCATAAATCTCACAATATTCACATATTTAAACAAAATGTCATTAATCATTTACATTATTTTATTCATAAAAGTTTGTAAAATAACCCATCAACACTCTACTCATTACCCATTTTTCTTTTCATAAATTTCACAATATTCACATATTTAAACAAAATGTCATTAATCATTTACATTATTTTATTCATAAAAGTTTGTAAAATAAACCATCAACACTCCAAATAAACCATCAACACTCCACTCATTACACATTTTTCTTAATTTGTGTGCCCACTTTTTTATGAAAACATTTATGCAAAGGAGGTTTTTATGAAAACATTTATGCAAAGGAGGTTTTTATGAAAACATTTATGCAAAGGAGGGAGTAGTATATACGAGTACATTTTTTTTCTTTTTGTTGTGATAAATTTATTTTCCCATTCACAGCCACCACCCGAAACAAATTTGCGACCATGGCAAACCAGAACAAAAAATTGAAACTTACGAGCGGAAACTTTTAAAAGTCGACACATTTGATGAACCAGCGCCGAAAATTGCAATGATGTTCGGTCGCTTTGACAGACAAAATCGACCAAAAATCCACATGGTATTCATTCAAGATGATCAAATGGAGAAAAATGAGAAGAACAGTGGTCCACAAGGGGAGAAATAATAGGATTGTGCTGATGGGAGTACGCTAAAGGCAACGTGCTGGTGGTGGCACTGCTATGCCTATTGTGATGCACGGGCAGCAGTGGCCGTACAATAACTGCAACTGCAGTGGCTCGAGGCAGCTCCCGACAGCAGCAACCTTTTCCAACAGCACATGCAGTTTGGAGAATTGTGGGTGTATGAGGTTGGATATAAGTTGTACTGTACGGTGAGTACCATTATGAGCGTATGTACTAATAAAAGAGGTGCAAATAATCTTGGTCTATTGATTTTCAACCAGCCCAATAGATCTAAATGGTAGATGAAACATCCAAAGTCCATGCAATAATTAAATAAAGAATCCAGAATTGACAATGTAGATACATCAGCAAAAAATAGCACATCAAGTGATCAAAAGGAAGCACTTTTTGGCTCATGATAATACACGAAACTCAATACGATTGCATGGCACGATTTCAACTTATAGAAATGCATCTTTCTCGAGTAAGGCCAGCACCTCATTCTGGTTATTCAATTTAGCAACATCGATGGGTGTCTTTCCATCCAAGTTCTGAAGAGTACTGAGCATGTGAAAGGAGCAAGAATTAGATAAACTCTTCATAATTTTTATTTGGCAAACACTTCTCTGCACCGTGCATTTTTAAATGGTACTATTAGTTAGTTTGTCTGTATTAGTTGTTTCCAGTGAGCAGTATTGGGTGCAACCAGTGCGTGCACCCAAGTTTTACTCATTTTATTTTTGAGTTGGGTGTGTGGGGGTGTTGTGAATGGTCGGTAAGAAAACACGCTAGTATGGAGAACTTACACAGCAGCGCCATTCTTCAACAGGAGCTCTACACATTCCTTCCTGCCATAACCAGCAGCATAATGAAGAGGAGTGTTCTTATTTTTATCCAAAGCATCCACCTTCGCCCCAGCCTCCAAAAGAACTTGGCCACACTTTACCTGCAGCAGAATCAACCAATATAATCATCTTTCAGAAAAACAGAAATGTCCAGTCAAAGCACAACAGAAAATGACTAAAAATGGCCAGTTAAATTGGTTGAACTGAAAAAAAAAGTTGACATGAAGCCATTAGTCATAGTTTTTACGAGAGAGTTTTACAAACATAATAGATTAAAAAGGTCTATAGAACTCATTTTGTTAGATGTATAATACCTCGCCATATCCACATGCAAAATGCAACGCGGTCCTCCCCTCAGAATCTTCTTCATCCTTATCAGCACCATCAGCTAGAGCACTCTTCAAGCCCTGCAAGTCAAGAAACAGAATTCAGTAACAAGAATAAGCAAAGACACAGAGTTGTTTAGTTACTGGATTTCAGAGACACTATTTACAAAACCATGAACATGTTTGTTATCACAACTTTTCATTGCAATATTCCCATGACATATACCTCCAGATCACCAACGCTAGCAGTATGGTGAACAATAGAGTCCTCATCATTTACTTCCTCTGTTTCATCTTCACCAGCAGCATCACTGGCAGATGGGCCACTTTCTCCAGCAGCAAATCCCATGGCTTCACCCAACTTCTGCAGAACCTCTTTATCATTCCAGTACCTGATCATAATTATATTTTCAGTACGAAAAAAATAAAGACTAATGAGTGGTCAAATAGTGAAATGCTTAAATAAAGGTTTAGCATTACACCATTGACTGATTGACCAACAAGAAATGTGCAAGGAATGCTGGTTAAGGATCACATACAATGATCTAACATCAATCAGATATTCAAATCAATTAGATCCTACTGGAAATTATAAATATAGAATGGAGCTATCCTACTGCTCAATGAATTCCTTGATTTTTAAAACCTTGCTCCTTTTGCTCTCCGAAGTATAAGAAGAGAGCTGATTAGAAGGAATTCCCTAAGAATTTTCTATAATAAACGGCAACATCCCAAAACTTTTTGTGAATATCTTTCACATAAATTATAAAATAAAAAACACCATTCCACTTACGGAAGTCAGCTACTCTCTCTCATATAAATATGAGAAGGCACTGTGAAAATAACTAAATATATCTCAGAGGAGGGGAGAGACAGCAAAAGAAAGGACCTCATCATAGCAGCAGGACCACCATTCTCGATCTCGTTCAAAATAGGCTTTAAAGATGGATCTTCTTTGATGCGCGACATTCGATCTTCAAGTTGGGCTTTATTAGACGGGTTCGTTAAACTCTCAAGCATACCAGACATGGCTGGATCCTGTAGAATAATGAGTTGAGCACATTTGTTAATCACAGCTGTATCTAGAACGATATACACCAGAAAAGTAGGAAGAACAAGCAATGAAATACCTTCATTAATGCATTACCCAGCCTCTCAGCCATGGTCATGAATTGCGGATTTTGCATTACTTGTTGCATGGTTGAATAATATTGTTGTGGATCGAAGTTGGGGACACTATCTTCAGCTGCAACTCCTTGAAAAGTATGCTGAAGCTGCTCTGCCATCTGATTAAATGAAGGATCCTTTGCTATCTGTTCAGCTAATTCCTTAATGCTTGGGTCCTAGAGACATAAAAAGCTCTGTCAAACTTAAATGTTTTTCCAACTTTTTTTGTTATTTAATAAAGAAATAAAGTTTACAAATGGTTTCTCCTTTACCGAGATGGAACTACTACTTAGCAAGGAAGATTTTAAGGAACATGCAACAAATTCAGCATCAAGAATAACAATTAGATTGGCCCAAGCGAAGAGAAAAGATACACATACATTAAGCAGTCCCGACATAGCTGAAAAATCAAAGGGATTTGCTGGCATCCCAGGAATTGAAGTCGGTGCTTCTCTTCTCTGTCCAGATGGTGTCTGAGTCTCAGTAGAGGCTGACTCAGCAGGAGTTTTACTCCCAGCTGCATTAGACTTCTCTTCTGAACAGCAGAAGATAAGAAATTGTCAATAGTTTTTGAGAACGAAAAATGATGAATACTTTAACATCAAGATTGTTACCTAAGCAGGCAAAGAATCATTCGCATTTAAAACAAATATAAGAATAAACAAGCAACTGGGGAAGAAAAAAAATCTTAGACAGAAATGGAACTTAAATTTTATGTTGGCAAGACAATAAATTCTAATAAAACGTAATTTAACACAATGATTGTTCATTAATAAAAGATTCCTACAGAGAACAATACTTATATATATTATCAACAACATCATCAATGGAATTCTCAGAAGTCAGAAATCGTTGACACTGGATAAAAAAATTGAAACAGAGTAGTTAAAACTCCAGCCATCAAAGCAACGCAAATCAGTTGACTGAGTTTTTAACAGACATACTCCAACGCACATAAATGTAAGTTTTGAGAAAATATAAGATAACCTCACCTTCTTTAGTCGCCGGAGGAGTTTTAACGATCTGAACATAACGGAAAAAAATCACAAAAAAAAAAGGAGAAGAAAATCAGTACACCAGCTGCAATTGCGAAATCATGAAATCCAGTAAAACACATCCATAATCGAATTCTTCAAAAACACAAGCAATACAGGTCAAAATCGAAGTCCACAAAAGTCGAAACAAACGATCAAATGAAGAATTATGAAATGCAGCGAGGATTTGGAATCAGTACCTCAGACATGGCTGCGTTGAGAACCTTCGATAGGACTATGGAAGAGTGGATGAGATTAGCGGTGTAGAAGAAAGGAATGTGTTCAACAAAACTGGGATTTGGTATCGTGCGGAAGAGTACAACTGTACAAGTGGATTGCGAATTTGCGATTCACCAGAAGGGGTGCGCCACGTCAATCCTCATCGCTAGGGAGTGTTTGGGTTGGGTTTTTTACCAATTCGAATTTGAATGGATCATTCTCAATTCAATCCTTTCATTTTTTTAATGAATTTCAAATATTTTTTTCTTGCGCGTACTTTTTATTATATAGATTAAGAAAAATAATTAAATAAGGTAAAGTGATATAATTAGGAGGGTGAGAGATAGAGAGAAAAAATAAAATATAAAGTGAATTTTAAGAATAAAAAATTAAAATTATTTATCAAAAAGAGTATGAGAAGCTTATAGATTGACTGACCAAAATTGGAAAATGTATAGATAAATTAAAAAAAGTGATTGTGTAACAATAAAAAATTAAAAAATATTTGCAAAAAAAAAAAAACATGAAAAGCTTATAGACTTTTTTTTTTTGGAAGATTCATTCTTATTTTTCTATTCACTAATAAAATATTACAATATCACATTTTGATTTGACATAAAACTACATTCACCCATATTTCTCAATCTCTATCCAAACATAATTTAAATATAATTAATTCATCCGTTCCACAATAAATTTCACATTTTTCTTTTCGAGAAGTTCCACAATAATTTTTACACCCTTAAAATGGAACATCACTCCACCCTTACAATATTCTCATTTTTACATAAATGTCCGTACTTTTTCTCCACACATACAAAAAATCAACTCATTCATTTACTTTATACATAAAAATTTACAAAATTACATAATAAACCCTACTCATTATTACACTTTTTTATTATGTGTGTCCATCTACCTAGGAAGATTATTATAAAACGGAGAGAGTATTATTAATCAATTATTCAAATCCACTTTTTTCAACTTCAGTTTTAATTCAATCCACCACAATATTTAATCAAACACAACCTTAAGGTGGTGTTTGTTTTGGGATTGACCAATCCGGATTTGGATTGGCCCAATCCTAATTCAACTTCTCTCAATCCAAATCCACCTCTGTAATACACCTATTTTTATACAATCAAATCACATATTCTCTCTCATACTTTCTTCTCTCTTTTACTTTTCTTTCACACACTCATTATCTCTCCTCTCCTACTTTCTTTTCTTTCCTACTTTTCTTTCACTACTAACAATAATAAAATATTATAACATTTTGATGTGACATAAAATTAAATCTACCCATACTTCTTAATCCTTAACCAAACACAACTTATACACAATTACTATTCATGGATTACCCAAATCACAATCCAATCCAATCCACCACAATCCAATCCAAATCAATCTCAAACCAAACACCATCAAATTCTTGAATTTCTGAATGCATGAGTTGGAGAATGCCACGGTGAACTCATGCATAGAATAATGAACTCAACCGAACGGTGATCTCATAAAATTCGGGTGCAAATAACCGTAGCCATTTTGGATTCCTTATTGGGCTTTTAGGCCCAAATATATTCGTGAATATTATTGCGGGAAAATAACAGCCCGATCCAAATCATCGTCGTTTTCCGATTCGGTTACCCGCGGGAGAGATTCATTTCTGTTAGATCGATTGCTGCATTTCGCAGAGAAATAACAATGGTGGCGTGTGCTAACGTGCGCGTGCAGGTGCTATTAATCTTGCTGTTTGTTTTGCTGAGGTGTGAGGCCGTATGGTTGAATTTGCCGGCGTCGGGTACCAAGTGCGTTTCTGATGAAATTCACAACAACGTCGTCGTTTTGGCAGACTATGTCGTCATTTCCGACGATCATATCCACCCTACACCCACCATTTCGGCCAAGGTTAGGAAAAATCACTCTATATTTTTTTGGTTAATATACGTTCCGATGCTAATAGGTATTATAGATAATATTCGTAAAATATCAAGTGTCGACTGGTACGATCAGTTATAAGTGGAAGTATGAATCATTATCCAATAGCGGAATAGAATGGAAGTTGATTTTTGTTTCGCTGCATTGACGCATCAGCTATCATATTCATAGGCGTGTTTCTGCTTCAATGCGTATATTTGCAATTGATCATCTAGAAGCAAATTCAATGTGTATGTATCCTCCTTTTGGTTTTGCTTTCTAAAGCAGCAACGAACAAGAACATGGCAAATGAATCAGGATGCCTCAAACGGTTATTGTATAAGATTGAATAACTGTGAAACAGCAATTATGTTTATCCGCTATGTAGATTCCTATCAGGATTTGATTATAGTGTGTTGTAGCAAAATCTTATCGTATTAACATTCACACAAAAGGATGGCTGGCTGCATAGGTTTCTCACGGAAAATAACTAGTAACTACAGGGGTAAAATATGGTGTTGATGAGATGCAAGCAAGCCACCGTTTATTTACGACACAGAAAAGCTTGTGCCTTAGTGTGATATTTTGTACTAGAGCAAGAACGAAAAAAGAAGAGCCCCCCCGGTGTATTAGGGACAACTTTTTAGGACTCAATCAACTCAATTCATTTTATTTCCGCAGTTAAATAACTTTATTTCCGCACATAAATGATCAAGCAAGATTGTATGCTTCTGATGTAGGTGACTTCTCCTTATGGAAATACTCTATATCGCAAGCAAAACGTCACGCATGGTCAAGTTGCATTTACCAGCAGTGAAGCTGGAAGCTATCTAGCTTGTTTCTGGGTAGATGGCAACTATTCAATTAGTGCTGGCAGCTTAAGTATCAACATGGAGTGGAAGACAGGTGTTGCAGCAAAGGACTGGGAATCTGTGGCAAGAAAAGAGAAAATTGAGGTGAGACCTCTAAGTTTACTTACAATTCTATTTTCATTTGCAACTTTATTGATTACCCTTTCTTGGAAAATAAACTGACTGTTGACAGTTTGAGAGTTAAATACATCTTGCAGTCAGTGTATATAAAGTTATAAACATCCACCACTCACTCCTACACAATCACTTATTCATATGACTTCTGATTAAATGGCAATCACCCATTCATATGATTTCTTAGGGGAGACAATGTATATAATTTTATGAGTTGGAGTTATAAACTGCCATCATTCATATGATTTCTGATTAAAGAGCGATTATGAAACTAGATGAGAGTTGAAGCTTAGGAAGAGATTGCTGGTAATCCAGATTACTTATTTTTGTATCTTTAGTAGGGTGTTGAGCTTGAGCTAAGAAAACTCGAAGAAGCAGTGGAGGCAATCCATGAAAATCTTCTGTATCTTAAGAGCAGGTCTTACATTCTTGTCCAATTTTTAGTGTTGTTCAACTGTTTGTTCTTAATCTTTGAAGATTTCAATTATTTGTATGTTTATGCTTGCAGAGAAGCAGAGTTGCGAATTGTGAGTGAAACTACGAATTCCAGGGTTGCTCGGTACAGCATTATGTCACTGGGGATCTGCATTCTGGTCTCGTCTACCCAAATATTGTACTTGCAGAGCTATTTCCTAAAGAAAAAGCTGATTTAGCTGGAATAACTTATCTGATCATGTTTAATCTAGTTTAATTTTACTATATTGAATGGTATATTTCCACATGAAATCACTTGTTCCAATTTTGATGTTCTACATTCTGGATATTGACATGTGTTGTTTAAAACAATGATCGACGCTCCATAATAATGAGAGCTACACATGTTAATAATCCAATTGAATGAAAGATAAAGTGAAATATGAAAAGTGGAACACATTAATCAAACTAGTATTTTTCACCCCCTTTTTATTACCAAGAAAATTTTGATATGAAAACAGTTCATGTTTGGAATGAAATTTGCTATGCCTCGACTTCCTTTGAATTATCTTCTCATGCAATACTGATCAAATTATGTTCTGAAAGCAGTGAATACAAAATTGCACAAGGAGCAGTGGATATATAAACCTGTTTTTGCCTCTATAACATGAAAATTGTTACTTATAATCGATACAAATCGAACAAATTTATGCATTCTAGAACTCAGAAGATCAGGGCATCACATCTCTAACAATGTCAGCTTTGACAAACAACTCTAATGTAAGAATCAAGGTTAGTCTTTTCTCAACAACAATGCAAAAGATGTTCCAACGAAAAAAGAAGTGAAAGAGAGTAACAGAACATAAGATTCTCTATTCTATTGAAACAATCTTGCGGTTCATGTATCTAAACCTGCAAATGTCCTCAAAGAACTCATCGGCACTGCTATGGCTGCTCTTCATCTGAAGAATTTTTATAGACATCTTCTTCAAATTCGTCGCATATCTTATCAATGAATCGAGCGTACTCATCTTTTGTTCAGCATTCAGCGGTGATCTCACCGTGATAACAACTTTCTCAAGGCATGGAATTTGAAACCTCGAATCAACCTGCAATAAGAGAAAATAGTTTCTTCTTTCAGACGACAATCCAAATTAGCAAAATACGATTCAATTCATTTGTTGTATGGTGACTCACATATTTCAGGCTGTTCTTTTGACAAATAGCAGCAAACATGGCACCATGAATATCAAAAGTTTGCAGCTTGGGGTGGCTATTAAAGAAGTCAACAAAATCAATCTCCGGAAATGGTTCAAGATGGTTCTGATCTTCCCCCTTGAATTCGATTTTCATGTAGAGATGCTTAACCTCGCTCGCCATTTGAAGCAACGTGCTTATAGCATTCCAGCTCCATTGAACTCCTCGCATAGACAACGATTCTAACGCCACAAGCTTCCCAAAATCCAGCATATAAACTCGTCCTATCACAGATGCAACGATAAACATCAGAAAACAAGAACCAGATTTAGATTTAGACCACCTAATATCAATGTAAAAGTTACCTGCATTGTTGGCAATGGAGAGATTTTTCAAGCATTGAGTATCATCAACCTTGATGAAACTACAACCTTGCACTTCAAGTGATTCGACTTTTGACGAACGGATAAAGAGTATGCAGTTCCCAACTCCGAAAAAATCCAGCTTACAAACCTCAAGATGAGGACTCTCTATTGAGACATTCCTCAGCCCCTCACAACCAAGAAGCAAAAGTTGGGTCAGATTAGGACAAGCGCTAAGGGCGTCGCAAAGCGCGTGATCCTCCAACTTAGCACCAACAATTTCAAGATTCTTGAGCCTATGAAAAACATCCCATTTTGGAGAAAAAATCATCACCATACCCCAAAGTTTAAGGGACTCCAAATTCCAAGCAGCTCTAATGCAATCCAACTTAGTCGGAATTTCAGCCAACGTGTCGTGCTCGGTTATGTTATCCAATCGCAGCTCGAGATTCTTCAGTGAAGATCCTATAACCGATAGCCACGACGCAAGGCCGTCTCTCGAAAACGGGGTATAAACCACAAGCTCCTCTAGTTTAATAACTGAAGAAACCATTCTCATCACAATAGCATCAGGGCTACCTCCATTGCTAAGATTTTCGAAAATGTTTCGAGGAAAAAATAGGCTCGTCACATATGGCATTGAACCCTTCCATCTCTTGGATACACTAGTGCAAGATGCCACATCCTTAGCATTACGAATTAGGGATAAAATGTCTTGAAATATAACTTCGGGAAGTGACTCCATTATTCTCTGAGTCAAATAATCAAACACTTGGCGTTCAGTCACAAAACCCGAAAAAGTAAATGGGAATTGAAACAATTCAAACAGAAATCGTTATCAAAACTACTTGTTTGTTTTAATCCACAATGAAACGGATAAAAACTAAGCAGATTTAGCTGGATCTAGCTTTCGGGGCAGTAAAAAAACAAGCAGATTTAACCAAAACTATTGATTACTTCTTGAAATTTCAAACAATTATCAGAACCCAGATTAAAATGCAACTTCACAAACACAAAAGGCAGCTAAAATCTAATGACCCAAGACATACACGACACAATTCATCAACATTTTCTGAATTCTAAAATGCACCGAAAAAAAAAAAAAAAAACAATAAAACAAGCTCACTTACAAGAAAGATTAATGGAGGGCCAATTTCTCGGTCAAGAAAGCTTGCTTTAGGTTTATTTCAATCTTTAAATCTCAGAAGCAAATCAAACACTGTGCGTGCTTGAATGCCCCTTGAATAGTATACCTAAAGATACAGTCTGTGTGTGTATATATACATGTATTATGTGAAAAAGGTGTTGGGCGCGGACATAGAAGTACAACACACTGAAGAGGGGGGCTTTTCAAAATTTGAAAGACAGGGGGGGCGGGGTGGGGAGGGGGGAGTTTATTTTCCTTTTTTTTTTTTATTGAAATTAAAAAACAAAAAAAGAAAGAAAGAATTTGGGTGTCAGTGACAATATTAAAACCCGCCTAGTTTTCGAAAATTTTGGACCGTTCAGGGCTCAACGCCAATGGAGCCTCAAACCTGCACAATTAATTTCAAATTTTCAAACTTACTTCATTTCTTTTATTTTCAACTGACAAAAATACTACTCCCTCCATAATAGCTTTCACTCGGTGAACACGTAAATTAAGAAAGTGTAATAATAAGTATACTTTTGAGTGATAATTATGTAAACATTTATGTATAAAATAAAAGAAAGAAGTTAACTTATTTTATATAAAATTGAGGATATTGCGAGAGTGTAGTTTATAAAGGATTTTCAATTTAAAGGTATAAAAGACTGAAAATTATTACTAAGTTATTGTGAGACGTTCAGGACGCGATTCGCGAATATGTAAATTATTATCTAGTTGATTAGATATAGTCATTTTATTAAGCATTAGATGTCTTATTTCAATTGAACATTTTTATGTTGAATTAACAATGTGTCACTTGTATAGTTGTATTAGAATGAATTTTCTATTATGACATATGTATATTTGAATTGATATTTATTTATACACTAAATTTTCTTTACAATATTATATATTACATATAATAAATTAATTTGTCTATCATAGTAAAAAAATTAAAATGTAATATATAATAACACACCTTATCATAATTATTGTATTTACATAATTTTCAATAATGATAGTTATATTATATATTGAATTAATCGAGTCAACTATTCCTTTTTTTTTTATGAGGTTACTTAAAATAACACACTTTATCAGAATTATTGTATTTACATAATTTTCAATAATAATAGTTACATATTGAATGAATTGAGTCAACTATTCCTTTTTTTACGAGGTTACTTAAAATATTAATATACACATAACACATCATTATTACACGTATCAAAACTCACTAAAAATCGACCCATCATCAAAACTCACTAAAATTCGACACAGCAACAATAAAAACTCCATATTAGTATATAGGAAAATTTGTCAAAAACGTCGATCTCATTTTTAATTGAGCATTCTCTTATTTAGTATAACGACTTCTTACTCATTTAAAAATCTCTCTCAAACACTCTTATTTACATATTACGTCGTTACTTTTACTCAATAAAGTAGAAATGCACATACTGTCTCTCCTAAAATGTAATTTTATCTACATTAAAACACGTGCAAACAATATAACCTACATTTAATTCACGATTTAAAAAAATAAAATAATCCTATGTAACATTGTAAGATCATGTCAAATAAAAATGTACTACTACTTCATTTGATGTATAACCTTTGTAAGATCAAGAAGGGAAATGGAAAAAAAGTTCCATTAAACCAAAGCAAGAATCCAGATTTTACATTTTTGTACTAAGTTTTTTGTGATTTTACATTTGTACCAATTTGTTTCTTCTCAACATCCCCAGAATCAGTCTCCCTGTCCTCCAATGGCAAAACAACAACAGGAGCTGCAGGTACAAAGTCCCACCGTTCTTTAAGAAACTTATTGAACGACAACACCATTTGCTTCCGAAACTCAAGCTCTCTCGTGAAGAGGTCAAAGATAACGAACGCAAGAATGTACTTGAACGGAACAAGAAGAAGAACAGTCGAACCAAATAGTAGAGCAAGAGCAACTTCCATTGTTACCTGGAAAAGTTTATAAACTCCATCAAATGTCCCTCAACACGAATATTTATATATAGAGAAGTAGTGGTAGTAGTACCTGAGGGTGTCCTGCGAATAAGATTGAACGTATCTTAAGCAGTACGACGTTCATTTTCTGCAGATACTTTTCCATTTCACGCATTGCTTCTTTAAGAGCAATAATTTTCTGGATTGTGTTCGATGGAGGCTGGTCGTATATTGTAACTTTACCAAAAAACCTTCCAAGACGACCTTGCTCTTTCAGACCCTTGAGTACGAGCATCCCAAAAGCCACGATCATCATAGTTACCGGGAATGTATAAGACAGCAAGTTTCTGATATGAAGCCATACATGATTCTTTGTTAGATTTGATTGAAGTAGTAAAAAAAGTTGCATCAATTGACACATTTCGAGCCATACATAAAGGCAGAATACACATTTCGAGCAAGGTAAAGTCTAGTATGCACTCGAGTGCATGTTGTGCACCCTAGTCTAAAGAAAAGTGTAAATTATTAAACTGAAAAGTACAACACAATATTACTAAAAAGTGTAAGTCACTATAACTAAAAATATTATTATACAGTTTAATAATTGAAAAGTGCAACACAATTTACCAAAAAGTGTAAAATTTACCAAAAAGTGTAAGTCAGTAAAACTGAAAAGTGCAACATGGACTAGGGTGCACAACATGCACTCGAGTCCATAGCAGACCAACCCTTCGAGCAATCGACAAACTCTGGAAGTTTATAAATGAAACAGCTAAACATTGCCTTATACTCTAGAGAGGTAAAAGATACACGAAAAACTTAAAAGGAAGAGATCGAAGATTGCCTGAAGATTAGCGTATATACGAGTCCAAGAAAAGATGCAGTCACAAGGGGGTCTTCCCAGCATCTTAATCTTTCGAAATTCCTAGCAGTGAGAGTTAAAGGAAGTACAAGTTCCTGGAGACGAAATATAATTATCATTGAAAAAGGTTATTAACACAAAATAGATATTAGTATAAAACTACAAAATAAACATTAATTCTAACCTTAAACAGGTCAATGTTACTGGGAATTCCCTCAATCATGGCAGCATCAATGGTGGCTTGTGTTTTCTCAGCCACCTTGGACTTATCTCTGCATGCCATCGATGCCTTTTCGACCAAACACATGTCAGCCACAACAAGGTTTTTACTAAGTACAACTCCGTTTCTGACAGATGCGTTCTTCCAGAAAGCCAACGAAGCATTAGAACCCCACGAAGGCGATCTCTTCCATATTCTCAAGTAGACACTTCCGTCTACGTCAAAAACATTACTACTTTCGGGGAGTTCACCATTAGGTCTCATATTTGGCACGAGGTCACCATAATAACCCTCTGTTAGTTTCTTAATTATGGGCCCACCCCAACAATTAAGAGCAAGTGTTTGAAGAACAATCTCCCCGTATGGTGCGTTTCGTAAGTAGGTAAACTGAACCAGCTTAGTAGGTTCATCGAATGTCCTTTTCATAAACTGGAGAGCCTGAAGTCTAGCAATAGAATTTGCAGCATGAGTAATAGCCCTGTCATTCCCTTTCTGAGCACCATATACGTCATATACTGATCGATCGCCCTTCTTGGGTCCAAATTCGTTTATAAATTTGTACACAGCAATAACTTCACTGATGAATGCATACCAGACATCTCTTCTCATTTCGCTTCCTAAGTCAACAAATTCAAGCACCAATGGTGCAGACCTGCACAAACATTTAGAATCGAGTTACCAATCAATGAAGAAAAGAGAATAAAAAAAATGTGTTGGAAAAAAATGAAAGAAGGTTGGAGAAGCTTACTCACTCCGGACCACATGTGACAGAGACAGCAGAGTCGAAAATATTTGATCCTAAAGGTCCCACCCTTGTTTTCTCTATTCTTGCATCATTATGAGTAAGATCCAGCCGTAAAGCGCCTTTCTCTCCCACCAAGCTAGCTGCCTGAGAGGGAACTATTAATTGAACAAACGAAAAACACGAGGATAGACTTTTCAATTACAGTATTTATACTATGACACAGGGGCATACACAGGATATCGTTCAACTCTTTGATAAAAGATGCAACTTTTGAGGTATGATGCAATAATTCTAGCATCAAAATTATTCAACCAACTCAATAACAATACCTCAAAGTAAAGTGCCTTGTCAGTCAACGTGACCTTTCCGGGCCATGCCATGTTATTTTCCCATTTAATTACAGGCTGCTTTCGGCTAGAACCAAGGCAGAGGATTTTTTCATTGGGGAAAATGGAGACCTCCTGAAATTGATATGATTTTCGGCCTTCATGTACTCTACAAATCAAGAAAGCTGAAATGTCAACCCAACAACACAAGAAGTATGTGAAAGTTCGTGTTAGGACAGACCAACTAACAAACTATCGTGAAAGTTGGATAATGATAAAAGAAAAGGAAGCTCACTTTAGAAGTTCATTTATATAAGTTGACCATATGCTATAAGAGATGCCCTTATCATCAGCAGCTAGAGCTTTGTAAAGATTGTGTGCAGTGGGACTATCAGCCACACCACAAACAGCTGGAACTATGCGAACGAATGCCTCTTCTCCCACGAGCTTCTTCTTCAAATTTAAAACAAAAACATATTTTCAGCCTTACATTCATGTTTCAACATTTCAAGCTATATGTTTGGTAAATAGGAGATTATATTGAGTCAAAATATTTTATCGAAACTATGGCAATACACACAAATGCAGATAAAATGATAGCATGTGAAAATCAAGGTCAATAGGCAATACCTGAAAAGTTTTATTTTCGAGAAATTCAGCCACGTTGCTTTTCCCTTTTTTACAAGGATTCTCCCACGCTAGCATTGTTATAAAAATTAGTCTCTGAAATGCAGGTTCCTGGTATTGGAGGCCAGAAGATTAGTTTTGACAGTAAATTCCGAAGCCCAAACTACATCCTAGCAAACGTAATCAATTTCACTTCATTTCCATATTTTTTAAGGTAGCTTTTTTGGATGTGAATTTAAAACCAAAATAGGGCAGCAACTATACAAACCTTGAGGGCAGGATGAACTTCAGCGCTGTTCTTCGACAAAAACCTGAAGCAGCAATACTCCACCAAATTACGAGGATCATTATAAACTGATTCACGAACAAGTGCTTTAAATATTTTCTGCGTTTTCTGTCCAGTCAACCCATTCATCCTGCATATCTTCGACGTGAGAAAAGTCAAAAATTAATTTCTTCATCTATGCTTGCCTAATGCATAGATCACAATGTAAAGTAGTAGTTCATGCAGTCATGCTAAACAAGCTCCATAGTTCAAGCAAAGAAATTCTGGACCAAAATTTTCATAGTTTACAACAATCTGTTTCTAAGTCTTACATAGATGATAATATCAAGCAACTATTGGGGGTGCATACTAACTTTTGACATATATTCTGCTCTTAAAAATTCCATATGTTAATCAAAAGAATCAAAGCAAACACATTTGACTTTACCGGCTAAATTGCTCAACAGAAACAATAGCAGCTTCAGAGAGTTCCCCTCTAGAAAATCTAGAATCAACAGTCTGATCAATAATCATCATATCCTCAATCTCTTCACTGTCGTTCTGAGGGCTAGGCCTTCTATGCGTAGAAGTTACTTCATTGAAAAATGTTTGGGTCTTCGACAGCCACTGATTGACTGATTCTTGCACAGAATCTGTCAATAGAATAACATTGAATCATAACATGCTGCTGTTTCAGAGTCCAATATACTAATAACACATCCATTATATTCTATCAAATTAAACAAAGCTGACAAAAAGATACTTAACCTTTTCAAAATCATCAAAAGTAAAGAAAAAAACATGCTGCATATAATTCTTTGTTTGTTATACTCCCTCCATCCCGTCACAAGCTTCTCACTTACCTATTTAGACATCCTTGTAAGCTTCTAATTTTCTTAAATGTCAAAATTCCCTATACCTCCCTACCATTTCTCATTCCTATTTCTCCCTAATTTATCTCTTTCATATTACTCTCTACCTTACTGCCCACTACACATATATATTATATATGAACCGTGTGCCTTAAATTAGATAATAGTTGCTCAAAATCCTTGAAAAAGGTATCAAAAGCCTGTGCTATTGCTTCATGGAAACTGTAATACGAGATTAAACTGGTTAACACATAAGTCAATTTTTAGGTTTTAACATGGTGCATACAAAAAGAGAGAGAGAGAGTTAACGAACTGGCATAAATATCGTTGAACTTCCAATTCCTGTCACGTAGAGATTGCCCCATCAGCTTGAACCCAAACTTGTGATCTGTGGGAGGAGAAGAGGAGGAAGAAGAATCTGATGAACCATTCTTTTCACAGCAAACAATCTTGTAACTGTGCTTCTGCTTATGGTAAGGGGCTGCAGCAGATTTTAGTGGAGGCTTTAAGTGGGATGTTTCAACTGGAAATTTCGCGAGCATCTTTAAAAACCTAAGTTTTTTCAGTTCTGTTTTTCAAGATTCAAGAGATGATTCCATGATCTCAAGCTTAAAGAGAACAAGATGAAGAAGAAAATTTCAAGATTCAATCTTTGGTATGTCGATCAGAAGAAGACAAGCGTTGGGGAAGGCGATAAGCATCACAAATTCACACCAAGAGAGAAGAAATTGGGGCTCTATTCAAGAAAATAGACAAAGGGGCCTTTTCAGAAGTACTGCTGCTGCCTATACTTGGATTGGTAATTTGGTATTAGTTCAATAATGGGACCCTTTTTTACAAATCAATTTTCAACATTAAAAACCCAAAAGTTTACAAAGAAAATAAAATAGTTTTAATGGTACTTAAGCCCCCACCTCCACCACAATCCACAAGTCCCATGGCCTTATCCACTCTCTCTCCCCCATCACAACCGTCTTTCACCACTCACCCCACCACCGCCGCCGCCGCCTTAGTCCCGAAGCTCCACCACCACATCCCTTCCCGAGTCAGCCGTCTCTCAGCCTCCACCGCCGCCACACTTACGCCGGAATCTCTGCGTAAATGGAGGTCCCAAGTTTCCTTCTTTACTGGTTTCTTGAATAACAATAAATCTAAAAATGCAGAAGCTATAAAGGAAGAACTTTTTGAAGCCATTGCACCCCTCGATCGTGGTGCTGAAGCCTCCCCTCAAGATCAAGAAACAATCGATCAGGTTAATATTTGCATTTTTTTAGAATTATAGTTCCCCTTTTACAAGGTGTGGTTTAATGTTTTTGTTTTCAACTTAATCCTTTTAGATAGCTAGGAAACTGGAAGCTGTTAATCCAACAAAAGAACCCCTTAAGTCCAATTTGCTTAATGGGAAGTGGGAGCTTATTTACACAACTTCACAGTCCATTTTGCAGATCAAGGTACAACATTTTGCAATCTTTGTATCAAAATTTGAAATGTTTCATCTTGAATTAGAGCAATTATTTGGTGACTTGTAAGATCATGTTTTAATTTCAGTCATTCATAAAATTCTGAGATATTAGTATATCTGCAGAAATCAAGAAAACCACATGTTAAGCATTTAATCATCACCACATCACATGGATTCTTCGAATGAGTTACGTAGATTGTTTCTTCGAATGAGCATTTTGCAATCTTATAGTACATCTAATTTGTAAATAGGATATGTAACATCATTTGTGATTTGCTTTTGCTGCTCTTGTACTCGTGCTTTTGCGCCTGTTTACTTGCGAACTCACACGATAACATTGTGAACAGAGGCCCAAGTTGTTAAGATCAAGAACAAATTATCAAGCGATTAATGCAGATACCCTTCGAGCTCAAAACATGGAGTCGGGGCCTTTCTTCAATCAGGTGAGCCCGAATCTGAATGCCACTACTTCAGTTTGTTAACTCAACATTAACTCCCTACATGTTGTGCAGGTTACTGCAGATTTAACACCTCTGAATGCGAAAAAGGTGGCTGTAAAATTCGACTATTTCAAGATTGGAGGCTTAGTAAGTTATACTACCTTATAGGAGTATACTCTAACACCTATATGCATTCTGCCATTAAAGAATATATGCTGATAAAATTGACAAAAATGCAAAATTTACTTGTTTATTTATGAATTACTATATGAAACTAAGTATTGTTTGATCAGATACCTGTTAAAGCTCCTGAACAAGCTCGAGGTACTCTGGAAATCACCTACTTGGACGAAGAATTAAGGTAGGATATGTTTGATCCAATTATATTCATAACAATGAATCAAGCTTCTAATACGAAAATAACTCGTATTTTAACCACAGTAGTCATGCTCGACTGAGCAGCGATCTCGTAAATTTATTGTTGAATTTTAATGTAGGAAAGTTTGATATGTTTCTACTTTGTTGTTGTGGCAGAGTATCAAGAGGCGACAAGGGCAATCTCTTCATCTTGAAAATGGTTGATCCTTCTTACAGAATCCCTAGTTAGCATAGAATATACACTCCACCAACAGACAATTTACTTTTCCCACGCAAAAATTGTTACATTATTTCCCCATTATAGGGGTGAGATTAAAACGTCTATAGTGTTCTTCAATTTGAAAGACTTTTTGTATTAGTGGAAATAAATATTCATGAAGTTAACTTTAATAAATAAATTCGTTGCTGACATTTTGCTCTTATTCATATGGTCACTTTCATTTATAAAATAATGAAAGTATATTTATTAATAGTGATAATTCTCATTTTTAAAAAAAAACTAAATTTATTATTTTTTCTAATTAACATAATAAAGTTAGGAAATCTTTACACAAACAGCAAAAAAAAAATTATTCTTCATATAAATTTAGAACTAGAATTGGTGGGGTGCGCCAGGCCCGTGCAGTAGTGCAACGCATGGGCGACGCGCGAAGGCCCAGGCAGCAAGCTACCTTGGTGGGCCTTCCCCCTCAAAAAATAAATTTAATATCGTGTAGGCCATTGGCCTACATATCAGATATTAAACTGATAAGAACAGATACTACACTTGATCTTAGCCAAAAGGCCGAGAAAGGTATGAGCTTCAACATTGCTGGGCCTCCAATTTTAATAGTGATTATTCACAGCTGAGTTTCTTGTAATAGGCGATGTGGGACAATTTGCTTACACAAGAGACTAAACTTTATCTTGTATTGTTCCTCTTGCTTGTACATAAGATGTAACTGTACGTGGTCCTCTTTTCTTTATCTTGTATTGTTCCTCCAAGTGCCAAATTCACATCTTATCCATCTTTGATAACTAATATACTAAAATTAACTCCTTCCATAAATAATAAAAAAAAAAACATGAAGGGAAATAGTTAATTTAACCAAGTCTTCTTATCCACATCAAGGTCAAGAGCAAGTTAGAAAGGTTTTCTCTTTTCCACTTCTTGCTTACTGAAATTTATGTGAATGGTCTTGAAAACTCTTCAAATCTTATTTGGTCTGATTAGACATGATAATGGAACAAATTCATACTCTCTTCGATTTTTTTATATTTTTTTTAGATTTCAAGTATGAGCAAACATCTTAATCTGATAATGAGACTTTACTTTTTCTTGAACATCTCTATCTAGTATACATGAAGGGTGCATTAAAAAAAATCTAAATAAATCAAGAAAATCACAAGTTAAGAGTATTTAAGCCAAAGGGTGTGTTTGCTTTGTTGGATTATGAGTAGTAGTTTTATCTCATTTCTTTGATTCATGTGACACTGACCCGTAATGGATTGTTGGCCTGATAAAAAAAAAAAAACTCATATTGTCACATAAATGAGGGATAATTGGTCACATGAGGAAGCGTCGAGTTAGTTGTCTCATGAATGAAGAATAATTACTTATATATGTTGTCCATTAAAGCAAACATGTCCTAATTTTGATTATGCCTCATCCACGAAATCCTTCAAATCATGAGTTCTGCATATTATGTTTATGGCAGTGTATCGAGAGGCGTCATGGGCAATATCTTTATCTTGAATTGGTTGATCCCACTTTATATATTCTCTAATTAGCTAATCAATACGTACTCCAAGACCAGTGAGAGACAATTAAGTATTAATATAATAATAGTTTATTCTAAGGGTGGTTCGGTACGGTATACCGACCATACCGAACTATACCGTTATCATATCGAAAATTTTGATATTGAAAAAATTCATACAGTTACCGTACCGAAATTTTGGTATACCGTAATCTCGGTATACCGAAATTTTCGGTATGTAAAAATTCATACCGATACCGTACCGTAATTTCGGTATACCGAATTTTCGGTACGGTATATCGGAATATCATACCATATCGGTATACCAATTCATATAGAAAATATTAAACCATCATTTCATATCGAAATACCGGTATACCAATTCATACCGAAAATATTGAAGCATTGTTTTATATACCGAAATTAATTTTTTAAGATTTATTTTATTTAAACTTTAATAATTAAAGTTATTTTAATTTTAAAATAATATAAAATTATTATTTTATTAAGGTTCGGTATTTCGGTATATCGATATACCATTTCATATCGAATACCGAAATTTTTTCGGTATACCGACATACCGCGGTATGATCATTTTCCATACCGTTACCGTAACAAAAACTTCGGTACGATATCATACCGTACCGAAAATTTCGATAATTTCGATATTTTTTCGGTATGAAAAGCTCGGTATACCGAAATTTCGTTATATTTGCCCACCCCTAGTTTATTCACATTGAAAACTGGAGTAAAATCTACACCCCTCCTTCAATTCAAACTAAAAAATTCATCAATTCAATTAATGTCAAATCTATACCTAAGATACCTAATATGCCCTAAATAATTAAATTAAACTAATAATTACATATTAATATCTTTAACCTCCCTCATAAATTAGGAAATTTTAATTGACTCATAATTTCCCAAAATTCAATATGTTTATACCGAAAATGCAATATTCCCTCAATCTTCTCATTTTCATCAATATGTTGATCTTATTTTGATCTGTGTATTGTTTATTATATTCAGCAAGCAATTTTCGGCTCTGCCATAGCCGCCACGGTCATAACCGGACAAATGGAGCCCCTGCAATCACTTCAATCTTCACCCACCGTGTGCGGCCCCTGCCATCTCTCTGACGAAGACGACGACCTCCACATCTCCGACGAGCCTAATTAGAGAGCGGTTCCATCTGCGCCGACCATCGCGGCCTCCATCTTCGTCGTTGGCCACCGATCTGTACGAATCTGAAGATGAAGTTGTTGTCCACCATCAACTCCGTTGCCTCCTCCATAGCCTTCGTCGTCGTTTGCTTTTGAGTGCATGCGATTTGTTGTGCGATTCCAAGGCAATTTCACGTTTTGCGATTTTGAGTTCGATTTCAGAGTTCTTTTGCTTTTGAGTGTGATTTTAGGGTGCAATTTTAGATTTGGTTGCATATGTATACCAATTTATTGCATATATTAAGAATATTAAGAAAATTGAATATAGTGATGTGTATAGTAGAATAAAGGATATTAAGAATATTAAGAAAATTGAATATAGTGATGTGTATAGTAGAATAAAGGAGGGAGTATTATACTATTTTAAGGCGTTGCATAACATTAATAACAGTTAAACATTGATTAAAAAGTAACTTCCCCATATAATAACAGTTACACATCACAATTACTAAGAAAATATAGTAATCTGAAGAACAAATATGATGCAATAAATAAATGACTATGAACAATCGAACTTTTATAACTAGATTTGGTGGGGTGCGCCAGGCCCGTGCAATAGTGCAACGCATGGGCGACGCGCGAAAGCTCAGGCAGCAAGCTACCTTGATGGGCCTTCCCCCTCAAAAAATAAATTTAATATCGTGTGAGCCATTGGCCCACATATCAGATATTAAACTGATAAGAACAGATACTACACTTGATCTTAGCCAAAAGGCCGAGAAAGGTATGAGCTTCAACAATGTTGGCCCTCAACTTTTTATATTGTATTTTCTCAGCTCAGTTTCTTATAATAGGCGATGTGGGACAATTTGCTTACACGAGACTAAACTTTCCCAAAGCAACATTAAAACTGGATTCGCAATTTTGCAGGCGCGATGAAAACGAGATATTTTCTTAACATTGCTCTTTACTCTTTACCACACCATAAGATTATCGGATTTAGTTTTACATAGATCTCGACTACGGATTTTGAATTTTAAGATCGGTTTAATTTCGTATACCCAGATGTTTGTAAATAGTGTAATCATCCTCCTTTTTTCTCTATCTTGTATTGTGTTCATCCAAGTGCCACATATTCACATCACATGATAGACTTATGAAAGCGGTAGGGAGAGAAGATAGAATAAAAGTGGCCGATTACAACTTCTCTTCTTTGATAACTAATATATTAATCTGATGATCCAGCATCTATATTACAGTACATGATAAAACTAGCTCCTCGTTTTCTTGCAAAAGCCAAATCGAAAACAAGAATTACACGGGACGGGAGGGAGAGATTGTGGAAAAGCAGATCGCCATTGAACTTTTGCACGCAATTCCTCCGCATCCCTATCACAATTCCCTTCATTTCACCCATATTCTACACTACAGTCCCTGTGCAAAACACCTTGTCAGACCCCTCACACTATAGTATTTGAACCCTTGGAGAAGTTGAACAATCTAATATTTATACAGTTTCTTGCCATTAATCCTCTGATCTTTACGGATTACTATTCTCTGTCTGGCTATTTTCAGGATGAGCACTGTCATCGTGAACTATTTTTTCCACGGGGTTCTCCTCAGCCCACACGGATGCATCAAGATATCCGAGCTCAAAAAGTTTATCGAGAACATCGTCTGCTGCTGGTTCAAGTGCCCAATTAAAAAGCTGCAAGTAAGCAAAATAAATCAGTCTAAGAAATTTGTGGTTACAACATACATAATCTAGAGGCTAAGATTATTACCTGTCGAGGAGTTGCCCTGTTTTCTGGGTTGCAATCGGGGCTGATTCCGATCCCTTGCAGTCCCAATTGGCTTGCAGGAAATGCACAAACACGTACCTGTAACATTTCGATATTATATTTTCACCCTATCGCTCTCTATATATTATATATATATCACACACAATTATATATTTATAGTTGAAAAAGGTACCGTCTGAGCAGCAGAAGTTGGGGGCATGAACAATGTCAACCCCCCATCAATACATAAACGGTTGCGAAACATAGTTGCTGGCCTTGGAGCAAGATATCTACATTGAAATTACTTTTAGTTCGAAAAATTCTATAATCTAAATTTATGTCTGCTGTGGAGAGAATTGTTACCCTGGAATGAAAGATGAAGTGAAGACTGCATTGATCAGATCTTCTTTAGAGTCAAATTGATCGACCAGTAAAGCCCTCGGCTTCCAAAGAATCTCCGTCACAGCAACTTCATGAAACCACAATATTATATTAACGTGCAGCCTCTAGAAAGCAGTAAATATTATTTCTCCAACAAGAGTATGCATCATAATCGATTGACAACATTATCTAGAGATTTTTACATTCGAAGTGTAATTGTTGAAAAGAAAAATGGCCAGGACAACTATAGAAAATAAGTATTTATTAGATGCAGATCGTGCTCTTCTGCAAAAGCCTTGTGCAATCTGCTTCAAATATAAATGCCAAGCAACCACTTGAAACAATTAATATAAATGGTAAGGGCACAAGAAAACCAATATTCAGGCACAGTGTCAATAAGTGAAAAATATGATACTGTTCAAGTAGCACGTCTCTGTCTTACCAACAGGTGAAGGCGATGAAGATTATTCAGCTTGACTCTAAAAATAATGCATTACACAATGGTGCAAGGAAAATAATACTCACCACGGACTCTTCCATTGGACCTGATATGAGCATCATCCGGCAAAAAGTTGTCCAAAACATCTTTAAGAACAGCCTGTGCCAAAAAAACACATCTGGATGTTCAAGTGGTATGATTATAGAAGAAATAAGATATATGGAAAATCATGCTATTAGAGCTACTTGATGCTAAACCATGTGAAAATTATTCAGACTGTTAAACAGCAATATCTAAAAATGCAATTTGTTTGTAGAAAACAGAAACTTAAAAATGCTTTTCTTATATTCTTTTGATGTAGTCTAAGATACGATCAACTGCTTAAATCAGATTTTCAGTAAACAAACTGTCTACCATTTTTCTAAGTCCACATGGCGCTGCTATAACTCAGCATATTATAGGATAACTGGTCCTCAATTAAAACAATATCAGTTAAGAAGATTAAGAACAGAGATTAATTAATCACAGCATACCAACAAGTGTGTCTTAAGTCACCACTATTTGTGCTTATGACGAAGAGGCTATATATTTTCCATAAGGATAACAGCCGACATGATGAAATGTGGACTCCAAGGAAGACAATGCTAAACAATACAACTACTAAGTCATGTTTGCATTCCAAATAGTTAAAAGGAATAGCCTTGATTCCCACTGGAGGTTTTACATGCTTTCTTCCAAAATAAAGGGAACGAAGCAAAGAGAAACGTGTGATTCAGACACTTATTTTGTCTTATAGTCCTATTCTAAAGCTTATGTTTCACTATCATATTTCGGAGTTCTGCTCAATGTTCTGATGTTTCAATCCAAAATTCCCTTTTACTTCCTATTATCCAAAATTAATCAGAATTTTATTTTGTATGAGAATAATGGAATATGTTATACCCCAAGACGGAATGCAGTCCCTTTCAGCCTACAATCTTCAGCCAATATTTTGGTAGCTGTCAGTGCTTCCTGCATACTGGCTCCAGAGGCTATCGCTGCACAGACAATGGCGCCAGCCGACGAACCAGCCAGTGGTGTGGTTTCCTGTCTCAGAGAAGAGTATCATAGTCACAAAAGGAAACATACATCTTAAGAACAACACAGACACTATATTGCTGATGGGAAAAATGAAGTACTTGATGTTCGCAAGAAAACAATAACTAGAAGTTCAATTAAATTTTATTTTCTTAATCCAGCAAAAAAACTTTAAGAAAATTCCTATGTTTCTAAGAGCCCCTGTCCAGGGTTGAACCCTGGGATTTGACAGCGGACTTAAAAAGCCACTTACAGACGCTTTACGCCCAATCATTGCTTCTTCTCTGGGAAAAGAAGTTCAAGACCCGTGGGCCTTCTACCTCCACGACGCATAGCTCAGTCAGGCTTTCGCCCAAGCTTGGTTAGATAAACTAATGAGTTGTAAATTAAATACGAAAATATCAAGCTATTCAGGCTAGTTCATCAAACTCCCTCCCCCTTTAAGCTTTGTTAAACCTTATGGTGCAGTCCTACAATAAGAAATTCAAAGTGCAGTATCCAAAAGGAAAGCATTAAGCATTCAATTTGAGCTTTCAAACTACCAACCAGCCGTAAGACTATCAAACTCTCAGCAGGCTACAAGAATCAGATGAATTTTACAAGATGTTTAGGGTTCATTTGATTGTAAAACAACTGTAGTCTCATCTCCCGGTTATTGTAATTTGGGAAAATCAATTTCACAACACCAAAACCTAAATCAATTAGGAATTTACACAATGCAATGAAGATATGAATTGAGTTCTTACGAAGGAGAACCTTGATATAACCATTCTCAATGAGAAACTGAGCCACTCCAAGATGATAAGGAAACAAAAGCCCCGCGGCGGAGAAACTAAACCCAGGGCTAGTAACAGCCTTCCGCTGCTGCTCCGCCTCCACATCTTCCGCCCTCTGCTCCCACACCACCTCCGGTTGAACCACATCCTCCACGACGGCGCCAATCCCGTCCTTCCTCCGCCGCCTCCACCACCACTGCCCCTCCTTCTCCTCCGCAATCATCTCCATCATCATCACCTCACCCTCTCTTCCCCTATCCAAAAATTTCCCACTTCTCTTCAAAATCCGAGATGCGATGCCTAGGAAGAGTTCCCCGGTCGCAACGGAGAACGACCTATTTTCATTCTCCGGCGGTGGCGGTATCGGCGGTGGAGGCGTGAAGCTCTGGCTCTGCGGCGGCGTGGCCTTTGTAGAGAAAGCGAGACTGCGATGTGAGATTAGGCCGGTAACGGTGGTGGAAGGGGGATGAAACAAGATTGACGACGCCATGATTCGCTTCGCGGAGGAAATTGTGGGCTGTTGGATTGAATGGACCCTCAAAAACATTGTAATTAACGCAGAATTCTTCATTTAAAACTTGTGAATTTCACAATTACACATATTAATTCACTTTCAACCTAATTTTTAGGCGGCAGACAAATTTCGATTCATCTTATCTTTTCACGAAATTACATTTATACTCATTACCAGAATTGGTGGAATCTTATCAACCATAATTCACAGATTTTTCCTGTCTGCTCAATTTCTGGAAAACACAATGAATTGAGCCCATTTGCAGGTATACTAATTAGATGATCATATTTTTAATCTAAATTTGTTTCGAAACTATTTTTGTTTAAACTCTTTGTATTAGTGTATAATTCTATACTAACACTTTTAAGCAACTAATCTAAGAAGGATATTGTTATATGTTCATTTCGATTTGTTTTATAAAAAAAAGATATCAATGAATTTCTATGAAATGGTTTTACAAGGTTCAAATAATTGTTTTAATTGTGTAATATCATTCAGAAATAAAAATCGACGTTATCAAAGAATTTTTTGTAATTATTTCTAGTATGGAATGATTCAATTACTCACTTTGATCAAAAATTTAATTTTAAAAAAGTATCATGTTAATTAAATAAGAAGGGTTTCCATTTTTTTAAAAGTACAATTATATAGTACCTAAAAAAAATAGTTTTCATTTATGAAGTCTCTTACCAACAACATCCTACCTACACATAGAGTGAGGATAAAAAAAATGTGGTAGATATACCATAAATACTAACTACGTCAAAGAATCCCTGTAATTTTCAAATATATAATGACCTTGCCTACTCTGATGGATATCAACAAGTAACTGCACGAATAGTAAAGGAATCCCTACAATTTTAAGATATATAATGCGACGCGAACATTTCAAAGTTTGTCTACTTCCGTAGATATTACAAGCAACTGCACAAATAGTCGAGGAATCACCGCAATTTACTGAGATTTGAGCCTCAAAGGTAAAAAAGAAGAGATTATTACAGATTACATAGAATCTTGTACGATTTAAATATTAACTAACACCAACAGAGAGCTTAAAGCGAAAAAAGTAGCGAGAAATCATACCTGAAAAAGAAAATGCTATGAAAGACTAGCAAGAATATTGTACGTTTAAATATTGAGTGCATAAAATCTCTGCAAAAAAGCGAAAAAGAAAAGCCATGAAAGAGGATGATTCCAAGTCCCGCGTGTGTTTGAAATTTTTTTTGTTAAGTGCAAAGTCTGAAATTTATTCTAATGTAAGACAAAAATAGAAAATGGTATCCGTGGTGATTTAAAAAAAAAAAGATGTATTGATAGAATGTATATGTATTTTTAGGGGTGAATGTAGTTAAACGATAAAATTCGAATGTTAAATTCCAAAGTAGAATAAAACAAGGAACGTAACGTTCCACGTCCGGACGTGTGAGTTCAAAACAAACATGTCTTTACGAAATACCACAAAATAAATATCTTTGATTTTCCAAAAGTTGCAGTGGTACATATACAACTAAAATATAGGTGAATAAAAAGAAAAACCTACAACTAAGCATTATACATATACAAAAATATACAAATACAGAATCGACTATAATGTATATCTTCATAATTCTATTTCTAGAATAATAATACATCGAAAACTTACAAATTAATCATTGATCTAAAAAATAATCGAACATGAAATAGAGATGTGAGATGATGAAGATGACCAATTAGATTAGAAAAAAATTAGTGATTCTACCATTAAACAATTAATCCAAAAGACCATAATCCATAAAAAAAAAAAAAAAAAAAGGTGATTAATATGAAGTAGGTATAAAGGAAAAAATTAATAGCTACGAATTGTCAAACTTACCGAACTTAACAAAAAGAAAAAAAATGATAAATAGATGAAAATATAATCAATGGTCGACAAACTTTTGCACCAAGACCAGAAATGGTAATGTGATGGTGTATTATAGATTTACAGATTTGTTATTTTGAGGTTGAGCATTGTCATCGCGAACTATTTTTTCCACGGGATTCTCCTCGGCCCACACGGATGCATCAAGATATCCGACCTCAAAAAGTTTATCGAGAACATCGTCTGGTGCTGGTTCAAGTGCTCAATTAAAAAGCTGGAAAAGAAAACAGTCTAAGAACTCTGTGGTTACATACAACATACATAATGTAGAAGCTACGATTATCACCTGTCGCGGAGTTGCCCTGTTTTTTGGGTTGCAATCGGGGCTGATTCCGATCCCTTGCAGTCCCAATTGGCTTGCAGGAAATGCACAAACACGTACCTGTAACATTTCGATGATATATCTATCTATCGAACACACATAATTATATATGTATATAGTTGAAAAAGGTACCGTCTGAGGAGCAGAAGTTGGGGGTATGAACAATGTCAAGCCCCCATCAACACATAAACGGTTGTGAAACATTGTTGCTAGCCTTGGAGCAAGATATCTACATTGAAATTACTTTTAGTTCAAAAAATTCTACTATAATCTAAATGTATGAGAGAATTATTACTACCCTGGAATGAAAGACGAAGTGAAGACTGCATTGATCAGGTCTTCTTTAGAGTTGAATTGATCGACGAGTAAACCCCTTGGCCTCCAAAGAACCTCCGTAACAGCAACTTCATGAATGAAACCACAATATTCTATCAACGTTCTGCCTCTAGAACTAATGCGATGAAGATTATTCAGCTCGACTCTAAAACTAATGCATTACACGATCCGATAGGAACAAATGGTGCAAGGGAAATAAAATACGAGCACTCACCACGGATTCTTCCATTGGACCTGATATGAGCATCATCTGGCAAAAACTTGTCCAAAAAATCTTTAAGAACAGCCTGTGCCAAAAAAACACATCTGGATGTTCTGATTATAGAAGAAATAAGATATAGAGCAGTAACCACCATTTATCGAACTCCACAGGACGCTGCTATAACGCAGCATATGGTCCTCGATTATAACAGTAAGAACAGCATATCAACAAGGGTGTCTTAAGTCATCACTATTTGTGATTATGATGAAGAGGCTATAGTTTTTCCTTAGGCATCAAAGGATAACAATGCTAAACAATATCCCCTTTTACTTCCTATTATATATCTTCAATCAATTAGTATGAGACGACAAATGGAATATGTAATACCCCAAGACGGAATGCAGTCCCTTTAAGCCTACAATCTTCAGCCAATAATTTGGTAGCTCTCAGTGCTTCCTGCATACTGGCTCCGGAGGCTATCGCTGCACACACAATGGCACCAGCCGACGAACCAGCCAGTGGTGTGGTTTCCTGTCTCACAGAATAGTATCATAGTCACAAAAGGAAACACACAGCTTAATAACAACACAGAAGACACTATATTGCACAGGGGAATAGTATCATAGTCACAAAAGGAAACATACAGCCTTATGTTCCTAAGAGCCCCTGTCCAGGGTTGACGACGGCGGACTTAAAAAGTTGTAAATTAAATACGGAAATATCGAGCTAGTTCATCAAACTCCCTCCCCCTTTAAACCTTAAGATGCAGTCCTACAATAAGAAATTTAAAGTGCAGTATCCAAAAGGAAATTAAGCATAAAGAATTTTGTTATGGAATGTTGCACTTAGCTATTCCAATCACAAATGATAAAACAAGACAAACAAGAACGCAATGAATTGAACAAGCAAGAACACGGGATTTACGTGGTTCAATCAAATGATCTACGTCCACGGAGGATAGAGACTCTCTTTACCAACTTGAACAAGGTACATATTACAAGTATGAATCACTTAGAAAACTTGCTCACTCTCTCTCGATTCAATCTCACAAAGTCTAACTCTCAATTTATGCACTTAGTGGTGTATTTATAGAGATACAATGCCACTAAAAACTGTCAATAACTAACTAACTACCTAACGGAAATAACCCCTCATAACCAACTCTGAAATAACAAAATTAGGAGAGTTATCCCTAGTTGATCCTAGTCAGATGACTAAACCTATCATCAGATGACATCTCAATATTGCATTAATCCTAACAAATTCAATTTGAGCTTTCAAACTACCAATATCAAGAATTGAAAAAATGTCAGGAATTTACAGAATAAATAGAGATATGAATTGAGTTCTAGAACCTTGATATAACCTTTCTCAATGAGAAATTGAGCCACACCGAGATGGTAAGGAGACAAAAGCCCGGCGGCGGAGAAACTAAACCCAGGGCTCGTCACAGCCTTCTTCCGCTGCTGCTCCGCCTCCACTTGCGGTTGAACCGTGTCCTCCACGACAGCGGCAATCCGCCGCTGCCCTACCTTCTCCTCCGCAATGATCTCCATCATCGTCACCTCGCCATCTCTTCCTCTGTCCAAAAATTTCCCACCTCTCTTCAAAATCCGAGAGGCAATGCCTAGGAAGAATTCCCCTGTGGCGACGGAGAATGACCTAGTTTCATTCTCCGGCGGCGGCGGTATCGGCGGTGGGGGCGTGAAGCTCTGGCTATGCGGCGGCGGCGGCGGCGTCTCCTTGGTAGAGAAAGCGAGACTGCGATGTGAGATGGAGGACGCCAAGATTCGCTTAGCGTGAGAAATTGAATGGACCCTCCTCAAAAACATTGTAATTACAAAACAGGTGAAAATGTTCTTGATTCAGATTTCGCCATTTTCGTATATACATCAAAACGGATTAATGACGCAGAACGCGGTAAACTCTACCACCTTTTTTCGATTGGAAGTATGGAGGAAGATTTGTGGGTATAGTTTAATGGAGTGAATTCAAAAATTGATAATTGAGTAGACTAGTTTTTAATTTAATGCACTAATCTTTTATTTTTTAAAATTCCTTTACAAATTGAGTCATTTAATATTGGGCCTTTTCTTTATTCCAAACAATGGGCCTTTTCTTTATTCAAAAGGGCGCGGCTAAAGGCGCACACAGATTCTATGAGGACACACAAAATGGATGAGGACACACAAAATGGATGAGTACACCCACGTTGAAATCCCAAAATTACCCTCTTTTCAATTAAAACCTTCATTCTCTCTTTCTCAATTCAGACACCCACCTCCATTTCTCTCTTCACGTCGGCGCGGAGCAGCGCCGCCTACCTCTCCACTTCGTCGCGGAGGCCCACCCACTGCGCAACCTCTCCTCCTCCCCTTCGCGGCCGCAACCCCCCCTCCCCTTCATCGCACCCACGCACGTCGCCGTAGGTAAGTTTTTTTTTTTTTACAATTTTTACAGAAAAAAAATTAGGGTTTTGAAAATTTTAGGAAAATTAGGGTTTTTAGTAGTTCGGGAATTATTTTCGAACACATTGAGTTTGTTTTGGAAAAAATTTAGAACAAATTGCGTATGTTTTGGAAAAAATTTCGAACAACTTGAGTTTATTTTGAAAAAAATTTCGAACAAGATGTTCGACCTTTTTTTTCGGACAAATTTGAGTTGTTTTGGAATTCCTTCCGAACATATTTAGTTTGTTTTGGAAAAAAATTCGAACATGTTTGTTTTGGAAATTTTTTCGAATAGTTGGTGTTTTGGATTTATTTTTGTTGCAATTTGGGAGTTTTTTTTGTTGAAGAATGATGTTTGTTTTGGTGGTGGTGGAGATAATTATGTGAAATAGAATGGGTGGGTGTACTCATCTTCGTTTTTTTCATAAATTTTACCCTAGGGGTATGTGGGACATTTCACATGTTCTGAAAGATTAAAAAATTGTTTGGTGGGTGTACTCATAGGAAATTTGGGTGCCTTTAGCTGCGCCCTATTCGGCCTTTTTTGTAAAACTACTTATGGGCCGATGGTACTAAGTTGTAATTTGAAGTAGCATTTGTTATTATTCTAATTTTTTTTTATTTTTTGTCTTGTTATTATTCTAAATTTCTAATGTTCTAGATTACATTTAAAAGTGTTCGATGCATCAAAATTCTAATTTGGAAGTTAAGTAATAAAACTAAATTATTATCCGATTTTATTTAAGATATTAGCTAATAGTACAGCCTTACACATCGCTGCACAAAGATACATTATTGTCGAATTCACTATTATTTTCTAATACATTATTCTCTATCCAAAGATAGAGCCTTCACCATTGATTCATAACAAAGTTTACATATGAGTTGAACTTTATCGTCTGGTATGCAGGACAATGCGGTGATATTTTTGATTCCCTGAGTTATTTTTCCTATTTCGATTATTTTGAATTTGACTAGTTTTTTTACTTTGTTTTTTGGAATGTTTTAGAGGGTTATACCTTTTTTCTTTGGCCCGAATTTTATCTCTTAGTAGATTTTTTTATGCAAGATTTTAATGACGTTCCGTCCTCTGATTCAACTTGTAACCTTATGACTCTTTTTTTTTTTTTTATATGAACTTTTTTTTTTTTTTGCATATACATATATATAAGCTTGTATTTGTAATATAATATGCACACACTTATTTTTTTGTAAGCAAAAAAAAAAAAGAACTAACAAAAACCATCCTTCTATTAAAGTTAAAAAAAACAAACTTAACAAATTACTTCCTTCAGAAATGTACTACCAATTCTATTTTGAGTGAATAAGTCGCACATAATTTGTTGAAACATCAAACAAGTAAAGAAAACACAACAAATTGAAGTGCAAATGAATTTTTTTAAGGATAGTTTCAACTTTATTACAAATTATCCATCAAACACAAACACACAATTCAACTTCATAACATCGCACATTGTCTCATCAATCAATGGACTCATATCAGTCTAGTTGCAACACTTGTTCATCTATCTTATGGTCTAACACAAATCAGTCAATTTGCTTCATGTTGGTTAATCAATAAGGCTCTTCTTTGATCACAATCATCGGTTTTGTCGATAGAATCAGCGGTGATAGAATTTTAGCTCCAAGACCAATCTCATTTTCCGCTACTAACTTGCATTTCTCGTAGATGAAGACATCATCGTATGAGTGATAACCATAATACGAAACATGTTGGAAGTGGGTGATGAATCTTGCAAGTGGTGATTGAGTATATTGAAGTAGCTTTGATCTCTTCTTCTTAGGAACTTTGTCGGTTTCCCAGATTATTGTCTCCTCTCTTGCCTCTTCACAATCTGCAACAATCTTACTATTGTTATACTCCCTCAATCCCAAGATAACTTTCATAGGTAGATGGACACGTATATAAAAAGTGTAATAATGAGTGAAATTTTGTAAAACTTTATGAATAAAGTAAAAAAAATGAGTTGAATTTTGTGTATGTGTGGATAAAAAGTAATACTAATATTTGTGTAAAATTGAAAATATTGTGAGGATGAATTTTATAAAGAGTTTTTCATATTAAAAATGTGAAAGTAATTGTGAGACGGAGGGAGTATCTTTTATGAATCTAAATAAAACATTAAATATGAATATTGCTACATATTCAAACTAGGGGATGATATTTTGTGTAGTAAATGAACATATACTCCTTCCGTCCTCTACTTGATGACCCATTTTGTCATTTTGAGTGTCCCTTACTTGATGACACATTACCTAAAATAGTAAAAACATTTTAAAACAATTTTCTTAAAACATCACAATATTACAACAAATGTCACTGTTTTATTACACTAAAAAGTAACTTTATTATTGTTTATAAAGTTGAAAAATATTTACTACCTCAACTTTATCTTTTATAATACTAGTAATAAATAATTCATTTGTTAAAATTCGTACTCAATAGTTTTGTATCATCAAGTAGGGGACGTATGGAGTATTAAATGTAAGAATCAAATTTAAGTTTAATTCACAAAATATAAATAATGCCATACATATGATGTACTTAAAAAATTTGTATCTAAACAAATGATAGTAAATTTTATTTACCTTGTTCCTGCTTTATCTGAAAATTTGCATTCCCACGTGAGAAAAACGGATGTTGTAATTCAGTTGACCAATCCTCATCACCACTGAATTCTTCAATTTTTACATTTACCTCTTGTGTTTTACCATCATCATGATCAGGAATCAGTGGGATGGCTACAGATGGCTCAAAAGGTAAATTTCCAAAAATCATCCCAACTTGTGTAATTGAAACTTGACCATCCACATTTTCATACATATTTAAGTTGGAGGGACTTGTTTGATCACCAACACACAAATATTTGGGTGCAGTAATTTGTGTACCTTGACTACTGGGAGGAGGATTGAGATTAGATTTCGTCGTCTTTGATCTGCATCGTCTGCAAATTACAACTGTAGTCGGGTTCAAAGATCGCCAAGTTGACGAAGCTGTTTTATCAATAGTGAAATGATCGAAAATAAGTAATCGAGATAAGAAAATCATCATTGTAATAAATCGTATACCGATGCAGAATTAAATTGATAGAAAAACATATGCGACGTTGTCACTTCTGTGACAACAACACTCGCGAGTTGCACAATTGAAATCTCAAACAAATTAAACAAGCATAGATTATCGAGAATCGCTAATTGTGAAAATCAACCCTGTAATAAACTATATACAACTGTAGAACGACAAAAGATATACATTAAGCTGCAAAACACGTCAGTTATTCTTGGGAGTTGTCAAATTCAAAACTCAAAATCAACAATAGAATCGTTAACAATTAAACAAGCATAACAAAATTTAGTATCATTGGAACAGATTATTGAGAATCGATAGTGGCGAAAATCAAGATCGTAACAAATCTTATACAGATACCTGATTTTTTTTAAAAATTATACAGATACATAATTAGACAACGATAAAAGGTAATAGTGTGAAATGCATCGAGTAACACTTGAGAGTTGCACATTGAAAACTAAAAAAATCAACAATAGAATCGTTAACAATTAAACAAGCCTAACAAAATTTAGTATCATCAGAACAGATTATTGAGAACCGATAGTAGCGAAAATCAAGATCGTAACAAATCTAATACAGATACCTGGTTTTCCTTTTTTAAGTATACAAGTACATAATTAGACAACGATAAAAGATAATAGAGCAAAATGCATCGAGTAACACTCGAGAGTTGCGCATTGAAAACTCAAATAACAAAAGTCACGAAATCATCGAAAAAAGAAAATCATACCATAATTCAGTAACTCAGTAACGTTGTCTCAAACAATGAATCAGTAAATATTATACATCCAAAGTATATTTATAGAACAAGAAATCTTGCTAAATTAGATAAATTTTACAATTAAAGAATTTATAAATAATAAATTAATAGAAAACTCACATGCATATCCACATTTAGAACAAGGCCATTGTTTTTTGCCTCTTCCCATGGTTTTGAATTAGAGTGAAGATGATCTTACTCTAAATAAATAGTAACATCTTAATAGAAATAAAATTAAAATTTCACACTCAACACATGAGTGAGTATACACCTGTACACATTAATTATTTAATTCTTGTATTATTATTACATATTACTGAAATATGTATAATGTGCATAACAAAATAATAGTGAAACAGCATTATAAGAACAAAATATAGAGTGGATAGATTTAAAGTGCATTTACTTTTTTTTTATCTATACAAAAATTGCATTTATTTTGAGTGAGCTGTTTAATTTCTTTTTTATCTTTCTTTTTCCCCAACGATAATACGACAAAAATACAGGTACTTATTTCACGCAATGTATACAATCCATTGATTTGAAATTTTCACAATTATAAAGTGGATCATATAAAGATGAAATTTAAAATTTGATTTTTTTTTTAAGTCCTTCATGTGTTTATTTATTTCCCTTATAAAGTAGATTTTCATTAAATGTAATTGTCATTATAAATTTGAAAGTCGATAAAGTTTTTCCCTGTATATCCATTTGACTGCTGCTTTTATATATTAAAAATATTAACTAACATTTAAAAATATAATATCTTAATTATACTATCATTATTGAGAAATAAATGCACACCCATTTGAGTAAGTATATTAATTAAAAATTAAATGCACTTATTTTCGATAACGGGATTAAATTTAGGATGACAAACAAAATTTAATAAAATAGTCTAATTCATTGAGATGGGAAGTAGTATTAATTTCGAGAAAAAAATATATTTTAGAGGTAAAATATACTCTCTATAATTAAATATTTTAAAGGTAAAATCTAGTGAAATAGGTGAGAAAAATAAGTAATTAAATAAAACCAAACGGTTGGTGAAATGAATGCAATTAGAAAAAAAGTAACCGTTGAACCACCTAAAGTTGTCGTCTTGCACGCAAATAGGGTGTCTCTCTTGTCTCATTATTACTTTCACATGTTACAAAATAAGAAAATTGAATTTTAATGGATAATTTTGTAATACTTTATATATAAAGTAATAAACTGAGTTGAGAATTGCATATATGTGGAGAAAAAATAATGATATTTCTGTAAAATTAAGAATATTGTGAGGGTAAAGTTTATAAAACGTTTTTTCATTTTAAATGTGTGAAAGTTATTGTGAAACGTCCCGAAAAAAAAAGTGCAAAAGTAATTGCAGGACGGAAGAAGTATAATACTCCCTCCGTCCCTGAATAAGTTTCTCACTTCTTTTGGGTGTTTAGATTAAGAAATATGATAAAATAATAGATGTAGTACAAATGATGTGATGGTGAGAGAGAAAATAATAGATTAGTACGAGATGAAGTATGATAAAATAATACTCCCTCCGTCCGTCTATAGGTGTTACGTTACTTTTTGGCACAGAGATTAAGAAAAGTGATTAAATAATACATATAGTACAAGTGATGTGATTGAGAGAGGAGAGAGATAGAGAGAAAAATTAAGATATAAAGTGAAGTGTAAGAAAAAATACTTACCAAAAAAGGTATGAGAAACTTATAGGCGGACGGACCAAAATGGTAAAATGGAAAGCTTATAGGCGGACGGAGGGAGTAGATAAAGTATAAGTGATGTGATTGAGAGAGAGAAAATAATTTGTCAAAAATAGAATGGTAAACTTATTGTGAGACATTCAAAAAAGGAAAGTGGAAAACTTATAGTGGAACAGTGAAAGTACAATTTAATGCATGAGACGTGACACTTTTACATGTATTACATCTTATGCATGAAACTGTCCCAAACAATTTTTTTTATTTTGTATTTTATATTATACTTTGGGATAGGTATACGTACTAGTATTTCTTGTATAACAAAAAGTAAATGATCTACTTTTAAATAAAAGACACTTTGTGACATATTGAAAACTAGATTTTTTAATACATATATATTTCAATAACTAATTAAAGTTATGATAAAAATAAGTTGACATTGAAACCTAGATGAGTGGGGGACAAAGACAGTCCATTTTGCTCTTCAACTTTTTTACAAGTCAAAAAAGCACATGAAAACAGCAATAAGCATCCATGGTCAAACTAAGCTAACCTTAATATATATCATTAGGTTTCAAGACCTATTTGTCAAAATTTTATGTGATACTCGAATTTACATAAACTTTTTTTTTTTTTTTTACATAGTATTATGTTGTACATATAAGGTGTCTTTTAAAATTATAACAATTTTTAAACAATGACATTAAAAAACTAACATGAACCTAATTTCACACAAGTGTTACCAATACAGTCAAACTAATTTTAAAATAGAAGTATAATACGACCCTCTCATTTTCCCTATTGTCTTAGGTAATTTTTTTGTAACTAATGGGTGTACGTTGTAGCACACCCGTTTTTTTTTAAAAAAAGCTTGTGTATATTAAAAAAAATCATCATCCACCTAAAATCAAACCTATGACATTTTCAAAGATAAAGAGAGGCTTAGCCATTAAACCATATTCAATTTTATTAAATAATTTGTAAAATATACATATTTAACCCTTTACAAAAATTAAAATTCAGTTAAATTATCAATTCAAACCTTTTTAATTAAAAGAAAATCGATATTTTTGTCTTCTACTTATTAGCAACTGTTTCACAACTTATCTTTTTTCTGTCGACCTCTATCTCTCTGTTCCATCTTGTCGTTATGCTTAACTCTTTATTTAATGGTCGAACCCTCTAAGGTGCAAACAATTTCTATGGGGCCATGTCCATACAGAGCGCAAAAACTCTGGCTTTAAACGGGACCCCCGCAAGTGGGCGGTGGGATTGGTCCCCCGGGATTAGTCGGTCATAGAATCGGATACTCGAGACTTAAAAAAAAAAAAAAAAAACTCTTTATTTAATGGTTTCAGTTATTTGTCTGCAGGAGAGCAGGGGTACAAGCATGCAAAGCAGGTAAGATGGGAATTAATTATAGTATTGAGAAAGTTGGTAACATGGGAAAATGATTAATCAAACAGGGAAAAGCCACTGGTAGTACAAACACCATGCACGCTCTTTCAACCCCACTAATAAACTCCTCTATCCCAAAAAGTCTGAATTAAAGCTTTCCCACATTAACAACAAACTAGTCTATTTTTTTCAGTTCGATTTTTCTATTTCACTATCCTGAATTTTTAACACGGATCGTTTTAAATATTATAGGATGTTGATTATTTTTTTAATATGACATATGTTAATTATGAAATAAAATATAATGTACGTGGAACGCTAAAATTGATACGGTGATCTCGTACAATCTTTTTCCTTCTTTTCAATTCGATTTCAATTTTTAATAGTATGATGGTACATAAAAACTTGTGATTCACTGTAATACTTTTGTGTGCAACAAGTGACATTTCATTTGAGACTCTCTTGTTTTGTAGTATAAAAATATTCATTTTTATTATTGGGATATGATCGATTGTCAAATTTAATTATTACTGGATATTTATGTAGGTATACATATGTAATTTAATCTTACAACCTTACTCATTTAGCTGGACACTTTTTCAATAATAATAAAATGTGTGTTTATTGCACCAAAAAAAAAAAATAAAAAAAATTCATCACACATTTAACATATACTCCAGCTAGAGTATTTTTTTTCTTCGTAATTCGATACACAACCTTTTTAAGATTTGAAATTCGATGTATCTACACATTTTTCGATAACACATAAATGATGTGACTATCAGAATCGCATTGAGACCAATGAGTAATTTTTTTTTCTTTTTAATTTTCAAACATTTTTTAATTAAAAATAGATGTGAAATTTTAGATTATTTTTGGTGTAAACTGGAGGGCGCGATCCCATTTTTCTGAGTTTTGAGTACACATGATAATAACTAATTTTATTTATAAGTTTTTATTAATTAAAAATCAAAATTTAATACTCCCTCCAGTCCATCAAAAGTGTATTTTTTTTCTTTTTTTAAGTTTACAAAAAACATACTTATATATTTCATTTAAATAATTCACTTTTTTTGAATATTTTTTCTACTTTACTAATAAGATTGAGCATATACCAAATATATTTTTTACTTATTATTAATTATAAATATATTTTTTATAATTAAAATATGATTTTTTAAAAAATATACTCCCTTCGTCCCGTGATTATTTGCACACTTTCCTTAAGGGGCGTCCCAACATTATTTGCACACTCTAAAAAAAGGAAATAATTCACATAATTTTTACCAATATTACCCCTCCTTTATTTTACTTGGGCAAACAACTTAACTCAATTTATAACTTTAGTCAAATCTCCATCCACTTTAATCAAAGAATTACCAATAATATCCCTCATTTATTCTACCATACACATCACTATATTCAATTTTCTTAATTTCCGTGCCGGTCAAACCATGCACAAAATCCTGGGACTGAGGGAGTATATAAAAAAAATGTGAGCACACTTTTGATGATATAGAGCGGGAGTATTATTTTTAGTTAAAAAAAACGGTTCATTAGTCCTGTGATATATATGTTGTAACTTGTATTGTAATTGATAAACACCTGGTTTTTTTTTTTCAATTAATCTTAATATAGGATGAGAGTGTGTTTAGTAGGAAGATTAATATTTAATCTGAAAAAAACAACGTCATGATTTGCTCTTTCTTCGTCATCTCAAATGTATTTAAAAAAAAAATTGACTTTTGGATTGGAAAAATAATAGTGCAGTGAGGTCATTCAAAGGCATGTGTTACACACACTGACACGCATAATACATATATATATAATTACCTCCAATTTGTATGTTCCAAAAGTGCAAAATCAACGCACGTCTCTCTCTCTCTTTTTTTCTCTCTGGTATTTGTAAATGTGTTTTTCTTGAGAAGGGTTTCTCAGGAGCAATGTTGCAGAGCTTATTTGGCATTCTGTCCACCTCCATAGGATGATCCAACGGGAGGCGGCCAGGTTGCCAAACGAGCTCTGCAAAATTGGTGAGTTTTGTTTTTTATTGCATTGATGTCGAGTAATGATATGGAACCCGATCACCTATATATATCACTGGTATATTTTAATATGTACAAGTATTTGGTTTCCAAAGAAACTCACCATCTGGTTGAAGCATATATAGGGGTGTAGGTGAGTTGAGCCAACTCGCGAACTACTCTTGCTCGACTCGAAAAAAAATCGAAATCGACTTGAAGTTAATCGAGTTCGAGTTTGAGCTCATAAATACTCGGCTCGAAAGGTTCACGAGCCTAATCAAGCTTGAACAATATTTACTATTTTGTCATTATTATATAATTTATATTTATATACGAGTAATGAAGTCGAGTTCGAGTTTATTTTAGAAAAAATACTATGTTTTACAATTAATTTTGAAAATTATATAGATAATCGAGTCGAGTCGAACTCGATCTTTAAAATTTTAGACTCGATCAAATCGAGTTTCGAGTGTAACAATTGAGTTGAGTTTCAAACTCAACACTATTCAGCTCAATTCGACTTGTTTACACTCCTTTGCGTATATATTGAAAAAGTAGTTAAATTTATATTATTTCTTCATAACTCAAAACATCTTTCTTTATTCATGAGATAGCTAGCTAGATGTATCGATCGATCATAAATTGCATGGGGATAAATGGAAATTTTGATTATAAAAAATTAAATAAACATTCAAATTTTAACATTTAAATCAGAAATTAAATCAAGACCTACCCTTTTAAATTGGAATAAATGGAAATTTTGATTATAAATTAGCAAAAACAAACATAAAACGTGGAGATCAAAGATGAGGAAGGGTACAAAGCTTGTAAAAGATTTTTGTGAGTAGTTATGAGAGAGTGAGAAAGTGGGGAGGATATTTGTGATATTTTAGAGGGGTGAACTCAAAATTGGGGGGTGAATTCAACTCGGGGTGAAAACATAATAATTGGGGTATTTAGCCGTGGCCAGCTGTAAAAAGCAAGGCCCGTATTTGGTTCCAACTGTAAAACAGCACCCATAAATAAGGCCCAGCACTTGGGTGTAAAACGGCCCAACGGATCTATCCAGCTGTAAAAAGTAAGGCCCGTATTTGGATCCAACTGTAAAAAGCAAGGCCCGTATTTGGATCCATCCAAGATCCAACTGTAAAACAGCACACTTTTACCCCTTTTACTACCACCCATAAATAAGGATCCGAAATTGAGATTATATACAAGTTTTTTCAGAAAAAATTATCTCTGCGTAAAAATTACGAATGCCAAATTATGGATGGGCGTTTCCAACGCGGCAAGGCAAGCCCTCTTCGAATCTTGGTCCTTAACACCTTCAAGGTTAAAATCATCAACAATTTTCAGTCATATATGATTTCAGTATTAATGCTGTTATTCTGATCATAGTTATATAGAGCTTTGATTCTTAGAAATGCTCTGATCCTCCGAGTATGTCAAATAGATGAAGAAATTATAAGAGAACCTATGATTGGAGTTCACATAACATCCACAAAACGAGGACAGTACAGGGAAAATGATGCTAACATTTCAAACTAGAAGCACGAACTTGATAACCCGAATGCTCAACTAATGGGGGTATGATACTATTATTGTTTGCATTGGTGGCTAGGTATTCTTTTCTCATATTGTTTTTGTTAATAATTTATCATGTTTTATTATTAGAAGAAAGGAGCTTAATGATAGACTCTCTAGGTGCTCTGATCCTCTGAATATGTCAAATAGCTGAAGAAATTATCAGAGGACCTAAGATTGAAGTTCACATAACATCCATGACAGTACAGGACAAATGATAACAACATTTCAAACTAGAAGCACCAACTTGATAACCCCAATGCTCAAGTACTGAGGGTACAATACTATTTTCTCATATTGTTTTTGTTGATAATTTATCTTGTTTCATTATTAGAAGAAAGGAGCTTAATGATAAGCTCTGCCTGGGCCCATAGCATCCCCAAGGCAAAAGCCATCATCAATATTCAGACATATATGATTTCAATGCTAATGCTAGTATTCTGATCATAGTTAGGAGCTTTGAATATGTTAAATAGCTGAAGAAACAATAGAATGATCTAAAAAGGGAGCTCACATAACACCAGAAAACGAGGACAGGACAAGAGAAATGACACAGATGATACAAACATTTCCGACCTGAATCACAAACTTGATGACCCAAATGTGCAACTAATGGAGGTATGATAACATTATTGTTTGTATTGGTAGCTTGGTGCTTTTTCTCATCTTATTTTTGTTATTAATCTATTAGGTTTTATTATTATAGTGCCATCTTTGTTTAATACTAGTCATATACAGTGATGTTGCAACCGGGAAGAACTTACTCCCACACTTATCAATATTCAATAACCAGTTATGACAAATAATCTGGTACAGATCAATTCTTTCTCATTCTCTAAGCATAATGACCTCTATGTTTTTTTTTTTAAATTATTTAAAACATTCTGGTAAAGTATTGATAACTTAGTACTATTGTTTCCGAGAATAAATATTATGCTCCTTTGAGAAGAGTTCTAAACTAGTTGATTTCTTCCCTCTAGTTATTTTAAAGTATTGATTCTAATGCAAATTGATGTCGTGATCCTGTGTGTATTTTGTAGAAAACGAATCTAGAGCAGGGCATAACATATTGCTTTCTAAATAAACATCATTAGCCATATGGCTGTGTATATTCAACTCAATTTGCAATGTGTAGTATGTACAATATATATAGAGGGAGACTCACATTCTAGAGTCTTCCATCTAACTAACTAACTAACAACTATTAGTTAGTGAAAACTACTCTTCTTCTAGAACCTATATTAGTAAGGTATGTGTGTGTGTGTTGCTGCATTCCATGCTGCAACATTATCTGCAACATCTGTGTATTACTCCAACAGTGTGTGTTGCTGCATTCCATGCTTCAACATTATCTGCAACATCTGTGTATTACTCCAACAGGCTGGCTCTTTTCAAAATAAGTATTATTGTTCTACTGTCAAACCTATACCATGAGAAAAGCTCACAAATTTGGGTTTAAATTGGTCTTATATGCAAATCAATCTGCATATGTGATTTGTCAAGCATTTTTCTAGTCGATTCATTCTATCGTTGATGGTCCATTGATGAGTCAATTTAGAGCTTTTATTTAAAAGTGTATTTTCAGTTTCTTGATTAAGAATGTCATTAAGAATTTAGGGCTACTAAGTTACTGCTCTTTCATTTTCCTTTTGTTCACACAAAGGCTTGATTGTCGTCTTGCCTTAGTATTATGAACTTATTTAATGCTGCCCCCACCCTTTTTTCCCAATCTTCTTACTTTGTGAATCTCAAAATTGGATTGTACTTATTTTTGTAGGATCTTGTGCGTTTGGATTTCTTGATGGGAAGAGAAAGGTGGTATAATCAACAAATGTTGTAGACATCCTTAAACTTAAAGTTAAAAGCACAGTATAGAGGGGCACCCAAACGAGAGAGATGAATATCATTGAATTGGTGAGTAAGAGGAGTTGGTAAAAGGCCACATTTACACATGATTTGTTCTTTATAGTGTGTTTTTGCATTTATGTGTGTGATGTTAATTTGATTATGATCTCTTATGTTGTTGCTTTAAATATTTGGTGGATTGTAACACACATGTGCAGAATGTAAAGTAAACAGATGAATTGCACTAATCAAGCAAATAAATGTTTCTGTGCTCATTTTTTGCATTAATTGTCTCTGGAGAAGTTTATGGGATGGTGTAATTCATTAGGTACTCTTAACCTCTAAATGGTAGTTGATTATTGTATGATTTTATTTCATCATTTTCTAAAGAAACCAAATATTAGAAGACCATTGTTCAATCCTTTACCTTTCGTTTCAGTTGCCCTTCAGCGTTGGCCTTATACCCAGAATTTAAAATTCACCAAGTTAATGCTTATGTTAAAGTATATTATGATTCTACATGATTACGCATGATTCTTTTCACGGGATCCAATCTCGGTTATCTAATCTTACATGTTTGAAATTTGGGGAGCAAGAGTTAGAATGTTCGCCTGGAGCTCAGAAAATGTTTGAATTTGTATATATTGGTGGAAATATGTTGCATACTTCTTGGCACAAATACATCTGAATTTGAAGTATTTTCCCTAAGCAACATGACTTATTAAATCTTTTGGAATTTGCAGTGAGTATTTTGAGGCAAAGAAAATTAAAAAAAGGAGAAATTTGAACCGGACTTATGAAGGTAGTTAAGATTATTTTGATGGTTTGCTTCATGCAATATGTCTTTGCGTAGTTTTAGGAGAGGTAATTTAACACGCTCTTCGGCTAGATAGAATATTATATTAAGACCATGACTTTTAAATGAGAAAAGAGAGATAAATTGTTCATAATGATTGATAAATATTATTTCAAGAGCCAATGAGGAGATGAAATATAGAGTTTGAAACCATAAGAAAAGCTGGTTTCAAGAATTTTAACCTTTGGTGTTGTGTCGCATATTTCAATTCATAATGTGTCTGACAGAAGAAGGTATATGTGCACATATATATTTTCCAAGTTTTTGCATATTAACTTGCTTGAAATAATATATTAATTATTTTTGTATAAACCCACCCACTTCACAAGCTAACCATTCTCCCTTTAAGAATGCATGATTTGTTGTTCACCTACCAATATTAGTTATAGGCTCTCCACTGTCAAAAAAAGTATGATCTTGGTCACTGTATCAGAACCTAACTTACAAAGTATCATTCTGAAATTTACTGAAATGAAAATCATGAAATATTGTGATGACATTCATTCATAATTTATACTCGATTTTTCTTATATGTGAAGTACCACCATTCACCACCTTAATAGACATTTTCTGTTTCACAGGTAAAATGTTGGTGCAAAGTTTTACGGAGAGGCTTAGACCTTTGGTAGGGAACAAAAGCTGGGATTACATGGTCCTATGGAAGTTAAGCAATGATCACAGGTAGAGTTCTTTACGACATTAGAGAAAAAAATTCGAAAAATGGTGGGATTTTTCTATTATTTTTTTACTGTTGGATTATCTATAGATGCATTGAGTGGATGGATTGCTGTTGTGCTGGAAGTGAGAATGTTGAAAATGGTGGAGAAGAGCTTCTTCATTTTCAATGCTTTTCTTCTTCTACTACTCTTCCTTGTAGAGATGTCATGTTTCCACATCCAAGGATCAAATCTTGCGATTTACTCGACCTGCTTCCTTCTTCCATGGTATTGGATTCAGGGTAAGCCAGCCCTTCTCCCAAGCTTTCAATATTAGTTGTTTTGTTTCGATTATACAAGGGAGTTTCTAACATCTATCTTTCAAATTGCGACAGAAATTCTAAATTGTTTAAAAAAGATAATTAAATAATCAGACCTGTGAATGATGATCATATGTTGAAGCTTGATAGAATAATCAATAATGTAATCAAGCTTTTGCAGAGTTCATGCACAAACCTTGTTGTCAAACCAAGCTAGTTGGCTCAACTACTCAGATTCGAGTTTATCACAAGTACGTTGTCTGTTATAGTGTTATTAATCTTTCATCACTTTCGAAAAATTTCTGTAATATCAGTCCATTTGCAGGAAACAACTGGTACTCGTGTTTTGATCCCGTTATCTCTTGGATTGCTGGAGCTGTTTGTGACTGAACAAGTATGTTTTCCATTTAATAAACTTGGTTAACAATCATCATCTAATGCCAAAATGGTAAATAGTGTTTTTTCTTGTTTGAATCCCAGGTTTTTGAAGATCAAGCAGTGATTGATTTTATCAGGACCCAGTGCAACTTTTTTATGGAACAACAAGCAATGATTAATGATGACAAAAACGGCGTATTCTTGGAAGGAAGAGCGTATGAGTCGAGCATGTTCACTCCCATGATTGAGAATACGTTTCAGGAGACACAGAATAACATGATGAGCAGTTCATCGTGCAGAAGAGGGACCATGGACGATCAGATGAATGACGACTCCTTTATATGTGAAAATAACCGTTCAGATGATTCTGATCCTAATGACGATGAGGATGATACCAAGTCTAGAAGACGAAACGGGAAGGGCCCCCAGTCTAAGAATCTCGAGGCTGAGAGGAGGAGGAGAAAGAAACTTAACGACAGGCTCTATGCCCTACGAGCCTTGGTCCCTAACATCTCTAAGGTAAAAACCATCATCAAATTTCACTCATATTTTTAGGCCCTGGATTGATAAAAATCCTCAATAGTACTAATGCTATTATTCTGATTGTAGTTAGACAGAGCTTCGATTCTTGGAGATGCGATTGAGTATGTCAAAGAGCTGAAGAAACAATCGGAGGATCTAAAAATGGAGCTCACTGAACATACAGAAAACGAAGACAGCACAAGAGAACTGACACGAGATGATGCCAACATCTCCAGCCAGAGGCACGAACCTGATAACCCAAATGTGCAACTAATGGAGGTACGATAAATAAACGCAATAGTATTATTTCAATCTTTACGTACTTTTAGCACTCGATAAAATGAAATTTCAGCCTCAAGTCGAAGTTCTGCAACTTGGTGGAAACGAGTTCCTGGTGAAGGTATTCTGTGAGCACAGGAGTGGCGGATTTGTGAGGCTGTTGGAGGCGTTGAATTCGTTGGGCTTGGACGTAGGCAATGTCAATACGACGAGACACACTTGCTTGGTATCAAGTATATTCAGAGTCGAGGTAACTTCTAAACCATTTCTACATATTTTTATTCTCCTTGTTACAAATTAATTCCAATAATCATAACTTATTGCAGCAAAAAAACGATGGGAGTCGTGTGGAAGCTGATGATGTGAGGGATCTGTTGCTTGAGCTAACCAGAAATCCATGAAGAATGTAAACCAATATTAATAATTGTTTAGAATATATATTAATATAGCAGATACACAATAATCAGTATTTAATAAGATATTTTTCAAACAATTTATCTATATATCTCATGAAATTTCTTACTAATGAAGAAACTAGTCGAAAATTTGTCTTTATTTTGGTCTTTATTTTATTCTAATGATACTTAAATAAAGAATTTCATTTCTCAATTTTATAGATCCAACTCCGAAATTTTGAGGAAATTATTATGCAAATAAACTGCAAGTGCACAATCAAACACACGTTCAATCTGTTTCATTTTTCGTATTTCATTTGATGTTTCACTATGTTGAACTTTTAACTCGTATCACCTTTTATGATTATAGAGTGTTGACTATTTTTATAAATGACATATGTAGACCATTTAGAAAGTGAAATATAATATCGAACATAAGAAGTGAACCAATGATTTCATGTGATCAAATACATGCTTCTTAATTAGGTAGATCTAGAAGAGATTTGACATAAAAAGTAGCCGCACCGCCTATAGCGCTGTCGCCCAACCCCCGCCTCGTTCAATCTTCTTTCTTTGGACCTTTCAGTTGGATTAGGGGTTCTTTTCAAGATATTAGTAGAGATCAATGGATAGATTCTTCCTAACGGTGCATGGTGGCCGATTGGGTGAGTCATCTGTTCTCGTTTATTTTTCTTTTAGTTTGTGTTTTATATTTTCTGTTGTCGTCGGTTTCTCCGACTTTCTTGCGCTATATGTGACTTGTTTCCTTTTTATGAGACTTTTTTCCCCTCTTTCGAGACCCGATGATGCTTGGGGCTTGAATGTCTCTAAAGGATCTTGGTGATCTCTTATTTTCATATTTTTATCTTTAATTATTTTGATATGTTGATACATTGGTGTGTGGTGTCTCGAAACAAGAAATGGAGATATGTATTTATTTGGTGGACAAAATTTTCACTCGTTTTTTTTTTTCTTACGATTGGAGGGAACAACGACATCGATTTGATTCGTCTCAATTTGTTGATCTAAAACTTATAACTGTTTTATAATCATGTAATGATTTGTAAATCTAAAAAGAAAAAAAGAAAAAGCTTCTTAATAGTATTAATCTATTTGATTAATAATCTATAATAATTATTTCAAGATCTTTTATTCCTGTCCAAAAAAAAAATTCCAAAATCTTCATGTGGACCAAAGTACAGGTGAAGAAATCAACCACGCGCTTTAGAGGAGCGTGTTATACACCGCCTAGTCAATACTCGATGCTTCAGTGTTACTTCAGTTGCTAACTTGCTGCATAATCACTCTACTATACTCCGCCTTGCACCAAATCCATTTTTCCCTCTTTCTCTTTCTACAATCTCCGGGAAACTCTCCGGCCTCCATGAGCCTCGCCAGCAGCCCTTCCGATCAATGCTGCGCCATCCTTAAATCATGCATATTCTTGCTACTAATATCGCACATTCGATTAGCTCAAGCATCAATTCACTTCTACGACCGAGATCCATTCCGAGAAGTCGGCAATGCTCTTCTCCTCTCTGGCGGCAGCGAAGGCATAACCGCCAACGATCACCTCGGCCGCTCTTATATACGGTAGGTAATCGCTGTTTTTGTATTTTTGGAGCGGCTGCAATTTCTAGTCAGATCTAGTCTTACAATTTGTCGGCATTGAATCTATGGGGATTGGCTGTGCCATTTAAGAAAGAAAATGTGTTTGAATTGCTTTATTTTTATTTCATGTGGCTGTTAATTCATAAGTTGAGCTAGAATCGACTAGTCAGTGCCTTGAACTATCATGTTAGGTTGGGTTTTGGTGTACTATGTGTATAATTGGAAACTTGAAACAAAATTATTTGTTAAGTTTTTATCGTGACTGAGATTTGAGATTGCTCGTTGGCGCGGATCTATCTTTGCGGGATTCGGATTTGAGAGTTTGGCCGAGTAGCTTGCTGATATTGAAGTGCATACACATCACATTTAGATTTCTCTATTCCTCTGTTTTTGTGTAATTTTAAATATTTTAAGATGGATCAGTCATATATAATAATTTGATTTATCTATATCTCCTTGTGTGTTGTGTTGTTTGTGTAGATTCATGTAACGTTTCATATGTGTTAATGTCCTTGCGAATATCCATCTTATGTGTGCATCTTACAGTCTTACATATTAGTATTCATTCTTTTATTTTGAGAAATTGCCAATGCTACGATTGTGTTTTCTGATTCTAACCAAGGCCTTTATTGGCAATATGTCACAGCTTCATTGCTTGTTCTAATTTGTTTTAAATTAACTTAGATTTGAGAACATAACTTTCTGGAGGACTAAAGAAGCTGCTGATCATCTCCCAACTCTGGCATACAATGGTGGGTTGGTTCAAGTTATTATTTTTGAGGCAGCTAATCGTGACAATATCGGTGGATCTGCCTATGGTGGCCAGAGATCGATATGTTGCACCCCTGATCTTGCCAAATTGGAAGGGTGCAAACAAGGAGAAGTGATAAGAACACCATCTGCAACTGATAAGAAATGGCCAGTTGTTCTGAATGTTAATTTTAGAGGAAACGCGCTATCCACTCACATGAAAAAGAGTAAAGAGGTCAACATTAAAAATACCGGGATGTACAATTTGTTCTTCATAACATGTGATCCAAAACTCAAGGGAATGAGGGTCACTGGGAAGACAGTGTGGAAAAACCCTTCTGGCTATTTACCTGGTAGAATGTCTCCTCTAATGAAGTTTTACGTATTTATGTCTATTGCATATGCAATCCTTTGTGCTATCTGGGTTTTCCAGTACGTTAAACATTGGAATGACGTTTTGCTACTACAGCACTGTATCACTTCTGTTATTGCTCTTGGGTTGTTGGAGATGACTTTCTGGTACTTTGACTATGCTTACTTCAATAGCACTGGAACGAGGCCTGTTGGAATTACATCCTGGGTTGTAACGATTGGAGCTATAAGAAGAACAGTTTCACGCATTCTTATACTTTCTGTTGCTATGGGTTATGGTGTTGTCCGACCAACCCTTGGTGGTCTAACAACAAAGGTCCTTCTCATTGGAGTCACTTATTTCCTGGCAACAGAAATGCTTAACATTGCAGAGAATGTGGGAAGCATAAATGATATAGCAGGGCGAGTGAGAGTATTTTTTGTCCTTCCAGTTGCATTTTTGGACGCATTTTTGATTTTGTGGATTTTCACCTCTCTCTCAAAAACCCTCGAGCAACTACAGGTAGTGCTTATATATCTGTTCTCACTCTCTTGAGTGAGTTGTATATGCCTGGATCCTGGACTTTATCTGCTAACGACGAATCTCCTTTTTTTTTTTACCTCTTCAGGCTAAAAAAAGTTCTATTAAATTGGACATTTACAGAAAATTCTCGAATGCTCTAGCAATTGCTGTTATTGCTTCAGTTGTGTGGATAGGATATGAGGTACATGCCCATTTCAATTACTTTTCTGTCTTTTGGCTCTGGTTTACCTTTTATTCTATTCAAAATTTCTATACAACCAATCCCTCTCAGTTGAAAAAGCTCAAATTATTATCTCTAGTGAAAATGATATTTGTGGAAAAGTCGAATAAATTAATCTATGCAAAGACATAATCAGTATGATGTTAAAACACAGTTTGTCTCTAATATTCTATGTTAACCATTTCATCTTTTGAATTGAGTCGAACTAATCTTACAGAATGCAGTCTATATGCTTTATGAGGCTCATTTCGTTGCACCAGCTTCTCAATACATTGTCATAAGGCCATATCTCACTGCCTAGAGAGTAGAGGCATAAAAATAAAATTATCAGGAAAGACCGTGAACAGTATGCAGGATATAAAATATTTGAATCTCTAAGAGGACATAATACATAATAAGCATTTTTCTAGCATAATAAGCGAAATATGTTTGTTACACATTACTTTAATTGTGGAAAGGTTCATACAGTTTTTTATCAAGGTTCGCTATTGCTGTGGAAAATACATCTGCTTCTTTTATGATTGATTTTCCCCCATCATTCTCTGTTTTAAACACATCATATCGTGATAGCGTAAACGAACACTACATCACGTACACCAATTATATTCCTGCAGATTTATTTCAAAGCAACAGATCCATTCAATGAAAGGTGGCAGAGTGCCTGGATGATTACAGCTTTCTGGGATTTTCTTGCATTTGCCTTGCTCTGTGTTATCTGCTACCTCTGGGCTCCGTCACAAACTTCCCAAAGGTATGGATACAGTTTGATTCGAATAAATACCATTCCATTTGTACAAATCAAGGTTTCTTTCTCTGAATACTATTCATCTTGTTATGTGGAAATTCGTTTACACATTGTGCTATCCAACAAAGCATATAAATCTAGCATATTGAGCACATTCATTGAAAATTACTCTTCCTAATTTTTATATCGGGACATAAACGCTTTCCAGGTATGCATATATGGACAATAAGGGGGAAGATACAGACGATGAAGAAACCGAATCATTAACAACATCGAAAGGTAGCATCAGTTTAGTCGAGCAAGAGAAGAAGGACGATGACACTTCTGATCAAGAAGAAGCAGAGGAAGGTAAAAGGGAGTAATCGCAATCAGTCTTCGATGATTTATCTCGTGGAATTCCGCAAATGATTGTTTGGTGTAGAAAGAGAGAAAAACAGATTTTGAAGGTCCCTGTATACACTTATGCACAGTTAATTCCTTTTTTTTATTTTAGTGTAGAGACTTTGAAGCACACAACATTGATTCATTGCAAAAATTCCTGGTCTGTTACTGTAAGTTACCACTTGTATCATTGGTTTGGAATGTAATTATATTATAATTGGGATTCAGATATTGCGATTTTCTTTGTCCCCTTTTCCTATATTAAACTAGAATATTGTTATTTTGTGTGTTTGGCAGTTTGTTATAATTTCTTTTCACTGTTGTGCTCGTGATTCAATATTTTACCAAGTATTAGGTACCAGGAGACGAGGCAATCAGCTACCATTTGGCAGTAGCGATAAAGTTATTAAAGGCAAGTAAATATGCCAACGGAAAGTTACCTTTTACACCCTCTATGAAACCTTTTAATAGAATCAATTCAGATCTCAAATTTGTATACTAAATTCATGCATTTTTTGTCAAAAAAACGCGAGTAAAGGACATGCATTAAAAACACAAGACTACTATACTCCAATGCAAAAGACAAATCCATTTATAGATCTTTCAATAATTCTTCGTTTCATAATGTAAGAATAGATCATGTTATTTTATTAGAATTAATATATTGACTTTTTTAAAAAAAAATAGAATTATTGACATTCATAATCCTCTCCTCCTATAAGTATTGGACAATTTCTACGACGTATCACATCTTCACATCAAGATATGGAAACCAAAATTAGAATAATCTGTTACATCATCTTTTTTTCTCTAATCACAATTCATTCTTCCTTTGTATTGAGTCAAAATGCCACAAACACCTCAGTCCTAGACATAGATGGCAATCAACTACAAACCAACACAAAGTACTACATATTCTCCCCAAACAACGGGGGCGGGGGCGGGCTAGGCCTCTCGATCAGGGACCGTCGCCTCCCCTGCCCTCCTAACGTCATCCAAGAAAACGACAAATCTTCGATGGGAATCTCCCTAAAGTTCTTCACGGTGGATAATAAACAGCTGCATATAAATATGCACACTGATTTGAACATTGTGTTTATGGGGGCCACCATATGTGTGCAGTCAACAGTGTGGCGGGTGGGCAAGCCAGACCCGTTTACGCGGCAGCGCTATGTGAGGAGTGGTGGTGTGTTGGGGCGGCCGGGGGCGGAGACGGTGGGGGATTGGTTCAAGATAGAGAGATTTGGACAAGGTTACAAGATTGTGTATTGTCCTACTAGTGTGTGTAGGTCATGCAGAGTTGAGTGTGGGGAAGTGGGGTTGTATGTGGAGAATGGCAACAAATGGCTTGGCTTGGGTGGTCACCCATTTGTAATTGCCTTCAAGAAACTTGCTTGATTTTGATATTATGTTAAATAAACGAGTCAAGTTCCAACTAACTTTAATCGAGCTAAATTTAAGTAGTTTGACAATTTTATACTTAGGAGGTGTTTGCAAACTCTATAAATAGCTTAAAAGCACTTCTCAAAAGTAAAAGTTGTGAAAGGACAGCTTTAAAAAAAAAAGTGATTCTGGAAGCAGTTTGTAGAGTTTCAAAACACCCCTAATAATATATTAGTTTAAAAATTTACAATATCTACAAGATATCAAATACTCCCTCCGTTTTTTATTAAATGTCACTTTGCCTTTTTCAATATTTTTTAAATAAGTGTCATTCTACACTTTTTTTCTTCAAGTTTGACAATTTTACCCTTGTACATTGTACTCCTCCATTTTTTTTACCTTGATTTAAGTTTTTTCCCTTTTGAATATAGTACTATAATATAAATCATGCATAAACCTTAATTATTGTATACATGAATATCATCTACCATATTGACCACATTCATTACTAAACATAAATTTAATATTAAAATTAGTTATCATTAATAAAGGGTAAAATGGTCCATAATTATACTCCCTCCGTCCGCCTATAAGCTTCCCATTTTACCATTTTGGTCCGTCCGTCTATAAGTTTCCCATACCTTTTTTGGTAAGTACTTTTTCTTACACTTCACTTTATATCTTACTTTTTCTCTCTATCTCTCTCCTCTCTCAATCACATCACTTGTACTATATCTATTATTTAATCACTTTTCTTAATCTCTGTATATCTTAATATGTTGAAAATTGTTAAAATGACACTTATTTAAAAGTGGAGGGAGTATAAAAATAATATCTATTACTCTTATATTATATGTTTATCCTTAAACTCTATCTTCAAATTATACCAAACATAAACTACATAAACAATCTTGAATTGAGTATCAAATAGTTTTGATTTGAATTTCCGATATTTAGGGTACGGACATATTCCGCAGTTTTATAGCAAAAACTCTACCGCCAAAGTATCTCAAATTCGTACTAATTAACCATTAATCAATTACGCCTCCATCGATTTTTCTCTCTCGATCGTGACAATTGTAGCCATGAGCAGCAACGGAAGTGGCGGAGATGCAGCGGAGCTGGGCGAAACCCTAAAAGAAGGGGAGAGAATCATCGCGCCGACGCGGCGGCCCGACGGGACCCTCCGCAAGCCTATTCGGATTCGGGCCGGTCATAAGCCCCAGGATGAAGTTGCTGTTTATCTATCCAAAGGCGCTCTTGTGAGTATTTGTGTTTTTTTTTTGGATTTATTGTGTTTGTTTTTCTCGGAAAGTAGCAATAAATTGGTTGTGGCTGTACGGCAGTGGAAGAAGGAGATGACGGCGGTCGAAAAGGTGCCGCCCGGCTATGATCCGGAGGTGGATTCGAAGCCAAAGTCGAAATCGGCTAAAAGGAATGAGAGGAAGAAAGAAAAGCGTCAGCAGGTGGTTAAGAAGTGAACATTTTCCCTTTTTTGTGTCTGTTTGATTTTTGAATAGTAACATGCTCATCGCCCATGGAAATATGGCTTCATTTTTTATTGCCGCATGTGGGAAATAGATGAAACGAATCTAATTCAGCTAAATTAAAGTTGAAAATCGGCAAACTGCCAAGCCCAATTAACTCTGAAGTTCATGTATGTCCTGAATAATTTGTCTCAACGAGATGAAAACTTCTAATTTTGTCATGCTCTGTGAGTTTGATGCTAGTTTTTGATTGAGTCGTTCCACAGTTTGAGCTTCATGAACATATAATAATATTTTTTCAGTCCCATCAAGCATATTGGTATTGTTTCTTCTGTGTATTGTGCATTTATTCGAATGTATTAGTTTTCTCCTCTTAGGAATTTGTCAATGAACATGAAGTCTGTTAGTACTAGTAGTACCAGTAAGCAAGGGAGGGTTTTGAAAAGTGTGTTAATAATAATCTGCTAGTCTATAAGCCAGGAAATTATTGACTGGTTATTCTTTGTTTTATGTTGTTTACTTGTGTGTAGATATTTGATAATGCTATACATTGCTTCATTGTGATCTTAATATTAGTTCTTGCATGCTATCCAACGTGATTCTATTATTCATTCACGTAGTCTACCCCAATTATTTGAGATTAAAGGCTCGGTTTGTTTGTTAATACTTTCTATTTTTCCTTTTGCCATCTGCTTTGGAGGACAGTACACAATTTGTGTTTTAACAAGAATTAAGTTTACAATAACTAATTACTAGTATAACTCTATTCGGTACATAGTAAAATTGTTTTTGTCTGCTAATAATTTTACCATTCTCTGACTTCTGTTGGATGATTAATCTTAGGCTGCCCTTGAAAATGGTGAGAATTCAGAGCAAAATGATGTCTCGTCTGCTGATAATTCAAATGACTTGCCTAAAGATATGGAATCTGTATCGTCAAAAATGAACGGGCTTTCTCTTTCTGGAAATTCCACTTTGGTTACACTTACTACAAACTCAACCGAGTGCCCAACATCAGAGGATCAAGTTCAAGATATTGATAAGAAGATCCGAGCACTGAAAAAGAAGGTAAATTTATAATCTATTAGCAGTACTCTAGTCTGGCTCTGTTATTTAAATAAGTGTTGCATTATTTTGCCCGACTTACTGGACTTCTGAGCTTGCCTTCCGTACATTTTCAAATTAATCCATCTGCAAAGATGTGACCTATTTAGAGGTTACTTAAGTTTACGAATTTCTTCACACAATTGTTACTTATGTTCTAGAAATGAAATTCACTATAAATTATATGTTGCATTATGGAAAAGAAAAGGAGAAGGCTTTGATGATGAAAAAGCATAAGGCTGTGTAGTTCATTTGATTGCACAATTCCTAATTTCCCAATTTCTAGAGTAATTTTCTGTTGGCCACATGATTTAGCAATCCTTTTGTCGTAATAAAATGTGAGAAGTTTGTTATATAATTTCTGTATTTCTCTTTAGATTCGATTGACTGAAGCTCAGCAGCAAAAGAATGTGGTTGACGAGATGAAGCCAGAACAATCGGAGAAGGTTGGCAAGTTACAAGGTTGGCGCAATGAGTTGAAGCTCTTGGAAGATAAGAAATCGCAACTAGGAGCGTGATTCTGTGATGTGTAACTCCTTCCTTGTTCACTAAATGGCACTTTTCCAGGATTTGCACGAGGGTCGATGCTTTTGCAGCTTCGCCTGCGTGATCATGCAAGCACATCTTGATGATTTTTTCTGTATTCAATGTACTGTAACAGGCAGAAAGGTAGGATTGCAATTATTTAATGTTACGAGTCGAGAGTGTTTCAATATTTGAAATTATTAAGTCCCCCATTTTAAAGATGACGGTCCATTTACTCTTTTTTCAAGTCATGATGTGTGGTGGTGTCTTTGAGACAAAATTATTTCACTCAATACATTAGTAGGTGTCAAATTCAAATTTCCATGTTATATGGTTATTGACTACTTCAACCAACATATTGAATGGAATGAAGTTCATTGAGGCATATTTATATACTCTCGCCACCATTCGAGTTAACTATTTTGTAATTTTGAATGTTCCACTGAAAGTTATTCATTTTTTTTCAACACCCCGAAAGTTAAATAGTTATTACACAACATTCTGAATATAACATTCTGAATATTCAGAATCTGGTATATTCAGAATCTGGACAACCATGTGCAACTTTCAAAGGACAATATCCTCAGTTTAATTGACTTATTATAAATCTTACTTTAAATTAATTGTCATTTTAACTATTTGTCAAATTTTCTAATTTCTTGTTTAATTAAAAATATCTTCTCTCAAACTTTTAATTCCTCTACACTCTCCTCTCTTACTTTAAATGCATTTTTGTAATGAACTTATATAATGAAGATTCATTAAGAGTAAATATTTCAAAATTTAACATTTCTCAGTTTGATATTATAAATTTGCTAGAAACGACAATTAATATGAACAGAGAGAGTATGTTTTGTTGAAGGGAATAAAATCATAACAATTTTTAAATATATCGTTTCAAGGGATGTTCCAGAACCATAAAAAATCACAAATGACTTCTATGAACTATTGCTGAAAATTGTTGGGCCTGTAGACATCACATTAAATCTCTTAAACAGAAACAAAAAGCCATTTAGACAACAACATATCTCCATCCTTCAACTCGGAATATGGTGTAGATGCACAGCAAACGGAATTTGAACGTAGAATGGAACCAGCTGTGTAGAGCTTCATCAAAACATGACTTCCGCAATCCTATGAAGATTCAATGTCTGAATCTTCCAACCCTTCTCTATAAACCTCGAAATCCTCAGACTCAAAACTCAACCGACATACTAAGTGGAGTTTAAAGGTAGCCATCTTCATACCCAAGAGACGCTGTAGAGCACAATGATAATTGTTTAGCACTTCGCATCACTCTTTCACATATAGAAGTGAAAACAAGCACAAACCAAATCACAAATTGATGACTAAACTTATGTATTTTATACTCACCAGTATTCGAGAGGCCTCAGGTGATATTGGTTTTCCTTCTTCACAAACAACAAAGTCAGATACAAGCTCCACCACACCTGCACCACATAAATTTTAAATGAGCAGTGAATAGAGCACTTCCAACAAGGAAGAATACAAAATCAAGGCAAACCTTTATTTAAACGAACAGGCATCCCCTGCTTGCGCAAGAAGGGCTCCATTTCATGAGTGAACTGATCAAGAGGACCTTCATTAAGCTCCACCTAAACAATTGAACGAAATGTCAGTAAGTATGAAGTTTCCTTGCTCAGCTGCATGTAAAGCTGAGATTTCTTTAATGAATCAACTAAAATATTAAGAGTTAGATTGCACTAATCTTTTCCTTCTTTATTACAATAAAAATTATATGTAAGATTGACCAAAGGGCATTTCAGTTTGATCATACCCAGAAAAGTACAATCAGATCTCAAGGAGATTTTTTAATTACAGGGATATAGAAGTCAGGATGAAAAGACAAGCTGGCACCAAACATTGAGTAAAAGAGCAATTTGATGTTAGAACCTCACGGAAATTTAAAAAATCCTATCTAAATTTGACTTATGATATTGTCAGCTTCTAGATACCTTTTCTGTAGCAAGACTTCCAGTTCTAGCAAAGTCATAATCTTCATATTCATCAAATATTCTGAAAAAGATGGAAAGAGATTAAAATTGGTCAGTGTTCTCAACCTGAGGACTGGGTTAAAAAATATCCTCCAGGTTAACAAGATAATTAATTCAAGGACATACTTCTTCACATCTTCCTTGGGCAAACTAGTTAAAAGAAGTCCAGTATCTCCACGTAGAAGCTGCATAGAGAAGATGTAATTGTATCAGAAAAGCACAACAGAAATTGTAGAGATTATTTTACAATGCATACCGGAAAACAGACACCCCACCCCCCAAACAACAAAATAGGGAAAAAGACACAAGCCCATCTATATACCTTTGATATCTTGTGCAGACATGGCTTGATCTCATCAGAAACAGACCTACCCAAAGCAATTTGCATAACTTTATTTGATCCAAGGAAAAACCTGAAACATAAAGTGGATATAAATTTAAGTTAAGATAGTCATAACTTGTGAAAGTTCGAAGTGTGAACCAGCCTACATAAATACAAACCTCCAGAATACCGTCTTGAACGTACAAATGTTTTTCCTCACCCCCAAAAATAAAAAATCAATATATATAGGTACGGCGAGGGGAATACATCAATCAGTAATTCATGTAAATTCAATATATATAGGTACTGTCTACTGAATATTTACTACTTCCCAACCCCAAGTACCAAACACCATCACAAGCTTCACCAGGAATATATCAATCAATAATTCATGTAAATTGTTACAAGCCTAGCATCAAGAAAAGCATGCTTCTCATAAACAAGTAGTCAATGATATTCGAGCTCTCTCAACCAAAAACACATGCATAAAACAACTTTCCGTACCTGCTTGAAGACTTGAGCTTGTCTCTGAACTCTTTAAACTTGAGATTTCTCATGTTCTCGAAAGAGAAAACATACGCAGACTCGTATTTCTCAACAGCATCGCGTATCGAATTCAACACGGTTTCCTTATGCTCTCTTCCCTTCTTCTTAGTTTTTGATAGAGTCACTGCATATCAATCAAGCAACGAAACAAATCCACAAATCCAAAATCAATTTTCACCATTGAAAACAACATCATTCGATGGATTCATAACTTTCACAGAAGGTAAATGAAAAGGTTAACAAAAAAGGGGATACCTGGGCGATTGCGCTTTGATTTAGGCATCTTCGGAAGTGAAGTTCAGTGAGCAGAGAGGAATGGAGGAAAGATTTTGGAGAGTGTGTGGTTTATGCTAAAACCCTAATTCGGACTCCGAAGCGGCGCCGTATTTGGAATTGGCCTCTGGGCTTGTTTATAGGAATTATTCTGGGCCGGGCCCAACTCTTTTTAGGCGAGTTTTTTCTTTGGGTCCGACTATTTACACCTCCATTTGCGTTGAGAACACTCCCCCTCTGGACGCACCCCCCTAAAATCTGATGCACCCCCCTCAAATTGTCATAAATGCCCTTTGTATCATTTAATGTATTTTTACTAAACACATCATGGCTTATAGATGCACCCCCCCTTTTTTTAAAAGTCCCTCTATCCCTCTATCTTCCTCCCTCCCTTTGCAAAAAACCACCGAACAAAAAATCTCCCTCCATTCGCACTCCCCATTCACGCAGAAGGCAACCACCGAACGAAGACACCCCCATTCGCACTCCCCCTTCGCTCGAAACATCATGGACAAACAAGACGCAGGTATGTAATTTAAAAATTAATGTTCTTGAGTTTTAATGGGTTTAGGGTGATTGTGAACTTCTTTAGTTTTTTATGTTGCATTTGTTTGGTTTTTATGGTGTAATGGTGTATGTATGGTGATTTAGGAATGAAATTGTTGATTTTGTAAGGGTTTTTAGGCGAATGCGATTTAGGGTTTATGGTTTAGGTCGATTTGGTACGCGATTGGGTGTAAGGCTATGTATGTATGGTGATTTTGTACGCGATTGGTTGTCGTTTTTACGTTTTTTGTCGCTCAACCAGTGTCGACAGACTTTCTCCCCGTCGACTCTGGTTCGTCGGCGATGTGGCGTGCCGTCGACATCGGGTGATCGACCACAAATATTGTTGGTCGACATCGGGTGTTCGACCACAAATATTGTTGGTCGACATCGGGTGACCGACGACCCTTTTTTTTGTCGACATCGGGGGGTCGACCGAACTTGTTTTTTGTCGATATCGGGGGGTCGACCACAACTGATTTGGGCAGTTGTTTCACTTGTTTGGATTGGTTCTTGAATTTTTGTGCTTTTTGGAGATGTTGAGTGGTGAATGACATGTGTTTGATGAAATGTTCGTGTGAACAAGTTATTCTTGGAGGAGAAACTCGCGATGGGCGTGCTCCGTTTAGTACTTTTCTCATTGGTTTAGGGGACATATCTTTATTGTATTATGTGATGTAATTTGTGTAGGTGTTTGGATTAAAAAAAAAAAAGACTCTTTTTGTGGAGATGTTTAAATGTTTAATGGTGCATGCAATGTGTTTGATGAAATGCTTGTGTCCCTGTTTGTAGTTTACAAGAAGAGAGTAAGGCCAACCGCTTCTAACAGAAAAAAGAATGAGCAAATGGTTGAGCCTCCTCAAGGACAAAGTGCACCTCAACCACTAGTTGCCCCAGCCCCAGCTATAGGTGAAGAAATTGCACCTCCACCTCAACAACAAATTGCACCTCCACCTCAACAACAAAGTGCCTCCACACCACCGCAAGAACAACAAATTTCCCCTGCTCTAGAACAACAAGAAGTTGCACCCCAACCACTAGTTGCCCCAGCTATAGGTGAAGAATCTGAAGTTGAGGATGAGGTAGAATCCGAAAATATATTTGACGATGATGACGATGAGTTCGATGATAGACATGAGGTAGCAAATGAAGAAGAGGAAGCAAATGATGATGTGGCCAATCCTCCACTGTTGACCACTTTCCAAACTCACGTGGCCAACTACATTTGGAAGGGGGAAGAGCGCGCCGTGCTCAAGTGCCATAGCCACATTAGTAAGCTTTTGGCATGGGAATTTGTTGAGAACGAAGATATCCCACAGCATCGACGATGGGTTAAGTATTTTAAAAAGCCCGGACTGCTTGAGATTAGGAATTTCTCCTACAGATCCACTAACAAGAACCTCATCACTGCTTTTGTTGAGCGATGGCACCCTGAGACCAACTCTTTTCATTTTCCATTCGGTGAAATTACCATTACACTGGATGATGTTTTCTGCATTACCGGGTTACCTGTTGAAGGACGGCCAGTACGGTCTACTCGTGTTGATCACATCTCTGCATATTCTGATGTTAGTAAGTTATTGGGCGTAAAATCCGATGTTGCGAGGGGTTTAGTAATTGGTTCACGGGGGTCTTCGGTGAAGTTAGAATGGTTGCGAGAGAACTTCATGGAGAAACAGTATTCTGATGACCGTGTTCAGGTGTTGCGTGCTTCACGGGCGTACGTGTGGTATACATTTGGCTGCTCTTTATTTGCGGATAAGACTGGAACTCGTGTGTCCACGTCCTAGCTTCAGTATTTGGAGGATATGCAAGGTTTGCATGAGTATGCATGGGGAGCGGCCACATTGGCTTATTTATACAGACAACTCGGTTTGGCATCCAGACATAAGACCGCACAGATATCAGGCTATTTGACTCTATTAGAGGTAAAATTCATACTTTCCTGTATTGGTCTTTATTTTGTGTTTTAATCAATAATTTTAACCCGTTGTTGTTTGTTTGTAGGCTTGGATTTATGAACACTTTCCCGTATTGGTCAAACCTCCCCATAACATGGACTTCAAGACTGGTGATCCACTATCAGCGAGGTGGGCCCCTGAAGGATATGTCGGCCCATCCATGGCTCGTGTTCAAGCATTTCGAGAGCGTATGGATGCACTAGAACCATATGAGGTGAGAACTTGTCTTATCCTTTCTTTGGTGTGAATAAATTGTATTTAATCAATAATTTACTTGTAATGCAGGTTATGTGGAATCCATATGCAAAAATGAGACAAGATTATCCTTTGTATGAAGTCGCGTACTTTCATGGGTGTTTGGTATGTGGTGATATCGTGGAGCCGTACATGCCAGATCAAGTGCTTCGACAGTTTGGATTTGTCCAAACGATTCCAGATAGGCCTCTTGTTGCACGTGTTGAACGAAGTGCTAAAACTTCAAAGAAGACTAAGCTTGTGTGGGGCTATTTGGCTGATTATTTTGAGACGTGGGATATGCACCTGCTTTCGTCTAAAAGACTCGGAGAGAAGGCCAGACTACCGTGGGAGAGTGCTCCGGACTATAGAACATGGTTCACGCAGAACACGCACGTGTTTTTGTCGAACCCAGCCACACGTGTGACAGCATCGTCTGATCGAGTACCCATCACAGATGATGCATGGCTTATGATCAGTATCGCTCAAAACATGATGGCTCCATTGGTGGAAGGACGGAGACACGCCGACAGCGGATGAGGCAATGCAGGTTATGGAATCGGCTTGTAGAACACTACAACCGCCACCTATTCCGTCGGTATCATCATCAAGGCCAACAAGAGGCAGGGGCAGGGGAGGAAGCGGAAAGAAACGGGCCAGGAGATAAATAGTGTCGTGGTGTTTTATGAATACTTATGGATAATTTAGATGTTTACTTTATTTGGATAATTTGATGTTTAATTTGGATGAATTTATGTTTCTTTGGATAATTGGATAATTTGATGTTTTATGACATGTGGCGTTTTATGAATATCACCGGTTTGATGTCCTTGCGTTTTGATGTGTTTCTAGTATTTCTTTTCGGTTTTAACTGAATCCAAATCGAATAATTCGGTTTTGTAAGTTTCGACTTGCTTTTAGTTCGATCACCGAACATACCTATGTTAATACTCCATGCATCCCGTGATTATTTTCATATGATATGTGAAAGTTGAACCGGAAAAAAGTGGGAAAGCTTGACTGACGGAGGGAGTAATTAAATTTGACTTAGTTTTCACATGATTACGAGGTGTCGAATTAATGTGTCGAATTATCAACAATTGGTCGACCACTTAATGTCGATTATAATACAATTGGTCGACGATTTGTTGTCGGTCGACAACGTGGTATCGACCAAAGCATCTATGTTCAGAATTAGGATGTCGACGAGATGTGGTTTGGTCGACTACATGTGGTCGACCATAATCAAGTTGGTCGATGATGTGTTGTCGGTCGACATCATGTTGTCGACCAACCTATCTCTGTTCAAAATTAGGTTGTCGACGCGCTGTGGTTGGGTCGCCTACTTTTGTTCGACGATTGCTAATGTCGTCGTTAGTCAGTAGTCGACCAAAATAGTGGTAGTCGATTTTATGTGGGCGACGAGCTGTGGTTTGGTCGACCACAAATCATCGAAGAATGCTAATGTCGTCGACATTTATTGGTCGACTCTAATAATATTGGTTGATGATGTGTTGTCGGTCGACATCATGTTGTCGACCAAAACACCTCTGTTCATAATTTGGTTGTCGACTTGGGCAGTTTTGGTCGACAATTGGCTGTCGACGCACGCAAGTTTGGTCGACCATATCTGGCAACGTTCTATTCAAAGCAAAATGAGTTCATTAACCGGGGCATCCTCATTAACTGGGGCATCCTCATTAACCGGGGCATCCTCATTAATTGAAGCACCCTTGTTGTCTTCATCATCACAAGGCCCCAATGGGTTATCCGGGTTATCCGAATAATAAAAGAAATCAGAATCAAACTCTTCATCATCCGCCAAATTCTGAAAAACAAACACTAAATCCATGCTATAATCAATCCAAAGGATGTTGACGAAAATAATATAGTTGTATAATAATTCAAACACTCAACCCTCGTATCATACGTTAGGATTAACTTATGTGCCGACACTCAACCCTAAATCATGTTATAAGCGTAATCAAAAGGACAAATCTACTAAAAATACAATCCGTCGACATCATCATATCGATCAACATACTTTCGTTCGGCCATGTTTCGTCGCCCACTTAATGTGATGGTCGACTTCTTCCCATCGACCAAAATGGCGATGGTCGACTTCTTCACATCGACTAGCAAGGCGATGGTCGACTACGGGTGATCGACCAACAATGATTTCGTCGACGAACCAGTACCGAAAAACATACACGCTAAACTCATATTTTTTAAACGCGCCAACATCCCAAAAATCCATTTTCTTCCAAATATATATCACAAACTACTCAAAACCAAGCAAGGAACAATATATTATGCATTAAACTAAGAAAACACCCTTATATATCCCTACATTACGAAAATAAAAAGTGTCAAAAAAGCAAAACATTAAACTTACATATCTATAGAATCCTTCTCGTGTTTCAACCATTTTGTTATCCTTCAAGGACCCCGAATATAAAGGAACGATTTTGTTAAAATGGTGTGGCCGAAATTGAAGAAATGAGAGTGGCCGAATTTTTTTTCGGTAACTTGAAAGTGAAGAAGGGGTTTAGTGTGGAAGGGAAAAGGCCAAAAATTAGGGGGGGTACGTCCAGTAAGTGGGGTGCATTTAGTATGTACCATTTTACTAATAGGGTATTTTTGGTATTTCACATGAATATTATAATATAAAACAAATGAGGGGGAGTGTTCTCAACGCAAATGGAGGTGTAAATAGTCGGACCCTTTTTCTTTTCTTTTTTTGGGCTAGCCGTATTTATAATTAAATTTTATTTACAACACAAATAAATATATATAAATTTAAATGTTTGACCTAATAAATTCTTTATAAATGTTATGAACAAATGACCCTTGGTTCGAGTAATACACTCCTCTAAGTAGAAGTCTTGCTAAAACAAAAGTATTCACTATACATATCACTAAAAATGAGAGGTGGCCCGGGTATTCGCAATGGTATCAGTCGTCTGGTTCGCTTCCCGAAATATATGGGTGAAGCTAGACATGGGCAACGGTATCGGCGGTTTCGGTTTGGGATTTCGGCGAACCGTAACCGAACCGCCGGTTACGGTTTTTAAACCGGCGGTTTAGGGTTTTTTTTTTTTTTTTAAATATTATCTCTGTTTTCGTTCGTTTTTTATTCGTTTTAACTCATTTTTTAGAAAATACATTACTATAATTGAATAAAAATTATATAACTTAAATTTATACATTAAAAATAGAAGAATTGTGTATTAAAAAAAATTATTATTATTATTATTATTATTTTTAATAATAAACCGCCAAACCGCCGGTTAACCGCCAAACTGCCGGTTTGCGGTTTGTCAAAATGCCGAACCGTAACCGAACCACCATTTTTCGGTTACGGTTCGGTTTGTAAACCGTAACCGGCGGTTTGTCAAATCGGCGGTTTTGCGCGTGTCTAGGTGAAGCGGACAAATATGTCTCCTAGCAAGTGTCGGGCTGTGCTCCAGAGGCCATGAAGTCTCTAAGACCACGTTTATCCATGCTCGGCCATGACCGGGTCATCAAATATAAAATTTATTTCTCACTCCTCCACCTACATATTTTACACTACAACCCAAACTTATTTTTTTTTCACACTTTATCCAATGACACAATCACAACCAACATTTAATAAATTATTTCTTTTATAATATAATAATTATATCTATTATTAATTTTTTATAATATTTTCACAATATTTAGAAAATATATACAGTTATTTAATATTTAAAAAATCATAACTACAATAAAAAAATTACCACATTCAATAATAAAATTAAAATTACAAAAATTGAAATACAAATGAAAATAAATAAATCGAACTACAAATAAATGACTAATTACAACAAAGCAAAATTCTAGAATTTAATTTTAGGAATTTTGGTCTCTATTTACAGATAATTTAATTTTATGAATTTTGATATATTTTTTTTAAGTAGATAAGTGAAAATCGTAAATGATCTAAATCACCCCTATATAGGGGTGTGCATGGTTCGGTTTGGTTAACCAAACCGCCCGTAAATTGTAAACCAAACTATAAACCGTTCTTTTTTTTCAAAACCGTAAACCAAACCGTATTTATAAAAACCGTTCGGTTTGAAACCATAATATTTCGGGCGGTTCGATCGGTTTTGGCCGAACCGTAGTTTTGCTCATTTTTTCCCTATACATAATAATTAATAAAAATTTAAAACACAATCTCAATAGAATAGATAAAATGAAATTCCAATAATCCAAAATATAATTCGAATAGACGAAATGTTATTACAACGTTCACAAACTAGTTGTTAAAAAATAACTAAATAATCACAAAAAGAAACAACAAACTTTTATCTTCTTCGAGCTTTCAGATTGAGTGAGACTGTGAGAGGCTGAGAGCGTCATGCACGTGGAGGCTCTTAATACTAAATAGAAGAGAATGAGTAGAGTTTCTGGCTTTAGGCAATTGGGCTTGCCTGCTTGAAAAATGTCTTGCGTTTACTAGTTTACGGATTATATAATATAAACTATAAATCTATAATATATATAATATATATATATATATATAAAACAAGTTCGGTTTGGTTCGATTTTTTGCGGTTTTTCATTAGTAAAAACCGTAAACCAAACCATACTAAAAAAAAATCAATTCTAAAAACCGTAAATCAAAAACCGAACCATATTTAATGGTTTGGTTTGATTCGGTCAGTTTGGTCGGTCTGAACCATACTTTGCACACCCCTACGACCCTACCCCTATATCACCCCTAGGGAGTTTAATTTTGCCATGTGTCATCATATGGTTAAATGTAATGATGTGTTGCATGAAAATTAAATTGATTTTTTTTAAAATTTAATGTGTAATTAAACTATTGATTAATACATATATCATTGATATTAAAATGGAAAGTCTTACCTAAATTAAAATTAAAATTAATTAATATCTTATTTTGATTAAGTTCTCTTTTATGTTCTTTTGTCTAAAAATGTATCTATAATTTTATAGAATATATCAATTTAATTAATTAATAAGATAAATTCATTTGTATATAATTTTATCAGTAATTGAATATATATTATAAATTAATTGATAAAATAAATGTTATCATACTATTTATACCTAAAAACATTATTCAAAATAAAAAAATATATAATAAAATTTTAAATTATGAAAAGTAAATTTACCTATAAAATTTTATAAGTGTATCTTTTAAAATATGAGTTGTACTATTTTGAATATTACTCCGTAAATTTTATTAATATACCGCGTAATACACGGGGAGTCATCTAGTAAAATAAAATAGACGAGTAAAAATTGGACACGTGGCATACTTAGATTTTTTTAGATAAAAAAATACCTCACAATATTTTGATTGTTGTTGGTTGTAAAACAGCCATGGTCATCCATAATAATTGAATTTTCCTTTTTTCTTTTCTGTCAAATGACCATAATAATTGAATTTTCCTTTTTTCTTTTCTGTCAATATTTGACGCCTTGGGTGTCCAAAGCGAGATAAGCATGGTTTCAAAAATGATCAGAATAATCCGATTTCACGGTTGTGTCATATAGAATTAGTGTCATGCATCATCTTTTGTTCTTATTGCTCATTATCATTCAATTCCTAATTCATTCCGCGTATCAATCATACCTTAAGATTAATTTGTAAAACCTCATAAGTTTTCTAGAAGTGGTGAAAACACATCAAGACTAGTTGAATCAATAGTAATTAGGTCTTCTTTGTCAATGCATTTTCTCTAAATTATTTTGATTGCGACAAAAACTCGATCTTATACATAGCACGAAATTTCATTTACTATATCGTATGATTCATGTAATTGTTGAGCTTCGACCTAATCATATTTTTTGACTCAAATATCAAGTTAGTGCTTCGTCTCATGTATAAGACTGTCGTCATTCTCAAATCCTTTGATCCAAACACAAACATAAAAAAAATGGGCTCTTAAGCCAACTGCTCATCCTTTACTACACACAAGTAAAGGAGCCAAAACACTTTCAGAGTTAGTATTACAACTAATGCACAAAAAAAAATCACATGGAACACTTTCAAGAGCACCTTAGCTCTTCATTTTAGACAGAAATTCGATCAAGAAAACCGAGAACTAGAAAATATTAGTGAGGTCACTACGGTCATCATTATCAAGGTAGAAGTTATCAGGTATTTGCCATATTTGTAGTATGTTATCCTCCGCCACACTAGCAACAACCCAATCGTCACTTGGATTCCATGAGAAGTCTGAAATTTTACTCGTATGACCACCATGAATAAACAACAACTCGGGTGGTCCATCGTTGACGTCCTCTGGTGACTGTTCGCTATCAATCCTATCAAGTAAAAATGAAAAGCATCAAAATCTAGAGATGATGAAGCATATGATAGAAATGAAAAGGATTGGGCTGAAGAAATTACCTGCTAAGATCCCAGATCATCAGTCTCCTACCAAGGGAAGATGAAGCTAAAATCGTCTCATTCTTTGGGCTCCATCCAACCTGGAAAACCTCATTCCTGTCGAACAGTGCATCAAGTTTAAGTAAACAGAGTATTGGTTGTATACGATGATAATCTTCTGAGTAAAACCCAGAGGCTTACTTGTGACCAAAAGTGTGGAGTGGATTAGAAATCTTTCGCAGGTCAAATAACTTGGCGGTCTTGTCAGTGGACCCAGTCGCTACAACCCACTCATTAAACGGGTTGAAAGACAAGCTGTTCACCTATAAAAAGTTGTGAATTGGAAACGAACTGATTAAGCATACAATTCTATAATTATTGGATAATCTGACAACTGAAAGCAATTATGTCATATATAGAATGTGTCCTCATGAAGCAATATTAGAAAATCATAAAGCAGTAGTCAATACTTATATACTGCAGTTTATGTGAAGAAAAGTGCCATATTCATTATACATTTGGAACCTCTTGCAATGAAAAAACTCTTCATTGTGATTCAAAGCCCTTTTAAACTATTTCTATACAGAGGCAACCCTTTTATAAAGATCTTTAACAGGAAAATTCCTTACGAATTATAAATACTGGCTTGGCCAGCTGGTTTTCTTCATTCTATGCAATATAACAATGGTTGTAGTTCTTGTCTGTTCTTCAGTTTTGAATCATAATCACGAAACTAACCTCACTTTGGTGAGCAACCACAGATTCTACTGGCTTTCTGACTGAAGGAGTCCGGAGATCCCATATATGCAGATACTGATCATCTCCAACAGAACCAAACAAGTATTCATGCATGAGATGCCATGCTACATCTTCGACAACACCTTCATGAATCTTCCCATAGCACATATTAACGCATAGTTAATGAAACCATTCACCTCGAGGTAAAAATGACAAGGATAACATATCTCAAATATTAAATTTCCAGTGGTGCTTAGATTGATTTCTGCTAAACCATATATTAAAATTTGAAGCTAAATCTATATTTAATATACCTTGTATATTTGCTTTGCATCTAGAGACTTATTCTTTGGAGTTGCATTTATGTCCCACAAACAAATTTGGGCATCATCAGAACCGCTTAAAAGATGACCCTGCTTGAACGGACTCCACGATAAGCCATACCCTTCAGCATTGTGACCCCTTAGCCTCAACAGAGGGTTACATGCACCATCCAGAGGAGGCTTAGAGGGATATTTGCTATAGTCAAACACATAAACTTCTGCACTAACTGTTTTGGTGGCAATAATAAACTGGTTTTGAGGCATATAACGGGCCCGATTGACCTCCCCTTCATGATGTATTAGCTGGATAATTTGCACCTGCAAAGACACGGTTATCCATAACTATGAAAAGTTAAAAGCATTACCACATCAAATTCCACTCTTTTACAGGTATTATATGCTTGGAGATCAAAAGAGTACCACACAAACAAACAATCACAAAATGATAGATAGAGGCCATTCTTTGAGGCAAGAAACTAAGGGTATGTTTGTATCGTGACTACCCCAACTGGACTTTGGAAATTGCATCCTAATTCCTAAACCCTCATTTGTTTCTAGACTTAAAATGAGGATTTTAAAATCCTACTCTACTCTATCACCTACCACCACTCTTTTTTTAATTCTCTCAATACACTCACATCTATTTTTTATTCTCCAAATACACTTGCAATAATATAAGAATACAACATCAATCAACTGTTTCACCATCCTGCCCTATAAAAATCCCAAAACAACATTAGTTTTAACTATTCATTAGGATTTTTAAATACTAGAATTTCAAAGTTGGGGGGAATTTTTCATCCCACCGTAATCCCAAAACACAAGGGTTTAAATAAGACTTTAATTCTAAAATTTGGGACCAAACAATCTCTAATCCCATCATCAACAAATCGCTAATCCCTAATCCAACACATATCACCCGATAAACGTCTAATCTTCAGAACACAAAGTATAACATATCATCGTTTTCTTTAAAATGTATGTAATTGTGCGTTTCAGTGTGTGTGAGAGAGAGGGAGAGATAGAGAGAGAGAGAGAGAGAGAGGAGGCCACCTTCCCACTAACGCAACCAAATCCGCCGAATTCAGAGCAGTCAATATATCGACGGGGTTCTCTCAAGGTATCTTCGACGGGAAGCAGAACCCGAGCAATCATTAAGTAATTGGGTTGATTGTCGGAGGTGTGGGTTCCCAGAATCATCTTCTGCTCAGAATAATCCTTGCCCGGGTGCTCCACTTTGCCGGGCAGCCAGTCGACAGTCAACGACGGCCAATCGAGCGCGTGAGTGATAATCAAATCGTACAAAAATGGGGTGTTCTTCTTCCAAATCTTGTACTCCTCGTTTATCAGTCGATCCTCTATCTCAAACCTTAGTATCTCGTCCTCGTCTTTCTCCATTATCTCTCGAAATTGTGCAGAGAATCCGAGGTAATTGTGATTTGCGGTTCAATTGCCACTGTTTTTCACAGGGAACTGCTCGTTAATTCGAATGGGGGGTTTTGTTTGAAAATGTAGGTGGAGATTTGCGGAAGGTTCGAAGAGAATTGGAGGGAAGAAGAATTCTAGAGACTTTATAAGGGTTCTTTATCACTGTGATTTTATTGGACTTTTTTGAGGAAGTCCAGTTTGAGTTTGGGAGATAATATTGGGCTTTATTGAGGAAGCCCACTTTAAGTATTGGTAGTAATTGGACTCCGAAGCCCAAATATTGGTACCCTTGCACATTCAAATTTGATAACAGCACTCCCCCGATTAATACAAATCCCCATAAGAAAATGTTAGATGCACCCCTCCCAAATTATCCAAATTACCCTTTTTCTCTATAAAAAATTCTTTAATAAACACATCCCACTTTAAAATTATAATTTATCTCCTTCTTTTCTCCTTCCTCACCAGCAGCCGATGCCCTCCCTCTCTCCCTCCCCCTCCGGCGAAGCAGAATTTTAAACAAAAAAAACAACTCCCTTCAATAGGTTTAGTGTTCTGATTTATTTGTGTATAAAGTAAATAACGTAGAGAGAAGATAAAATAAATATGGTAGAGTTTATTTTTTAAAAAATAAAAAAATATGCACTTATGTGGACAACAAAAAAGAAAAATAGACACAACTTATGTGGACAAATGAAACAATTTATAGCATAGTCAAGTTTGAGTCTCATGGAATGTTTGTTTTGGGATTATGTAGGACGGAAGAAATTTGGATGGGAAAATTATGGATGGAGAAATTATGATGAATATGGATTATGTGTGTTTGTTACTTTGTTTAAGGATTTTGAGTTTAATAAAATGTAATTTTATGTCAAATCAACTGTGTAAGAGCGTGTAATATTGAAATATTATAATATTATATAATGTAAATTTATGTCAAATCAATTGTGTAAAAATGTACTCCCTCCATCCCGCTATAAGTTTCCCCTTTCTTTTGGTTGTTTTGATTAAGAAATATGATTAAACAATAGATGTAGTACAAGTGATGTGATGGTGAGAGATAAAATAATAGATGAGTGTGAGATGGAGTATGATAAAATAATAGATAAAATGAAATGGGAAACTTATGGGGTGTTTGCAAACTCTATAAACAACTTAAAAGCACTTCTGAAAAGTAAAAGCTGTGAGAGGGCAACTTCAAAACACCCCCTTATTGTGGGACATCCATAAAAGGAAAGTGGGAAACTTATAGGGGGACGGAGGGAGTATAATTTTGTATTATTATAATAGTATATGTATTATTAAGGGTGGATGAAGCTGGATGGTTAAATCCGAATGTAAAATTTCGAACTAGAACATTAAATCCCCCATCCAGACGTGTAAGTCCAAAAACAAATACCCCCATTACAGGTCATATAACATAGTAAAAGAAACACTCGTATAAATTTTTGTCTTTCGAGTTCTGCTTATCAGGTCAATTTCTAAAAAGAAAAAGAATCATGTAATTTGTGTTTTATTTTTCTTGTTTGCAACCCCAAATTCCAAACAATATTCCAAATATATATGACCGGTGTTTCTTTCTGCAATAGCTAATAGGAGTAATAATTATAGGACGAAAATGAAAGCATTATATAAAATTACATAGCTAAGACAACAACAAAGATACATACAGTACTAAGAACTTTGAAGCATCTATTTACAAGAGAACTCATAAGGTTATAGACCCCCTATACAACAAATTTTCTAATTCAACAACTACTCCACTTAAACAAGCCAAAGAATGATCAAACAAAATAAACAATTCTTTCTTTTTTTTTTTTTATAAACCAACCTAAATCCCAGAAGTTTCTTCTCTGTGATTTAAATCAGACGGTTTGTTCACCTTGATCACCAAAACAAAATTTCTGGAATACTCAGAGATCAACCACCTCGGCAAATCCAAAGAAGAAAAAATTATTAAGAAATACCACCAAGAATACCAGAGTAATTCACAATATGTACCCCGTGCATCTTCATGCCCTTGTCAGATGCCGGCCAAGTTACTGGGTTTTCGTGATTTCGATTTAGTGATGGGCATGTGACTCTCCATCAAGACCTTTGGTTGGGTTAAGAAAGTTCCCCTATCAAATACAAAAGGAAATGTCAGATGTCAAAGAGCAAAACACACTATCTCATTTAATGATATTTTATCTCCCAACACGGATGTTGCCAAGGGTAAAACTGTTTCGAGAGCAAGATAACAAGATTCTTACTAGCTCCTACAGTGCAGTGTGTGTTGGTAGGTGTAAAGGAGGCCACAGCTTCATCATGGAAATGGAAATACAAGAAAAACACATTATTCTATTAATGAAACAGCAATCTCAATGTCCTAAAGGGAAATCCTAATGAGCTCTTGTCGGTCTTATGGAGCTTCCAAATATTCAAATTCGATTGGAAGATAAAAATATTTCAATCAGTGTGTGATTTCAGATATCTATCATACCACTGAATCTTGATGGGTTATCCTGTAACCGCATGACATAGTGTGGAGATGCAGGACTTGGAAAAGATGAAGGTAGCTTTTTTACAAATGGATGCTCCAATAGTTCAACAGCCGGAGGGCGATGATCTGGGTTAACTTGCAAGCATTTGAGGATAAAATCCTGAGCATCTTTTGATAAGGTATTAGGGATTGGAGGAAGTTCGCCCCTGCCTATTCTGAACAATGCTTGCATCTGTTACAAATGGAAAAAATAAATCTCAACAACACCACTTACTGTGAAACAGCTGTAGTAAGATATTACACCATTTTGGAAATGATGAAACAAGATTTGGAAAAAATTAGCTGTAATTGCAAAAACTGAGATGCTGTGCAATTTCAAGCAAGCATGCTGATGAAATATTGAGTAACAGAGGGAGTGAAGAATCTACAACTAAAAATAATGAATGAACCATCCAATTCAAATCTGCCATGCTAAAACACAAGGAATAACAGTTGAAACCCAAAAACACTCTTAATATGCTGCTCCTCTTAGCAACTTGCAGCAATAAAAGGCAACCAACTAGGAACCCGCAACAGCTTTGCCAGCAGTTGATATTCTCAAAACAATCAATATGAACACCACAAATAATGATGAGACAAACTTTCCAAACAGCTGTACACTTCAGATTTTCTGTCAAATTGTCAGTCTCGCCCTTCGAGGGGCAAACAAAGTTACACTTTTTTTCTTGTACCCTTAGCTCAAATATGTGTAGGGCAGCATATCAATAAGTGATAAAAGCCTGTCAGTTCTCTGGAAGAACTATAAAATTGACAATTTCGATCAATTAAGAGCTATCGAAGCACATTATCAACTGTATCGTCCATTTACAGAAGAATATTTTATGAAAAATCCAGATACATGTAATAATAATGTGGAGGTTCATTTTGCAGACCACCAACTTGAACAAGGTACACAAGCAAATATAAACCTTAAACTGACAGCATAGTATCTCAAATTGTTCAAATCTGAGAAGCAACTATAGGCATTGGATCAAGATATATAGTGATAAAAAAAAAAGCTAATAGTAGCAAGATAACTACTCCTGAATTTGGTGCATTTTTCAGAGAGATGGCATTCAGGATTTCCCCTCCGTGTAGAGTGATACAATCTTAATGCCCTTACAGGCGACATGAACTTCAGTCCAGAAAAGAAAAGGGACAAAAAAAGGGATGAAGAACATGGCATACCCCTTCCAAGTGAGAGTAAGGAATTTGACCAGTTAACATTTCTAACACAGTACACCCAAGGCTCCATATATCTGCAGCACGACCATATCCACGATTCTTTCTATTCACAACCTGGCATATCAAGTCTCAAGTTAAAATCAGGCAATTTTGTGGTCATAAGCCAAAATGTAAATAAACAAGAACATAACAATTTTTTCTCCTTTTTTTTTTTTTTTTTTTTTTGTGAATTTGACATGAAGAAACTAAAATTTTGAATATGTAAGACATATTTATAGTAAATTTGTTACATGTGACTTAAAGATTAAAAAAATTCAATAGTAGCTTTTGCTCATAGTTATTAAGAGAACATGTATAAAAGTTAGTAAATGGTTGAAACATTGCAGCTTGTATCTATGCAAATATTATATTTATTTGAAAAAATAATTTAACATGTGATTTAGTCAAGATGTGGCTAGGGAAGTCACCTCTGGAGCCATCCAAAATGGTGTCCCTTTGCAAGATTTGATGTCATTCAGTTTAGTTGCCTGAGAAAATACATGAAATAAGCTTTATTTAGCATCCATAATGCATTAAGCACAGCAACAAATCATATTCTATGTCCAGAAATCCACCTTTGCCAAACCAAAATCTGTCAGTTTCACAGAACCGCTTACATCCACCAATATATTGGCGCATTTGATGTCCCTTGAAAAGTAGAGAGACACAGAGTTTTGTAAGAGGGTGATGAATGTAGAAAAAAAAACTATTTGTTTCTACACTGCTTGAGTAGCAGACCTGAATTGGCAAAACTCCCTAATGTGAGGGTTTATATATACAGCCTCAATACAACTTTACAGAAAGACTATCACAATTTTATACATATATTGGCTAGAGACTAATTGATAAATAAACTATATTAAGGTGAAATTAGAGGGAGAATATGAGGCCCTCAGGAAAATAAAACAATAAACACTAATAATGACCACAAAAACCTGAATACTAAGATGAGTAAAAGCACCTGTGGACCACATTTCGGCTGTGAAGATAATTCAACCCACTTAAAATCTGTCTTGTGTATACAGAGACTTGGGAGTCCCGCAGCTGATATTTTCCGTAGAGTTTTGCAAGGGAACCTTTTGTTACTAGCTCAAGGAAGATATAGAGTTTTGCGTCATCCTGCAAAAATTTGTTCGCGTTAAACATGAAATCCTCATAAACATATTTTAGTAAGATCACAAGAGTGCTGATATGTAGAGACTTTTCTTTAAGAAGTTAATAACATACTCTGTCAGTGCCCAAGTAGCGAACAACGTTCTCGTGTTGAAACTGTTTTAGAAGAGATATCTCCTGTACAATTCATGTCATATAAGCAAGAAACATCAATACAAGTGGTTGTCATGGCATCTAAGAGCAACAAATAATTGGACATTGTTGATTGCTCTACCTGTTCAAGCTGAGTAATGCTTTCCTGGCCTTGGCTGCCTTGGTCCAGTAAGGATACCTCCTTCACCGCAAAAAAGAGCCCATCACTGCAGCAAAGGTATGAATGTGACTGTAAGAAGCCAAAAAGAGTATAAAAAGTAACTAGCTAGGCAATCCGTGTCAAAACATGAAAAAATGTTATTTGCTTTTTCAGCAGCAATTTCAAATATATTCTTTAAATGCTCCACATTCAGTGCAGAGCCAATAGAACTTCTTAGTAAACCAAATTACATCCATATGCGGCCTTAATCTCGCACAATTTACCTCAGCAGATTCTAGAATCTAGAGTATGGTATGGTCACAAAAATAAGTCTCCAAAAGATATCCTGTCAGTAAATAGATTCAGTTTTAAGAAAACCTTAAAAAGGAATTCCAAAAATTTCAAAATTATTCACTCCAATTCTTGTCCCCCTTAGTCTATATTATACATGTTCTAACACCAGTCTAAGCAATCAGCAGGAATGTAGATAGAAACTTACTTAGCAGAAACATTGATAGCAAGCACAGCCTAGACTTGGAATGAATAGCTCCAGAAAAGAAATAAAAGACAAAAAAATAAATTAAAGCAATTAAGAGTGTCAAACAGTGTATGCTACTTTTCTCTTTCCTTATTTTTCATTCATAAATAATATGGCGTTAATATTCCACTAACTCTTTCAATGTCCACCAAAGGAATAACTTACTCAGTGAATCCCTCGTACACAGTTCCAAATGATCCACTTCCAAGGAAATCGCCCTTTTGCCAAGACGTGATATTACATCTGAATGAACCACTCGGCGAGATAGTGTAATTATTCTCCTCAACCGAAGAAACAAAATTGTCACCATTTTCATCATCTGAAGAATTTGAGCATGATTCCAAGACAACACCCCTCACATTTACCACATCATCCTCACTCTCTTCTTGTCTGCCACCAATATAATCCCTTTCAACATTTGAATCTCTATTGACATCCTGTGGCGACTTTATATCCTGATCCTCTTGAGGGCCAAATCCTTCAAGTATATCCCAGGTAGAGCTCATATGATCCACAACCGACCGCATCATTGCTGGTGGAGGGGCCAATTGTGGTGGCCTACTGCCTCTAATACCTAAGCCCCCATTGCTCACAAACTGACTTTTCACTAGGTTTTCACTTGTTTTATCGGCTCTAATCTCATTTCCAATCTTCGCTCTGGCTAAAATAATATCCTTATACCCATCTAATCTGAGAGGAGGCGCTGATTTTGACGTCCTAATCAACTTGCCTTCCCCTCCATTTTCACTACCTTCATCAATTCTAACTTGAAAATCATCAAAATTCAAGTCGCTTCCATCTTCCACTTGACCATCGCTAACCCTAATCCTACCACCCAAAGCAGAATTAACATTACCCAAAGTGGATAAACTCTTCTGCGCTTCCCAAGCCGCCACAGGAATCGATAAATCATCGGGACTGATTCCAAGGTATCGGAAAATGTGATCGACTTCTCCTTCAATTCCTTCCATCCGGAAGCTAGTGCGATCGGAGAGCGGCACTAGGTCGAGCGACCGCGTTTTATACACAGCCCGATCCTCGGAGGAAGACGAAGACGACGGAGTAGGCCCGTGCTCGGCGGCATCGTAGTCTATGTTCTTCAAGGCGTTCCGGCGATCGAGCCGCGGCCGGTGGTGGTGGGGGCTGTTCCGTTTGAGCTTCGAGTTCATCATCCTTCACTAAACCCTACACATGAAAAATGAGACTATACGTACAGCCGGTCGGGTGTGTGTATAGGTTGAATTTCAGGTTTTTGCAAATTGGGATTTTGTAGTGTTTGACCAGATTCAGTGATTTATGGTGAAAAAATATCAACGCGTTGCCACGTGGCTTTGTTCAGCTGAATATGGTTATTTAGCCTCCCGCCAAAAGGGAAAAACTTTCACATAAATTAATAGTCACACCGTTTCAAATCAGTTTTTACATTTATCGAGATACATAAATATTATTATTTTATTACATTAAAAATCAATTTTATTATGTATAAATTTGAAATTTTTTTACTACTCTCTTTTTATCTCTCACTAGTAATTATTCCGTGTGTTGCACGACGGATTGATAATTAATAAATTTTAATTCATTATTTATAGAAAACATTCGTACGATTTAAAATTTTCAACGGTTAAATTTTACAGAATTTTAACAACAATAATATTATGTGAAACCATATCATTGATTTCATCTTGTGAATAAAGCTTCAATTACATTTTTTAAAATTTATTTTCACTTATAATTATTGTTGGAATATTACTCCATCCGTCTAATTATCACAGAATTTGAAAAGCATTAATATAAAATGAGGTGTAGTAAAATTGATATGATTGAAGAGAGGGAATAAAATGGAGTGTAGAATAATTTAAGAGTAAAAGAGGTAGAGTCACAATGTATACACAAATAAAATGAGAATTTTTTTTGTGAGACATCTAAATGAAAAGATGGAAACTTGTGACGAAATAAAGTAATTAATTAAAATTCAATTTTACGAAATAGATTCATGAAACTATCTCATACAAATTTTAACTTATAATTAAAATCTATATATAAGCTTGAGAAACAAAAGTTACACAAATTAATTACAAATATTTTTTAATAATTAAAATTTATAGGGGTATACTTAATTATAAATATTTTTTAATAATTAAAATTTATAGGAATATACTTAATTACAAATATTTTTTAATAATTAATTTGTAATTGAGCTACGAATAGAATAAAAAAATGACTCAACGAATGATATAACACAAAAACTAAAACAGCGGGGCCTTTGCTTAAAAAAAAAAGTTGGGCCCACCTCAAATTGGGCGGGAATTGACCGCAGTCAGACTTGGCTGTTTTTATATATAGAGAGATTATACCGATAAACAATTCATGCATTAAAACTTGTACTTAAAAATTAATTATACAGAGTACTTTGTATGAGTTATTAAGTAAAAGTCGGATAAAGTATACAATAAAACCTAGTTTGGTTTGATTGATTAGGTTGGATTAGGCTTGATTGACTTTTTATTCCCAACGAATCAAACGTTTGATTTGATTGATTGTGGCCCGGGATTAATGCAAGGCCCGCTAATTTTATACTATTTATCATGCATTTGTAGGACTAATAGTCCTAGGGGAGGGGTGAGTTAATTTGTCCCATGTTTACCCATCCACCAATCCAAACTAGCCCTAAGAGTATTGGGTCTTTTCAATTTTATTAAAATAATTAAGTCATGTCTAGATCATTGGTTAATTGTATCATTAATTTTATTTTTATTTTCTTGATAGGAGGAATTTATCATGAATCCACTAATTACTATCGTATTGTTGTTGGATTAGTTGTAGAGCTTGCTTCTATTAGACCTAAAACGATAAAGTAAGTATATGCACAAGAAAAAATTATAGACGTAGAGGGAATAAATAAGTTAATATTTTAAAAATAAAAGTTGTGAGAATTTTTCTAATGTGAAAATTGACATGAGAATTAATTTTAACGTAAATGTAAGTATATTTGATATTTAATAAAGTATATGAGCAATATTTATTATTATTATTATTAACAGAAATAACTATAGATGCAAAAAGGATTATAAGGCCCAGTTACTTAAATCTAAAATTTTAATGTAAGGAATACTAGGCCCAACGAGATGTTTGAGCAACATGTAAACCTGGATCTAGACTCCAAAATTAAATTTATAAAGTCCCTTAAAAAAAAAGAAACAGCAAATGATTATTAATCAAATCTAAAATAAAATTTATAAACAACACGTAAAAATACATTCGATTGTGTGCCTATCAAATGATTGAAAGACATATTATTTGTGATTTAATATGGACCAATTGAGATATTATATAGGTAATCGAGTTGAACCGAACTCAAGTTTATCGAGCTCGATTTACAAAATTTTAAACTCAATCAAGTCGAGTCGAGGTTCGAGTATAACAATTTAGTTGAGTTTCGAGCTCAGCACTACTTTACTCGATTCGGCTCGTTTACACCCCTAATTGTGCCTAATCACATTTAAAACTGAGTACTCTTAAAATCCAAACATTAAAATTTAATTTGCTTCTTTAATATGCTGGTTTCAGACACGAAAATCAAAATGAGTGCCGAGATTCATAAAGATTCTTATTAATGTTTCTTAATTTCTTTATTAGTATACAAAAAAGAAACTTACTTCTTATTTAAATACAATTCAATTAATATGATGAATCGTGCACGCCTCGTGAACACAACACACAAATCATAAAAAAATCCATACCATAAATATGAGTATATTTAAAAAATTATACGTAAAACTCAGAATTTTAGACACGAGATATGATGTTTTATTGATTTGTGTCAAAAATAAAGATAACTCTAATTTTGGGATGATGGAGTAATAAAGTTTTTCATTTGTTTTAAATAAATTGCACTATTTACCACATATTAATGTATTATACGGCTATTATTATTTTTTGCTTGAACAAAAATTTGTAAAATTGAATTCATAAGTGTAATAATATTATTTCATACCGCTTAAAATTGACTCTTAATAAATTAAATATACATAAAATTTATCGTGTGTTTCATTTAATGCATAAAACCTCGCCGTCCTTGATAGAGAATGCATACTTTTATCACCGTCCACTTTCTTTCAAAGAACACACAAAACGTTAAAATGAAGTCTGAACATTTTTAATTGTCATCTATATAAAGACAAAGAAAAATTATGAGCATTGTCCACAAATTTGAGATCCGAAAGTCATTAATTTTAAATAAATATTGTATATAAATTTTTATTAGACCTTGTAAATTTTCACAAGTGCTACAATTTAATAAATAAAGGTCTGCACATGATCTTTCACAACAACATTAATGTCATAAGTAACTGATATTTTAGGTTGGTGAATTTAATTTTCTTCTAAATAACTGATGTTTTAGGTGGGTGAATTTTCTTTTTAATAACGGATGATTTAGATTTTTTTTCATTTTTCTCTCTTTTACCCCTGTCACAATCTCATAAATTTCACTATTTTTTAGGTTGTCTTAATTAATTAATTAATTCTCTCGTTTATTTTCTTCCCATTAAGTAAATCACTTCAAATTAAATGATAACAGTATGCAATTATAATTTATTTATTTTGCCTTATAGAATCTCTCCAAGTTTATACAAGACTCTGTATACAGCTCCAATAAGAAATTAATATGGTGAATATAATTTAAATACATTTAATCTTCCAATATTATCTACAGTAATAAATTTGAATATATATATATATTTTTTGGTCGAGCAGAGCAATTTATATTAAAGTAGAAAATCCTCAATATTATCTATGGGATTTGTTTATAAATGATAATCATAAGAATGAATCTCTCCATTATTTCTTCAAATATTTTTCTTATATGCTTTTATAAGATTTGTTAAATCATGTAAATCTTCTATGAGCTATCCAACTAAAGAGGTTCAACATTTATCAAGTCGTGACACTAAGTGCATTTGAGACTATACTAAAATAGAGTCATACTTGCATGCATCAGTTGCACCGTGCAATTACTTTCAATCTGTATTACCACTACACATATAAAATAGAACCACACATATAAAATAGAACCACAACATTTTACACGTACAAACATAACAAATTGTGACTCTTGCTTCCTGTTTAAGCTTTTTGTAATAACTTCTTATAAAATTTAATATTAAAGTCATTATATTTAATTTGACCTATTTAACCATTTCAAAGTCATGGTTGCAGTGGTTTTGGAATTTTCAAAGGAAATAAGTTTTAAAAAATGCCAACAAATTATATAAATGGGTGGAAATAGGATGTCTTTAATTAGATTCAAGTTAGGAAAAATATTGTTGTATCTGGTATTCAACTACGCCCAATCTTCTAATTTTAGTTATATATATTTTTAACTTGATCGCAACACATTCACGATATTTTTCATATTTAGTATTTTCTCCGTTCATATATAATAAGATTGTGTCTTTGTACTCAAGTTTTAAATAATATTATTATTAATTTATAAATAAAGTAGACAAATGAATAAAATAGATGACTCGCAATTTACAATTTTTTTTTTAGTACAATTTAGGTTAGGACATTATTATTTTCAAATCTCAATTAATTAAGAGAATGAAAGGAAATAATAATTTATGGTATATAAAAGATACGAGAGATAATTGAAAAATAAAAAATTCACTTAATAAAATAATTAATTGCGATTAATGAAAGGAAAAAGGAAATTAGTGCAATAAAACAGACTTTCTTGGCAAAATATTTATAAACAGAGATACAGAAAACACAACTTCCTCAAAATACAAACGCATATACATACAAAATCTCTATCTATAATCTCTCGTCTCTGAGATATTCACAGATTTAATTTATTTTCCACAATCACACTGCGCACACCGTCTTCATAGAGCCCAAAAACTCGTAGTTTTTCTCTCTCATGGAAATAAATTAATATATATTTTCACTCTGAAACGACATAAAAGGACTCAGAGGCGGCGAGTACGAAGGACCCGGGTTTTTTTCTTCATACAGACGACTATTGAGGGTATTATAGATTTTGGGTTTTTTATTTGAACCCACAAAAATCGGCTTCAGTCTATATCTCTTAGTTATTGATATATATATACGGACTGTTTCTGATTTTTTGGGATTTTTCCGTATTACTCAACATATCAAACCCTAGGGATTTTTTTCTTGTTTATTTCTGGATGCCTTTTAGGGTATAGGGTTTGATTTCTCTACAACTATTCACGTGCGTGTCGTTTATTTTCCAAGGATTGCTCTGTTTTGGGGTTGTTTATGCGTGTAGTGGGGATAATTTTAGTGGGCTTTTGTTAATTTGAGATATTAGGGTTCTTTTGGCTTAATTTTGTTGAACACTGATGCCTTTGGGAGCTGTTGTTAAAGCTTTTCTTGGATAGTTAAGTGCATTAGTTTGAATTTCTGGATTGATTGACTTGATAGAGTATATTCTGGGCTTAAAAAAAACCCTAGTTACTTAGTTTATCGGAATTCAGATTCACTGGAGGATCATACCAGTGGCTTTTTGACAGTTTGTTGTTGGGGATTCTAGTGTTGGAGGAGGGGTTTAGGGAGAATTTGTTTTTTAGCATACAGTTAGTCTAACCTTTGTCACACTGGACTTTTGATTTTGTCTGGAAGTGGACACTTGGCAATAATCAGGCATTGGCATAGAGAAGTGGATGCATGGTCATTTATCTCTTAGCAAAAAGTTGATTCCCTCTTCTATATGTTTCATAGTGATAATGTATAGTGCTAGTTATGGAAAGAAGTGAGCCCACATTAGTACCGGAATGGTTGAAAAATGCAGGAAGCTTGAATGGCTCTACATCAAATCGAGGTATAGTTGTTATTTTTGCGAATCTCTTTAACCAAGCAATTCAAGTTTTTTTTATTACTTATTTGTACTTTTGCTGGTGGTAAATTAAATGCTTTCTTATTTTTTTGGTTTAGATGATCAAACCTCATCAAAGCTTGCAAGAAATAGGTCATTTGTGAATAGTAACGGTCGTGATCTTGGACGATCTTTTAGCTCTGACAAAACTACCTCGTCATATTTCCGCCAAAGTTTTAGTAGTAAAGGTTCTGTCCGCCTGAGGTCTCCCAGTAGTTATGGAAGGCAACATGATAGGGATTTGGAGAAGAACGCATATGATTCTCGTGAGAGGGACAAGTCCGTTATGGTGGACCATCTCCACTGGGACTTTTCAGATGCGTCAGGAAATTCCTTAAGTAAATTCGAAAAGGATGGATATAGGCGTTCTCATTCAATGGTTTCTGGTAAACATGCAGATACATGGCATAAGAAAGTTGTAACTAATTCAAGCACTAATAGTGGAACTTATACTAATGGTTTAGTTACCAGGGGTAGTCCCATTGGTGGGGTGAAAAATAAATTTTTCCACAGAGATTTTCCATCGTTGGGAGCAGAAGAAAGAGCATCTGTTCCTGATGTTGGAAGAGTCCCATCTCCTGGGTTGGGTTCTGCTATTCAGAGCTTACCTATTGGTTCCTCAACTATTGGCAATGGTGAAAAATGGACATCAGCTTTGGCTGAGGTTCCTGTTTCAGTTGGAAGCAACGGAACTGGCATCTCGTCCGTGCAGCAAGCGGCTTCATTAAGTTCTACATCTGTGGCTTTGGGCACGACCAACAGTCTGAATATGGCAGAAGCTGTAGCTCAGGCTCCAAATCGTGGTCAAACAATTCCCACGGTACGTTTCATTATCTTATATCATAGAGATGATTTATAAGCGTTGCAATAGAATGATACTCAATTTCCTCCTTTTATAGTTGTCTGTGGGATTTCAGAGACTTGAAGAACTGGCTATCAAGAAATCTAGGCAATTAATTCCTGTGACGCCATCAACGCCAAAAGCTTTGGTAAGAAATAAATTATCCTCACTTTCTTTTGAGCCATAGCTTATCTTTTCTATTGTAGTACTTTGAAGAATTGCCCATCTTATCAACTTGTTAATGGATGAATTATGTTATCATTAGTCATTATCGTTTCAACTGGATTTCTTTTTTGTAACTTACACAATGTATTAGTATCTAAATGTGAGGGGAAATGGTGCAATTCACATTTAGGATTCCCAATAGCAATGTTAAAAAAAAATTCATTGCAGTCAAGTCCCCCAACTAATTTTGATATGCATGACTCATTTAATCTTACACTTAAGCTTGTGATGTTCTTCAGCTTTGTGGTAGACTGGTAGTCCATTTACCCTTTTGTCTAGACACTTTGGACTAGTTTATAATGTTGCCGTTATTAGTCTATGGAAAGTACTCTGAAGGTTTGAACATCATTCAGCGATGGATCTTCTTGGTTCAAGTGTCAACCTTGTGGAAGACATCTATTTGCTGTTGTTTGTTGGAGTAACTCCTGTATCTCCATCTCTTTATGTTGTCCAATGCTCCAAATCGGTATTTTGATGATTAAGATTGTGGAAGTTAAGTGCAGAATCTTTATATAGTAGTCACTGGCAATTGCTGTGGAAAGGCTAATAGTTGAAATATCTCAAGTTGAGACTTATGAGATATTGACATCATATTATGAGTTAAATTTAAACGACTGTTAATCCATCTAGATTTTTGAGAGCATTCTTTTGTTCTCTAGTATTTGCATTGGAGCACATAGTTTCCGCTGTTTGTGAATATTTTGTGCTTTTGCATTGTGCAATATACCTCTGTTCTTTTTACTTTGTGCAGAATATCTGTGTTCTTTTTATATAAATCTATGCAGTCTGTCACTGTGGACTGCATCTGCATTCACTGGATATTCTTAACAAACTCTATTGAATTTGCAGTCACATGAATACATTTCTGAATTTCTTGCTTTCAGGATTATCTTCATGTTCAAGCATAATATATATAAATGTGCATTCCTTTATTTGCTTTGATTTTTTTTGAAGAAAGTGCCAAACTTATGACACATTTGCAGAAAATGTTGTTTGATCTACTGTTGGTTCGTTGCATGAATCTCAGATGTCCCAAGTCAAATGCTTGTACATAGGTTAAATTTGAAATGGATTCATGACCAATAATATCTGGTTTAGGGTTGAAAATGAGCTTTTTGCTGTAGTATTTAGTAATTAGTGTTGTGGAGGCAAACTGAAAGCCTGAACTATATGTGTCTATTCTGAAGCAATGAAAAAACTTGACTTTGTTGTTCCATTTCTATAAAAAAAGTAGATACAGCAAGATTTTCATAGTAAAGTTTAGCCTGAAAGGTCCCTGATAAATCCTTTCAGTATTTTGAAGGAGTAATTCTTTCTGGTTAGATCAAAGATGGTGACCGATTATCATGAATCTTCTGCTCCACACTTCCACTAAATGATCTGGATTACTAAAAGATCGTTTTGCATGGGCTTATTTGATATGAATACACATATTCGATATGCACTTTATGGTCTATAACCTGTAAAATTGAGTAATTCTTAGCCTTTTGTGGTTACTTGAGTTGATTACTTCTGGTGGATGACCTTCTACATGGGATTTCAGATTATTTTATGAAGCAAATTACTAATAAATGCTGATATTCTGTGTAGGTTTTGAATTCTCCAGATAAACAGAAACATAAAGTGGGAGGTCCTGTGAAGGGTGATGCTTCAAAGACATCAAATGTGGGGAAGCTCCACGTTTTGAAGCCTGTACGAGAAAAGAATCGTAGCTTAAGCCCAACAGGTGTTAGCAAACCTGTAAGTTTTTCTCCTGTTTCTGGATCTACAGCTACTAGGGGCCCATTAAACAACAAGCCTGCCATGACTGTGCTGGAGAAGAGACCCACTTCCCAAGCTCAAAGCCGGAATGAATTTTTCAACTCCGTACGGAAGAAATCTATGGTGAATGTTTCTAATGCTGATTCTCCCACATCAATGCCCTCATCAGATAAGCTCTCCCACATGGATGATGTTGATACTTCTCAGACTGGTGGAAAGGATTTGTTTGAGGTAAAAAGTGAGTTGACGAGAAACAGTGATGCTTGTGATGAGCAGAAGCATGTTGTTAGCAACGGAAAGAAGCATCCTAGTTCCGACCCTATAATTTCAGAGGAGGAAGAGGCTGCGTTCCTACGTTCTCTGGGGTGGGAAGAAGATGCTGCTGATGAGGGTGGTCTCACTGAAGAAGAAATCAGTGCTTTCTTGAAGGATGTTACTAAGGTTCGTATTGTCTTGAACTGAAGCTGATTCCGTTTCTTTTGCAACTATTGTTTGTGCATGTTTTAAATTATTATTAATTGTATGTTGAGCAGTACATCAATTCGAAGCCAACCCTTAAAATCTTGCAAGGAAAAGAACCAAACTTCGTGTCCCCGTTCAACTCGCGTATTGGAGCCATTTCTGCTGGGCTAAGTTCATCCAAAGAAAGCTAAGCTGGAATCTTGATTTTCTGAAAATGCTGAGATTGTCCCTGTTTTGAAGGTGAGTCGATAGTTTTGTCGTTCGATGGAAGTAGAATAGGAATAAGTTAGTGACGACGACTTCCGATGACCGTTGCCCCCTTTGTGGGCTTTTAGAGTTTTTTTTTTTTTTTTCTTTTTACTTTCAGAAGGTCAAAAAATTTAGGTAAAAAAGAGAGTAGAAATAGGTTTTTATGAAGCTATGCTCGAAATTGAAGACATTTGCTTGTCTGCAAAGTCTGGGGTCTTGACACTGGTGGACCTTTTTTAATAGGAAAATATTTTGAAGAATTGATATACTTTTTCTTTTTTTGGAAAAAAGAAAAAAAATTCTCATTACTACTACTATTATTTTATGCTTTTAATGTTTTTTTATTTACTTCAATTTTCTGTTGAATTTTACCTATGAATTGGTGGTCTCTGATATGTACACATTTAATATGATCTGCAGCTTTCAGTGTTTTAGAAAGACTCTTTTAGCTTAATTATATAATGAGTTATTGTCAAATAAATTCAGTTTCTTTTTATATTTATACAATATAATTACAAATTTTAATTATACTAATATTATACTCTTTTTTATTTTGCAATTTTAGTATATAGATTTTTGTCAATTTAATATAGGATAACTTTGTCAATGTACTGACATCAATTAATATATGGTACTAAAGAAAAAATATAGATAAAATAAGAGTGCATGCTGTGCACCCTAGTCCATGTTGCACTTTTCAGTTACTGACTTACACTTTTTGGTAAATGGTGTTGCACTTTTCAATTATTAAACTGTAATAATTGAAAAGTGCAACACCATTTACCAAAAAGTGTAAGTCAGTAACTGAAAAGTGCAACATGGACTAGGGTGCACAACATGCACTTGAGTCCATAGTAGACCAACCCAATAATTATTTATGCTTCATTTAACACAAAAGAAGAAACATTTTTTCATGAAAAAGATAGTTAAAACACGGGAAATAACTAAGTCACGGAAGTCCATAATTTGTGTTGACTATAGGGTGTTTTAATTATTTTCCCTTTGATTTTTCAATTTATGCTTGTAAATTTGTTTAAGAAGATAAATAGATAATAGAAGGCTCGATACTAGTGTATTTAATTTAATTTAATAGAGCTGGACTAATTAGTTCAACTCAATAGTTCACTACTTGGTTAGATTAGGAAGATGTGAGAACTAAGAAGCAATGGAAGATTAGGGTCAATTCTTCAAAAAAAAAATAAAAAAAATTGTTATTTACTTTGTTCAATTTTATTTTAAGGGCAAATAATTAAGAGGGATTCATATTAAAAGAAAAAAGAAAAGAAACGGCTAGAGCTATAAGTTCATAGATCGGTGCACTAAAAAATCTTGTCCAAAATCCGGGTCAAGAAAAAAAGGATCACTCCTAAAAAAAAACAATCAGAATACAAACACGTAATTACGTAAAGACTAAAAATTCTTGTTCAAAATCCGGGTCAAGAAAAAAAGGAACACCTCTAAAAAACAATCAGATACAAACACGTAAAAACTATTCAAACTTAAAAAGTTCGAAACATGAAAACAGACTCATGAGGATAAAAAACATTGTTAGTTATACTTCCAAATTTCTTGTACGAAATGTATATGTGGACGGGGTCCTATTGAAAATTAAATACAATTACAATGATCAATATTTTAATACGTAAAGCAAGTTGAGAGAATTAACTAGGGCGACACTGGCTCTTCCGCTAGTCAACGATGCTAACAAAAGTCAATTCCAAATTAAATTATTATAATCTCATTTACAAATTCCAAATTCTTAAATAATGTACACATTTATTAATGGATGAATCTGGATCTATGATGCAAAAGTCGGCTCAGACGGATGCCTTGTGCGTCGGGTAGAAAAATCGGCCTAAGTGGACTAGGTGATACTAATTTAGACGATCGTGCATACTTTTTTAACTATACTATAGCTTAATTCTATTTCATTGAGTAAACTAAATAAACATTCAACAAATTTTGGCAATATATGTTTTCAACGAAGAACCTTAACTATGATTTATGACCATGGACCATTGACAGAGCAATTTAGTTTGTCTTTTCCTAATTTTATAAATTGTATTATTACTTTTATATAAATTCTACATATGAATACATATCCCACACGCATAATTTCTGGGTATATACTAATTACTACGCAGTATACATATATTCCACAATTTTTGTATATTTTGGTAAAATAATTAAAATATAGTCTTTAATTTAGATTTTAAGGCGTTTGACAATAGGCGCATTTGAAGCTTTTTAGGCTAATAAACTGTAGCGTGAAGTAATGAAGATGATATTATTTAATTGAGTTGAAGTCATGAAGAAGCAGAGGGAAGGTGGGGGAGTCGTGGAGAAGTTGATAATTAAATAATAATATATACATATAATATAATTATAATTATAAATATATATATAAGATTGAGAATTTCAACGAAGAAGAGTGGAAAATGGAAAGAGGTTGGAGGGTCTTCTAGTTGACAATTTCTAGATCTCTCCCAATTCTTATTAATTTAATTATTTAATTACTTCGCTAATATTCACACACCAAATTACACAGTTTTTATTAAATTTTATCATTTGTCCCTATTTTTAATTTATACAAAATTGTCCCACTTAAAATACATTTTAGTAATATTTGTCCCCCTTGTTAAATTTAGTTCCTTTTGAATCCGTCCCTAAAATTAATCCTCACACCCCTAACGCACACACATTTAATTAGTATATATTCATATTATATGACTCGTAGACTTATTATCCTACCTGAACTTCACCTCAAACTTGCGAGAGCGTCACACGACGAGCCATTCACCATGCAACTGGGTGCACACAAAATGTGACTCTAAGTATCACTTATCAAGTAATATCATTATGTAATTATATTTTTAATTTTAAAAAAGGTAATTAAATAATTAAGAATAAAAAGGTTAAAGTCAAATTAAAGTAGCTTATTAATTAAGTAGTTTAATTTGGGAGGAGGGAATTGACTTGTGTGCTTCCTTCCTGAAGGTACCACTTACATATATCTACACATTTTGCACAATTAATAGAGATATTGCATTTTGGCAGAAAAGATATATAATGGGAAGACTGCAAGAAAAAGAAAAAGGCGATGAATCAATGGAAAGTACTGATCTCTCACTTAAGCTGCAGGAAAATCAAGAAAGCACTTTTCAATCCGTTGGATCAAAGAATATTCAAGAATCTGAAATTCTTGATATTAAGGAATCCAGAAAAGAAGAGGTAATTAATTAATTATTTTTATAAATTATTTTCTTTTAATTATTTCTATTCAATGAAGTTGTAATTAAATTGTGACATGAATTAAATGGATGGAAATATAGTTATGTGGTCTGCAGATGAAGATGAATCGCATAAAGGAGGAGAATAAAATGTTAAAGGATGCAGTCGAACAAACTATGAAAGATTACACTCATCTCCAAACTACCATTCAACAACATATCATCAACAATAAGGTACTCCCTTCGTCCCTGAAAAGTATGCATTTGTTGGAATGAAGCTTTTGAATATTTATTTTACTTTATTAACAAGATTGAGTATATATACCAACAATATTCTTTACTCGTTATTTCACATATATTTTTTATAATTAAAATATGATTTTTTTAAAAACATGTATAAAAAGAAGTGAGCAAAATTTTACTAAGTTTTGAGGGTAATTTTGTAAATTTTTATATTATCTATTGAGTTTATTTTTATGGTCCAGTACATTTGGTATGAACTATGTTTACCTGAATCATGTTTTTATAATAAACTTTAGTATGAAAACAGTTTATATAATACTTTGTCTGGTTAGGATCCGGATACGATGTTCTTGCTCAAAGGCGGAATCGGAAACAAGGAGAATTGGAATAATGGAAGATGTGAAGAGGAGGAAAATGATGAACTAGGGTTATCTCTGAGGGTGGCGCCCAGTGACGTTGAAATTATATCCAACATTAATTTGCCTGTTAATGCAGGGATTATGAACAATGCAGCAGTTATGAATTCTCCACCTAATAAAAGAGCTAGGGTTTCTGTCAGGGCAAGATGTGAAGCCCCCACTGTGAGTATTTTTTTATTTATTTTTATTAATTCATCATTCATACTAATTAATTAGTAATTGGTAAAGTCTAGTATGCACTCGAGTGCATGTTGTGCACCTAGTCTAAAGAAAAGTGTATGTTATTAAACTGAAAAGTACAACACAATATTACTAAAAAAATGTAAGTCACTATGACTAAAAATATTATTATACAGTTTAATAATTAAAAAGTGCAACACCATTTACCAAAAAGTGTAAGTCAGTAAAACTGAAAAGTGCAACATGGACTATGGTGCACAACATGCACTCGAGTCCATAGCAGACCAACCCTTAGTAATTAGTTTTAGAGAAATTTATTTCTTATATATATGATGCAAAATATATAATTAGATTAATTTCATCAACATATTTATTTAATTTTGTGATGAATTAATTATTATGTAGATGAATGATGGATGTCAATGGAGAAAATATGGACAAAAAATAGCAAAAGGAAATCCATGCCCTAGAGCCTACTATCGTTGCACTGTAGCCCCTGGATGCCCCGTGAGAAAACAGGTTATTTAATTTACTTTTATTTAATTCCTTACCTAACTAAATGACTTTTTATTTTATACTCTAATTTTTGTTAATTTCAAATTATGAGTACCAATTTAGTTTTAATGAAAATGCATATTGTATGATAAAAAATGAAAGAACATCAAGTTTGAAAAGGATCACCTAGGGATATTTAGGTTCGTGTTTAATTAAACGAAAAGATGGCTAACCATAATTGATTTTAAAAAATGTCATTTTACCATTATACCCTCGTTAAAGAAAATATTACGGAGTATTTTGTATCAGGGTATTTTTTACTTTTTACTAAATTCTGGATATATATCCAAAATCTGAATGTTTTGCGCCGTACTTAATTAAAATGAAAGGTACTAATACCGGCTAACTAGACTATATATAAATGAATGAAACAGGTCCAAAGATGTTTAGACGATACATCAATCCTAATCACGACTTACGAAGGAACGCACAACCATCCGCTCCCAGTAGGTGCAACCGCGATGGCATCAACGACGTCCTCGTCGTACGTGATGTTGGATTCAAGCAACCCTTTCTCCAACAATGACAAGCTATCCTCCTCACCCTCAAACTTCAACAATAGCCTCTTCACAAACCCCTCTTCTTCTTACATACCAACCCTAACACCCCCAAACCCTAATTATAACTATTATGACCCCACAAAGGGCATTGTTCTTGACCTCACAAACAATGCCACCTCATCAAATCCCATGGCTCAATTAGGCTACCCTTGGACCCCTAAACAAGGCAACTTCAATGGAAACACACTTATAAGCCAACTTTTTCCTAACCCTAATACACTAGTTCAAGAAATGGGACCCAAAGATATTCTTGATCAAGAGAATTTCAATAGAAGTTTGTTGTCCGAAAATGTAAGTGCAATAACTTCTGACCCTAAGTTTAGGGTTGCTGTTGCAGCAGCCATTTCCTCACTCATTAATAAAGAAGGCCAAACAGCCCCTAGTGACGGCGAGGGCGAAGGCGGCGGTAGCGTTAGGGATAAGTCTTGGATTCTTGAATCTAGTAACCCTATCCATCATTCACCCACGGAATAATACTGTACTAGTTTTGATTTTTGTCTTCTAAGTTTTTCGACTTTGAAATTAGTCTTCTATATTTACAAAACTGTACGTTTAAATCATTTTATCTGTAAACAGATCCAGTTTGGGGATAATGAAATGCTAGACAGTGATAATGATATTGATAGTGCGAAAGAATCAGATAGTGACAATATTAATGATCTGTAAAAAATGTCCAGTCTTTAATTCAGACAAAAAATAATCCATGTTTGTCGATAAAAAAAGTTAAAATTTTGAGTTTTGTAAACATAGATAACCAATTTTAAAGTCAAAAAATTTAGATTTAACAAAATTCAAATTAAAGGGAAAAAAATGTATTTATCCCATTTAGTTTGGACATGAACTTGTAGATTACATTATAATTTTATATGATTATTTTGTAGTAACTGATTTGTGACATTGTAATTAGAGAAAATTAAATTTTGGCATGCTTTCTTATGTATATAAATAGTGTTGTCAGCTGGATAGGAGGTTCCATGTGAAGCCTTGACTGTTGTAAAATTCAAGATACTTGAACAATTAAAAGATAGATTAATTATTTTGTTTATTTATTTTTCAAGTTAGTTTTCCTAGATATTTGGATCTGATCCCACTTTACATCTTTGATATAATATGAATAAGGATAATCTTATTTTAAATGCCGCTTTTTTTTTTTTTTTTTTTTGGCATTGGCCAGTGTGTATACATATATATGTGTGTGATATTATATAAAAATATAGAATTATATATTCTTTTGATTATCTGATTTTTTTTATTACAAAAATGTTTTTAATTCATTAAAAGCTGTCCTTCATTTATTTTATAGTGGTCCAATTGTCCAAAGGCTACTAATTAGTTAGGCGTGCTTTTGATAAATCCATTAATTAGCATTAAACCAACATAATTAGTAGTAACAAATAATGGTCCAAATTTCTGTTAATACTATCAAGTAGCGCGGTGAATTTTGATTAAATTAAATAATTAACTATTGGATAGAGTGGGTAATTGAGTTATGATAAAAATTGTGTGAGACTGTATCACAAATCTTTTTTTTTTTTTTTTAAGACGACTGCCTTTTGACCTATTTTCTAAATTTTAGGGTTGAACAACCTATTTTTTAAAATTAGATTTTATGTTTATCAAAGAAATGATAATATTTTTAATAAAGAGTGATCAGTGACACGGTCTCATCTAAGACCAACTCGTGAGTTAATACTTAATAGAGACCTCGAAGACGACATGCAGTTAAGAATGTTAGGTGACCTAAACGCTTAACAAATTGGAAATCCACGTGAACCTAATTTCGATTAAAGTACGAATTAAATGAATTTTTAATATAAACTATTTTAACTTTTGAAACATACAACATTTTTTTCATAATTTTTTTTATTGGAACCGACCAATTATAATGTGTGCTCTCTATATTTTAAGTTTAAATTGGGTCAAAAAGAGGTCATATCATCCCCTCAAATACATAATTTGGGCTTTAAAAGGCCAAAAAAGTGTGCTTAAGTTGGGCTGAAAGAGTTCACCCCATCCTGAATTACATAATTTGGGCTTTTAGTGTATGCTAAAATTGACTTCATTAATTCATTTATTTCACTTTTTATATTCTATGCTATTGAAAGATAAAAAATTGTTTGAAATCGTTTTACGATTTTTTTTTGGTAAAGTCTAGTATGCACTCGAGTGCATGCTGTGCACCCTAGTTCATGTGCACTTTTCAGTTTACTGACTTACACTTTTTGGTAAATGGTGTTGCACTTTTCAATTATTACTTATACAGTTTAATAATTGAAAAGTACAACACCATTTACCAAAAAGTGTAAGTCAGTAACTGAAAAGTGCAACATGGACTAGGGTGCACAACATGACAAATTACGACAACTTTCTTCCGGGATTTTTGTATTATTCAGGACTCACACTCGAAGAAGCTGATTGGAGTGGGCACACATGACAAATTACGACAACTTTGACACGTAAATTATACAATTATTTAAAATTTGAAACGTAATTTATTTTTAGCCGGTTAAGGAATATTAGATTAAATATCATGGGTGTAAGATATACTCATATAAAAAGAAGTAACAAAAACAGAGAAATCAACATTACAACTTAACAGCCACGGGTTTGGATTAGACATAAAAATATTCTATCACGAAAAAATATAGTACTTTTTTTTGGATTAAAAAAAAAAGTACTTATTCTATTTAAAAAGTTAATTTTTAAATATTTTTTCTACTTTACTAACAAGATTGAGTATTTACCAAATATATTTTTTACTCATTATATTAAATATATTCTTTATAAATAAAATATAATTTTTTTTAAAAGATAAAGTCTAGTATGCACTAAAGTGCATGTTGTACACCCTAGTCTAAAGAAAAGTGTATGTTATTAAACTGATGAAAAGTACAACACAATATTACTAAAAAGTGTAAGTCACTATGACTAAAAATATTATTATACAGTTTAATAATTGAAAAATGCAACACCATTTACCAAAAAGTGTAAGTCAGTAAAACTGAAAAGTGCAACATGGACTAGGGTGCACAACATGCACTCGTGTCCATAGCAGATCAACCCTTTTTAAAAACATATATAAAAAAAAGTGAGCACACATGTCAAAAGTGTATTATTGCAAGTCAAAAAATATTTTTGGAAACTTATTTTTTTTTTGGGCAAAATTACTAAAATAATTTTGACTTAATCAACTATTACATGACTAAAACAATGTTACTACAAGACCAACATTTTATCACTATAAGGTCAAAAGTGTATTACTACATGTTCAAAAATATTAACTTAATTTTTTGGTGAATTTGTCAGAATGTTTTGATATTTAGTATTAAATTTTTTGCCTTGTAGTGGTAATATTTTGGCCTTATAGTAACAATATTTTGGTCATGTAGTAAACCACTTGTTTGCAACTCGCGAATTTTTTAGACAACCCGGATCCAGATTTTTGACCCGCGAATTATTTTAAATTGACTTAATTTAACTTTTGAGCTTAGAATTTTAACTTGCCTAATTGGGATGGAATGCAGGTATACAATATTTCACATAAAACTAGCACTTTTAATAATATTATTTGTATTCCATAGTATTTTTAAAGATACATGTTATTTGTTAATAAAATCAGCTAAAATTCTCTATAATAATAAAAATATAGAATTCTAAAACATTATAATTGTATTCCTTTAGAATACTTAGAAAGCTATTGAATTTTTTAGAATTTTTATTAAATGTTGAATAAAAAAATCTCCACCACCCAATGAGGATTGATTAGTATAAATATGTGGAGTGGTGTTTGTAGCATCACTTTTCTCAATGATAGAATTTCATTTTCGAGGTATATCAATGTAATATACCATTATATAAATGTTTATTGACGATTTTTAGTTGATTTTATATTTTTTTAATTATTTGAGTAACAAATGAAAAGGTAAAGTATAAAATAAAATCACATAGTAGATGATGAAATTCATATTAATGAAACACGAGTCTAGTACTTGAATATAAAAAAGAAGAGTGGGTGTAGAAGTTGATATGATGAAATTCAGATTAGATTAATGAAACACGAGCCTAGTACTTGAAGATAAAAAAGAACAGGACGTGATGGAAATTTAAAATTCATTTTTCTGATAGAAGAAGAGGACAGGACATGATTGAAATTCGAGCCATGTTGTTAACATGATTGCAAGTGAGAAAATAATTTCACAAAAATAAAATTTTATCTGTAATAAAAATAAAAATCAATTGTGAAATATGTGTGTTAAATTTATTTGCCCACTTATAAAATAAAAGATAAAGTGAACTCATTCTATTACTTTATACATAAAATTACACTCTTCAAATTTCATTCATTAATACACTTTTTTCTCATTCTTTTACTTTATATATAAAGTTTTACACTCTTTAAAATTCCATTCATTATTACATTTTTTTTCTCATTCTTTTACTTTATTCTTTTTAAAATTCCATTCATTATTGTCAAATACTTGTATGCACTCGCATGTACGGTGCATACTTCAATTTTAATTTTTAATTTAAATTTTAATTCATCAATTACGGTTATCTCTTAGGCAAATACTTGTGTGTACCAGTTACATACATGTAACTTGTTTCTATCTAAGTACAATTTTTTAAATGAATGAATGTTACTCATGAATTATGATAAATACGGTATAATATTAGTTCAAATACAGTATAGTATTAGTTCAAATATTGTATAGTATTAGCTCACATATTGTATAGTATTAGTTCAAATATTAAACAGAAAACAAGTTACATGTATGTAAATGGTACACAAGAGTCCAACCCTCTTTTTATGAGTTCACCCCCAAATCATTTTTTACCACGGTTATCTACACCCGCTCATTTTATGAGTTCACCCCCAAATTATTGTTTTACCACGATTATCTGCACCCGCTCATTTTATGAGTTCACCCCCAAAATATTTTTTAAAAAATAATCACATTTAAAAAACTATATTATCATTTTATTAATTTACACAAAATATAATAAAATAAACTCTAATTTATATATTTACAATATGCATCCGAGTTACCGTCGATTCACCACCAACTCACCAATATTTAAAAAAAATCGTAAAAATATAATTAATAAAAAACTATCGAAATTAGCCACAAATCTCGATTTTTTTCTTTTTAATTTTTCTTCCCCCTTCTCTTTTCCTTTATTTCTTCCCATTTTCAGTTTATTTTTCTATTTTTTTTTTTATTCATTTTTTTTCCTTTTACTTTTTTTATTTTATTTTGATGCCTTTCTTTTCCATTTTTTATGTGTATTTTTTAAATTTTAATACAAAATAATATTATAGGTATGATTTTATTATAGTCGATCGGCGGTGCACCTGAATTTCAATTTTAATTTGATGAGTAAAGGACTTGTCGGAAATCCATGTCTTTCGGCGGGTGACCCTGCCACCACCATGCCCGACCACCCCCTCGACGACGACGACGGCGCTTCCTTCCCGGCCATTGAAGCCCGAGACTCCTTCTCGAATCGCAATGACGATTCTTCACTTCCATGACAATTGACATCCTCTTCCATCTCGGCCGAAAACCTCTACTCATTTCGACCACCGACGCGACTACTTCCATCAATCTCCCTTGTGTTCGCGATCCAGGATCTTCTCCCGCATCAATGGCGCTCACCTACAACACTCGGATCGACGTTGCCTCGCTCTCGTTGTTCATCTCTGTCCAAATCGAAGCTACATTGCTTCGTCTTCTTCACCCTGCTCCTGCATAGCCTCTTCCTCCGGCTGACGGTAGGGCTGTTATTCGAGCCGAGCCGAGTATTTGAGGTTCGAGCTCGGCTCGGCTCGATAACATTGACGAGCTAAAAAATGAGCTCGGCTCAACTCGCTAAAGGGTCTAACGAGCCTAATGGAATTTAAAGAAAAAAATTTAGATATTGAGCCTAACAAATCGAGCTCGAGCCGTCTCGTTAGTAAATCGAGTATCTAACGAGCTCGAGCTCGGCTCATTTAGCGAACGAGTCGAGCCTAACTCGAGCCTTATCGAGCCGAGCTCACGAGCGGCTCGGTTCGTGTTACAGCCCTAGCTGACGGCGACTCGACGGAGGACTGTGAGTATGTTGCTGATGGATCTCTGATCGGCCGGCGCTCAGAGCCGGTGACCTTGCCGATGAAATCTCATGCGGTGATTGCTGACCTAGGGTGTCTTCCCATTGGGCTAAGGTTCCGTTCAATTGGGCTTGGTAATGTGCACCCCCTATTTTCTTCAGTACACCTTGATCTGTACTCCCTCCACTTTTTTAAGGTATTATTGTTAGTGGTACTGGTATTACTAGTTATTGAAGGTGGTATTACTATTAGTACACTATTGAATTAATATTAATGATTATTGATTACGGTATTATTGAATATTAATTGTGGTATTATTGGTTATTGTTTGTGGTATTAATGATTATGTGTAATTATTTATTATTACTTAAGGCATTATTGATTATTATTATTGTTTATGGTATTACTGATAATTATGTTTTGTATTACTGAATATAATTAGATTTGTGGAATTATTTGATATTGTGTAAGATATTACTGGTCAATGTTCATGGTATTACTGATAATTGTTTTTTGTATTATTGAATATAATTAGATGTGTGGAATTATTTGTTATTGTATAAAATTTTACTGTAATTAGATGTGTGTAATTATTTGTTATTGTAAAGATATTACTAATTATTGTTAATGATATTACTGATTATTGTTTATGGTATTACTAGTTATTACTTATTATATTACTAACTATAATAAAATAATACATATACAGTAAAACCTCTCAAAAAGAATACTCTATTAAGGAATAAACTCTCTTTAGGAATAAAAATTTATGGTCCCAACTTGAGACCAGTTATAATTTGGAATAAACTCCATATTGTCATAATTCATATTTTTTCAAGTCCCAACATAAAGAAATACACCTCCATTTAGGAATAAATCATAATAATATATATAATTTTACAATAAATTTAAGTTGATTTAAAATACTTGTTCAAGGTTGATTGTGACAATGATTTAATCTTTTGTGTTGTAACCTTATCCTTCAACTTGCATGTGCGCATAGCTCGTCCACATGACCACCTTCTTGAAAAAATTTGATGTAATTGATAAAAAAAAATGTATTATACATAGTATTTATAGATGAAAAAATCAAAGCAATCAAAAGCAAGTACATGCATCTATGGTGGGTGACTCTTGAGTATTGTCTTTTCATATTACGTGAGTAAATTAGTTCAATTAAGTTCAACACATTACATCATGTACATGTATCTACTAATTATACCATTATATAATATACATGCATTTAAAAAAAAAAAAAAAAAAACCTTATAACTCTATTTAGGAATAACCCCCATTTAGAAATATTTTTTTGTGGTCCCAAGGATATGACTATAGAGAGGTTTTACTGTAATATTATTTTGTATTAAAATTAAAAAAATTACTAATGAAAAAAAAATAGGAAAAAAAATGAAAAAATAAAAAGTATGGAATAAAAACTGAAAAATGAGAAGAAAAAAAAAATCGAGACCTGTGCTTAATTTCGATAATTTTTTTTAATTATGTTTTTACGATTTTTTTTCAAAAAATATGGGTGATTTAGTGGTGAATCGACGGTAACTCGACAATGACTCGACTGCAAGATTGTAAATGTATAAATTAGGGTTGATTTTATTATTATATTTTGTGTAAATTAATAAAAAGATAATATAATATTTTAAATGTAATTATTTAAAAAAAAAAAAAAAATTGGGGTGAACTCATAAAATGAGCAGGGTCAGATAATTGTGGTAAACAAATAATTTGGGGGTGAACTCATAAAATGAGCGGGTGTAGATAACCGTTGTAAAAAAGAAATGATTTAGAGGTAAACTCATAAAATGAGCAGGTGTAGATAACTGTAGTATAAATATGATTTGGGGTGAACTCATAAAATGAGCGGGTGCAAATAATTGTAGTAAAAAAATAATTTGGGGGTGAACTCATAAAATGAGCGGGTTCAAGTAAGGTCGTGGTGAATTTGGAGGTGAACTCATAAAATGAGCCTATAGAACAGATCCTGTTCAAGTAAGGTCGTGGTGGTGTAGATAACCATTGTAAAAAAAATGATTTGGGTGTTACCCTTCATTATTACATTTTTTTCTCATTCTTTTACTTATTCATAAAGTTTGTTCACCTAAAAATTTCATTCATTATTACACTTTAAAATTCCATTCTTTATTACATTTTAAAATTCCATTCATTATTACATTTTTTTCTCATTCTTTTACTTTATTCATAAAGTTTTACCCTCCTTAAAATTTCATTCATTATTATACTTTTTTAATTCACTCAGTGAAATATTTAAATGAATTCTAGGAATTAAAAAAAAAATATGAATTTATGATAAAATTTTTTAGAGTGAGAAATGTGAGAAACTCTTTTAAATTAAGGCAATGTCATATAACAAATTAAAAAAAAAAAAGCCCAAAGAAATTGGAGCAAAATCCGTCCAAAACATAAATAACAAAATCCGTACAAAAGATAATGTGTGGTTGGTCTCTGCAAAACTGATACAGGAAAACAAAACCAAAGGAGAAATTCTAAGCCTTGAGACGCCCATAGAACTTCTGTTTCTCCTGGGTTGTCTGGAAACGTCCATGTCCAAACTTGGATGAAGTATCGATGAACTTGAGCTTAATCTCTTCCAGAGAAACACGAGACGTCTGGTTAAGAAGAGTTTGACGGAGAGTGACAACTCTCTTCTTAGGTCCAACACAGCACCCCTTAATCATTAGGAAATCATCCTTCACCACACCATAGTGAGGAAATCCACCCATGGGAGTAACCTCCTTCTCAGTCCTGTCAAACTCAGTGCTGGCAGTGTGGTCTTCAGTCCCGGCTTTGCCAAGCCTGTAGATCTTCTTGTTCAGTTCAGTACGGTGATGGTAACCATTCTGACCAGCCCTAGCAACAGTAAAGGAAACTCTAGCAGGATGCCAAGCTCCAATACATGCCACCTTACGAAGACCCCTGTGAGTTTTACGGGGCAGACGAGTGACACCCCAACGAGTCACAACACCTTCGTAACCTTTACCCTTTGTGACACCAATAATGTCAATCATCTCATCTTTCTGGAAGACAGCATCTATTGGGACCTGCTTCTCGAAGAAACCATACGCAAAATCAACCTTCTGGGCAATAGTTCCACCATTAACTTGAATTTCCATCAAGTGTGCCTTCTTTTGTTTCAGCCCCTTCATTTTCCTTATCTGAACAATGAGAGAAAAAAAAGTTAAAAAAAGAATGTGACATCGTACATAAATTGAAGACCTTTTGAACAAGGTATATAAAATCTCTACAAGCAGGCAGAAGGAACCGTGATACCTGTGTGTGAGCCAATACACGAATAACAACGCAATACTTCTTCAATTTTTCCAATTGAGAGTTGATATCTTTCTTCCCCTCATCAGTCTCAACTTTTTTGGAGTACTTGGTAAAGGCCTTCTTCTTGGACTTGGACCAGTTCTTGTAGAACCTTCTCTTCACCTCTTCACTGAGATGCTGAGCCCAAACAGTGTTCAGGCAGCGAAGACCACGGGGAGTCTTCACATATCCAACTACTCCAACAATAACCATTGGAGGTGTTTCAATAAGGGTAACAGCCTCACATGTCTCCTTCTTGTGAAGTTCTGCAATCATCAATCAAAACAGATTAATTTCATTCATAATAAACATCTAAAGAGATAACGAGTGTATCAAAGGCAGATAGCAATTTCAAAACAAGGAAGAACAACAAAAACAACACAACCTTTAAAAAAAACAAATATTATGTAACAAAAATTCTGTTTAAAAAAAAGATATGTGAGTGCATTTGACATGCGGCTCAAAAGCATACATGCTACATCAATTAGGAGTATAACCAGCAAAAAAACTTTAAGCAACATGACAAAGAAATTTACAGACAATCGTGTATCAAGAAAATATAGAGAACAAGAATCAATGCAAACAAAACATAATTTAATGAAAATACAAGCAGCAAGAATCTATATAAGCAGAACAAAGTTAAAAAAAAGTACAGGCAGCAAGAATCTATATGAACAAAACATAATAGAAAGAAAAATACAGGAAACACAGATTTATATTAGCAAGAAAATTTACTTGATCCAGGTTTCTCCACTTCTCTGACGATATGGGTCATCCCAGCCTTGTAACCAAGGAAGGCAGTGAGCTTGCAGGCCTTAGTTGGGTCATCCTTGGGGAAAGCCTTCACTGCACAATCAAATGGAAAATCAGCTCATTAACAGTCATAGGCTAGCTTTATAAATTCAATTGATTATTGATTATTTAAAAAAATGTATTTTCAAAAAAAAATATAACAAGAAAGATACCCTTTCCCCTGTGGCGGTTAGCGCGCTTCCTCGGAAGGAAACCGAGGGACCCGTGCCTTGGGTGCTCAAACTTCCTGTGCGACATTTTTCACCTCCTTCACTGTGAAAAAAAAACAGTTCATCAGTTTTCTGAAAAAAAAAAAAAAAAAAAAAAGCACAACACGAATTCTATGCGGTTATTTCACAAGGTTTATGCTAAACACAGTGCAATCGCGTATAAAACATTAGATTATTTGGGAAAATGAGGTGCATAAACGAGATCAAGCATCTACGCATATAAACAAAACAAAAACAGAGCATTGAATTAGTGAACATAAGCTAGTATTGAATCGTTCCTGAATAATCTACATTCAAAGTAGCAAGCAAACGATTGAATTAGAGAAAGTGCATGCGTGAGAGAAATGATAGAGAGGCAATGGCTGAACCTGAGAGCTGCAGCTATGGAGGTCGACGCCTTACCAGTTACCACAGAGTGAAAAACCCTACTTGAATGGGCTCACTCGTTTTATAGATGGTTTCTAAAAAATAGAGGTTGGGCTGGACTATTAGAATTGGGCCCATTGCGTAGAAACCCAACACTTTAAACATAAGGTCACGGTTAAATGCACCCACTTTTTATTATGGCTTCCCTCCAAAAAAAAATTTTAAAAAAATTACAACTAAAATGTCTATAATATATCATTTTATTAATTAATTTATACAAAATATAATATAATCAACTCTAATTTACACAAAATATAATACAATCATACCAAGTCAGTGATGTGACTCGCCGAGTCACCACCGAATTTATATAAAAAAATGTGAAACCCTAATTTTCAGAAAAAACTATCAAAACCATACACAAATCTTGAAAAAAAATATCGAAATACTTGATCCAGAAAAAAAAATCCAAAAAAGTAGTGAATTTTCGAGAAAAAATTGAAAAGGTACAAGTTTTTAAGAAATAATTTTCGAAAAAAAAATCAAACCTTAAATTTTAGGCATGACAGTAGCTGATGTGCGACGTGGTTGGACTCGCAGCAAGGCTAGCCTCTAGTTCATGCGACAAACTTGTTTGCATACAAGGGGATAAAAAAAAATGGAGCGTGCAATGGAAGGATGGGAGAGAATGAGGGGGATTAGGGTTTATGGGGGAGGTTATCTTTGGAAAATTATCGGTGGGTGAACTCACCTCGGGGAGGCATTTAACCGCCACCTAAAAACAATGGTTTTAAGATAGACTTGGACATGGTCCATTTGAATTTTGGTCTGGTTGAAAGAAAAATCAAGTATTTTTTTTAATTAGTTTGGATGGTTATCATCTAATTTGATATGTCTACAACGGCGAAAAATATTACAATAGAAATATTGGATTGCATGCATCTTGAACTCAACTATGTAGGTCACTGAAAATATATGAGTGAAGCATGAAGATGCATGTAACCCTACATATTTATAATACTCACTTCATACTTTTCATAAAGTTTAGTACACAGATCAAAGCGGATCTGATCTAGACAATTCGTAGGCTTGAAATGATTGAGAAAACTAAATTTTTTTAAAGTTAATCCTTCCGTCCACAAAAACTATTTAGTACATTTTTTGTCTTATTAGTTCGTCTATTAAACATATTCTCATACTAAATTTTATGAAAATGTCATTTTATTTTTATCCTCCAAAACAACTTAATATAGTTGTACAATCTATACCCCTATATGTTATAGGGTCTGACTATTTGCACCTCCGACTTAGTTGTCTGTACACCCCAATTGATGTACTTCCCCCTTCCAAATTTGATTAGGAGAGATGCACCCCTCGAATTTTCTTAAATACCCTCTTATCTCTAAAAAAAACATCTACTAAACACACGCACCCCAAAATCAAAGTTTCTCACTGTCCTCCCTTCATTCTCTTTTTCTCCTTCCCCATCGCATTTCTTCTTTTCCTACTCCCTTTCTCCTTTCTCACTTGCCGCCCCTTACTGCCACTCTTGTCGGCCTCCCTCCCACGCAAGTCGCAACCAGTCCCACCCCACATAACAGAAAATTAAAAAAGTAAACAACTTTTCAAAACGGTTGCATCGAAAATATACACTTTCGTCGACAAATTGTTGTTGACAAGAGTGTATATGTTCGACACACCAATGTCGAAAAAAAAATAAAAAATTATATTTTAGTTTTTTTACGAGATTTTGACACTATTTGGATGAAGTTGGCGACCGAAAATTGTGGTGGTGGTGGCGGCATCTGCAATTAGAGTTATAGTTTAAATGTTGAAAGAGGAGTGAATTCAGTAGTGAGGGTGCATTTTGTAGTATTTTACTTAAAGGGTATTTTAGATTTTTTACACCACTATTAAATTAATAAATTAAAAGGAGTAGTGCAGTTAACCAAGTAGGAGGTGCAAAATAGCCTGGTCCTATATTATATTGACAATCCAGCCCATTAGGCCTAATAACGCGGAACCTTGTTGAGGTACCACTCCACCGTGCCACAGAGAAAAACTTCCAACTCACACAGTTGCAGTTGCAGCATCCATGGATTTCTCAGCTCTGAATGAAGCTCTGGCGTTCAAATCATACGATAAGATCGCCGACATATGCGACACCCTCATGCTCAAGGTAATCCATACTTGTTTCCGATTCTGCCCTCCCCTTCCCCTCTGCAAACCCTAACTTTCTCTCTCTTCTATCGATTTCAGGCAGCATCGGAGGGTTCGGGTTTTGACGAAGAATGGCCGTACGCCGTTCATCTCCTCGGTCACATCTACATCAACGACATGTAAATTTCATCCTTATGATTGGCAATTAAATATAGTTAATGCTTAGTATGTTCATTTGTTTCATAATGCGTTGTAGTGCTGTAAGGGTTAGGGTTTAATGAGTTGGTGATGAGGATGATGATTGTGCGGTATGGTTTGTTACAGTAATAGTGCGAGATTTTTGTGGAAGAAGATACCGCTGGCTGTGAAAGAGAGCCAGCCAGAGGTGTCGGCGGTGTGGAAAATTGGGCAGAGGTTGTGGATGAAGGATTACGGTGGTGTTCATGAGGCCATTCGTGAGTTTAATTGGAGTGTGCAGTCACAGGGAATGGTTGCTGCTTTCTCCCGTAAGTGTGTGTGTACTGTTAGTGTTTATAGTTGTTAGAGATCCATTGGTTCAATCATGGATGGTATTCAGTGATTGTTGCCTCGGTTTGTGCTTCTAACGTTATTCTGTGTATACCTTGACTAATTGCTAATCTGCTGTTTCAAATCCTTCCTTCGTAACCCATTGTTTGATCTACATTAGTGTTGCTTCCTTTGTTTGTTTGACTAAGATAAAGCCTGTGATCTTTCGCCTACTTCAACCCTGTTACTTGTAATCTCATCTGTTGCACATATTTATCGTACATTGATGGTTATTTTTTAATGGTTCTCCCAAAACCACTAATAGTCATTTTATCTTTTTGTCGAAGGAGTAGTTTAGTTCTTCTATTCACGATGCTGATACCATTATGTTGAACACTTCTGTCAAGGATACTTTTTAGGTCATGTTTGATAGCTAAGATTAAAGGTAGATTAACTACATCTCAACCCTTACAAATTGTTTGATAGCTAAGATTAAGAGTAGATAATGGTTTTTGATTTTAGAATAGTTCTACTTTACTGGTTTTGGAGACGGTGTTTCCTCTTTACATAATAAGGATAAATACAAGAACTGGAACGACTTGATTTATCTATTATGTCAGCCTTAGTCATCTAAAGGGTGTCAAGTATGAAAACAAGATTACTGTCTTGTATTATGCTATGCTTGTGTTTATGTCCCATCTGTCGTTTCTGGATCCATATGAATATAAGGCATTATCAAACAGTTCTTAATTGTTTTAACAGAAATCTCACCTTTCATTTTCATGTGAGTTCACTCTCATTGGTTTCGGTGTATCAACTAGTATCTCTGGGATATCATTTACAAATGCGTCACTATTGTTTGAATTTACTGCAGAGCTATACACAAAAAGGATGTTTGAGTTGCTGCTCTCTGCTTATTCAACAATAAGCATTCATGATACAGCTGTTTTCCTTGGAATGAAAGAAGATGAGGCTGCTAACTGTAAGCTCACATCCTTGCTTACACAACTTGTTAAGACTTCACAGTAATCGGACAGGGTACATCACGTATTTGCTCTTTTTTTTTTGCTCTTTTTCAGATGCGCTACAACAAGGCTGGATCCTGGATTCTACATCTCAAATGCTCACCGTGGTGAAGCAAACAGTTGCTACCGAACAGAAGCTGGATCCCAGTAAATTACAGCGACTAACTGAATATGTTTTTCACCTCGAGCACTAATTATCCTACTTCAGGTCCGTACATTTGCTTTAAACTCAGATGTAACCGAACCTGGCCAGTAGAGAATAGACCTATGTCATTCATTTCAAGTTCTGGTATAAATATCTTCACTCCAAAATTGTCATTTTTAACCATTATCTTTGTAGTTAACTAGTTATTGATCCTGAGAATATTTGTAGATATGGTCTCTCAATTTTGATTTTGACTTTTATTTTTCGAGTCAGGATTCGTGAAATCATCTCAAATTTTTTTTTTTGGCTCAATGGAGTATATATTCATAGTTCTTAGTCTTAACCATAAAAACTTTTTTTTTTATTCAATTTCAGATAATTTAACACTTTCTATAAATGGCAGATATGGTCACATCGAGATATTGTTAGATCTTCAGAGCATGGTATTTTTCTCCCGTCTTGCTGCCTAGAATGTCAACCATCTTCTTCATTTTCTAAATTGTTTTATATGTGCCAAAACGTAAACAATACTCTATCCGTTCCAATAAAAGCTTCTCATAGTTTTTTAGCATGGAGATTAAGAAAATATGATATACGGAGTAATAAGTAATGTATTAAAAATGATGTGATTGAGAGGTCGAAAAATAAGTTGAGAAACTTTTATTGAGACGGAGGTAGAGGGAGTAACATTTTTGTTTTGTTGTCTTGTTTGGTCTCCATTTTTTTTCTGTGTTGTTCACGTAAGTTAAATCCTGCAATGGAATCGTATGATGATTTATTTACGAAACCGGAGATCTCGTGTTTTGATAGTGTAGCAACAGGGATGTTTTTCACGCCACTCTTAAGTCTTATCTAATATGTGTACTTTTTATATTCGTTGCATTAAATTCCTTCTCGCCACCAAAGATATTTTCGGGGAGAATACTGACTAATATGGTGAAAATTGTCAAAAATAAAATATACAAATTATTTTATTTATCAAGCTAAATATATTGGATAGTATATCCAATTGATAAGATTACGGAAATTCCCATTAACACGTTACCGAATGAAATACTCCTATGAACAATTGATAAAAAAAGATAAAACTTTGTTGCAAAATCAATCAAATTTCTGGAGAGAATTGAATCAAATTGACCTATTACCCTAGATAAATTATTACTGTGAGATAGTGAAATATTACGATGTAGGAGTATATAATCCATATTGGAGACGTGTAATTTTATACAAAAATTCGTCGATTGATAAATTTTGATATATTCGAGCGAATAATTCACAAACGAACATATCATTGTGTAAAATATCATATTCAACAAAATGACAAATATGATTCAAGCAACTAATTAACGAAATTTTGTATTCATAATTAATCATTGCCCAATAGCTTTGAACTTTACTAATCAAATTCAATTCATAATTAAATTGTTTGACAAAAAAAAAAAAACTTATAATAACTTTAAATAAATTATTTCCAACCAGCAGCTATTAATCAAACAATTTAACAACTTGTAAGCTCATTAAATTTTTTACATCTTATATGTTTCTTATTTTTTAGCAAAACATCTTATATGTATTTAAAACAAGTTTAGCAAAACGAGCTCTCAATGAAACAAAAAACTAAATATAAAGACATTTTAGTTAAGAAACCCTAGAATTTAGTTTAATTGAATGGACAATATCTTATTTTTATTCTAATTATCTCAAGTACACCACGTATAAAATCTAGCTATATATACTACGGACCTTCTCATTCATTTACTTTGACTTACCTTGCCATTTCTATTTTCTTTAGAGTTAATTGTAAATGGTTCTTGATTAAAAACAAAAATAGTGTGATTCACGAAATATTTGAACCACCCATTTCGATACATCAAATTGACTATATATATTTATACATATGAATATATTAAGTATTAACATCAATTACTGATTACTTCAAAAAAAAAAAAAAAACTCGAATGAAATTGAGTTCTAATTATTAGAAATTAATATACACGAATTAATAGTTAATTACCCACCGATTCACCATTCTACAAGTTCGAACTTTTAGAGATAAAATTCTTGAAAGAAACTAAAACAAAATTTTGTTGTCGATCAAGGAATAAGATTGGACTTGAATCACTAATAATTGTATTAGTAATTTAGGTTATATTTAGCATTTAATTTTTCTATATATGTGTAAAAAAGTGAACAAATATAAAATAAATTTGTTTATATATACATACACTGATACACAAGCATGATTCATGAAGTATGTATACACTGCATGTTGTAATTCTTAGTGAATACATCTACAATACTCGTTTCACATAGAAATATGAGAAGATTTTATTTGGACGGTGAATAAATAAATAATCAATCAAATATTCACGAAATTATCAAATCTGTAAAAATTAACACGAATGAAGAAACATTATCGATCATATGAAATTTTTTATTATTATATGTATATATAACATAAAATTAACCAGCAGTGTGACTTCAGTCTGATCCATATTGCATAACGGAAATTAAGCATAAACATATTTACAATTTACCAAAATCAGTAGTCATCAGGGAGAAATCGACCGATCAGAAGCTCTTAAAACCCTCGTTGATCAACGGCTGAGATTTTCTGTAAATATCGGAAATTCGCATAAACTTTTTCCTTCGTCGGGGCAAATCTTCGTCGACAGATTTTTCCGGATTAATCACGGCGGCGGATGACGATGTTCCAGTTTCGCCGACGCTTTCTTCTCTATTTTCGTCTTCTAGTTTCTTCTTCGGCGCCGGGAAATTCAGCCAAAAAAGGCGAAAATCGTCGGCCGAGTTGCCGCTGAGTTGAATTAGCTGCAACACTGCGTCCATTTCCGATTCGGTGAGTCTCGATTCCATCTGCCTTCTCCTTTTTCCGGTGAGATTTTTTCTTTCTCAACGGGTATAACCTTTTATATAAGGAGAGAGAGAAAGAGGAGAGAGAGAGAGAGAGAGGGAGAGAATTTCAGTTTTTGGAGACGAAATTGTGGGATGTTGAGAACGTTTGGTTTAATTTCCATACCCATTCAAGTTTTCTCTTTTTCCTTTTTTGTTTTGTCGTATTTCAATTTTATTATTTTCATTTTTTTTAATTGATCAAATTTAGTCATTATCCTAACTTTATACTCCCTCCGTCACTCTCCATCAAAGTCACGTTATCTAAAATATAGTAAAAATACTTTTAAATTATATTCCTTTAAAACATCATAATATTTTTCTACTCTATTACACTAAAAATAACTTTATTTTTATTTATAAAATTGAAAAGTCTTTATCTTACATAATATTAATAAATAATTTATTTATTAAAATTCATGTTCAATTGATTTGAATAATCAAATATGGAACAAAGGGAGTATTTGGGATGATACCGATTTTAAAGAATATACTCCCTCCGTCCCGGAAGTGTCTGCACCACAAAGTGGGCACACTTTTTAAGAAAAAAATGTAATGAGTGGAGTGTTGAGGGGTAATTTTGTAAAGTTATATGAATAAAGTAAAAAGGTGATTGGAAAGAGAGTAAAAGTAATGACATTTTGTGTAAATATGTGAATATTGTGAGGGTGGGGTTTATGAATAAGTTTCCTTTTAGGGGTGTGCAAACAATTGTGGGACGGACAAATAAGGTAAGTGTGCAAACAGTTGTGGGACGGAGGGAGTAATAATTTATGTAAAATTAGTTATGTAAAAAAAAAGAGAAAAAATGATAGTTTTAAGTAACACAGTAGTAACTAATAAAGGTAGGATCATAACTGGTCAAAATAAAATAAAATAAAATTGTAAAACTTTTAAAAAATCACTAAATGTAAAGCTATGAAGGGATGAAGAAAGATATTTATTTATTTATTATTATTTTTTTTTAGAAAATAATATTCCCTTCGTCCAATTTCATTATTCACACTTTTCTTTTTTTGGTTGTCCAATTTTATTAAGCTCATACCCTTTTTTGAAATAATACTAGTCATACTATTTTATCTCCACCCTTCTATTATTGTTTATTTACCACTTTGCCATTCACTTTATTCATAAACAATCATTTATTTATAAATGGACCCCACAATACCCCATTATACCCTCAACTTATCTACTTTATAAATAAACTAATTAATATTCATTAAAACTCGTGCACGAAGAAGTGAACATAATAAAATTGGACGGAGAAAATATTATTTACAATATTTTATTATTATTTCACCATTGCTTATTTACATAAATTTTCATTTATTTTATTTATAAATGAATCGACAATACCCCTATTATACAACCATTCTATTTATTTTATAATTAAAATTCACCAATATTAGAAGAAATTGATATCAATGATATGGATTATATTTTTAAACATAAAAAGCGAGGTCTTTTTTTTTTTTTTTAAATATAAAACGCATTAATAGACCGAAATTACTGAGAAATAGGCAATGGGACACAAAAACGCTGAAAGTCATTCTTCTTTTCTTGTCGTTTCTAACCAATTTAATTAAGTCGTGTGTATAGGCCTTTTTGGGACTTCTGGTTCGGTCTTTCTTTTCCTTTGAAATTTTATACTCATAAACTTTGGTTTCATAAGTTAAAAAATATGATACAATACGTAAATGCATAAATGTGGGTGAGTAATTTATCAAAAAGAAAATTTATTAATTTTACTTAAACAGATAAAAAAGAAAAGTTGTATAGTTTTCACTAGAACAAAAAAAATATTTTTTATAATAAAGTGGAACAGTTCATACATAGCTTTGTTCTACCTTTAAACGTAGTCTTCGTTAATTAATAATGAGATTAGTATTTCGAATTAGTTGACATTTAAGTCAAATACCGATACTTAAAAAAAAAAAGGGTACTCCATTCATCCATCAAATGCAGTCTTATTGGAGTGAGATACATATTTTTCTAAAAATGTAAATAAAGTAGGAGTTCATTGTGAATAAAGTGATTGAGTAATTAAATGATGATTAAAATGTTATAATTTCCATAAAATGTATGAAATTACATTATATAAATAAATGAGACTACGTTTTGTGGACGTTTCGGGGGACGGTTGGAGTATAAGTTTCTTATGGTCAAATGAAATTCGTCAGGGGTGATATGGTAATTGCGTGTACCGTAACTAAATATATCTGTGTTTTAATTTAACAAGTCAAGGAATAAAAAAATGGGAAAAATATAGAAAAAGGAGAGGTGGTGGGACCCATTTACCCGTTTGGCCTAATGTGACAACAATGGTACAATTCACTTGAATCGTCTTGTGGTGTGTTTGGCAAATGTCGGATTAATTTTTTAATTACAATATTAATTTACATGCTCATTTGGATATGCTAAAAGTTGCAAAATAAAAATCATGGACTATTAAATCATGTTACATTTCATAAATTAATTTGTTGTGATTCCAACTCTACCCCTACTGCCCCTAGTCCTAAACCCTAAACCTCTCAATACTAGTATATTTTTTAAAATCTGTGCAAAAAATAAACGTGTCAATTACAAAGAAACGAAGGGGGAGAATCGATTTCAAAATAAATACTCTCTCCGTACCATAAAATTTTTAAGTTTTTTTTAGTCTGCTCTACTAAAGTTTGCACACTTTAAAATAAAAATATATTTTTTACAATTCTTACTCTCACCAGATATATACTTACCCTTCATGTCTATACTTAATTTTGTGATACAACACACATTCAATTAATTATTTACTTTACATATACAAATTTATAAAATTATCTTTAGCCCTCTAAACATTATATATATAATTGTGTGTTCAATATTCACGTAAATTGGAGTATAATATTCATTTTGTCTATTCTCTTGTTCTTTCAAAACAATTTATTGGATATAGCAATAATAGCATCAATATTCATGCAAGCTTTTAATATGGCACGTGTGTTTTCATATTATATTATTAACTATTAATTAAGCACGTTTATAATTTCTTATACATCACTTTTTCTCCACATCCACATATTATTAGTATGTTTTACACATGGTGTGTTTGTCAAACACATGCATAATATATCTAACATGCATGGGGAATTCTTTCTAAATCGGTACATGATAATATAATAAAATTTCAATCACGACTTACAGTCGAATAATAAATTATTTAAAATATTTATTTAACTCTATGGTCTCAACGACAATATATAAATTAATAATCTAATTAAGTTACAAATAGTACTAAATAAAAAGTATATTTCATTATAAATTTATAACGAAATGACTTTTGTGACTAACATATGTTTGCTCATAAAAGAGAAAATTGTTTTAAAAAATTATACCAAACAGAGTGTAAGCTTTGTGGACAAGAAATTCAAATCACTAAAAAGGTGGAAAAAAACAAAGAAAATGTGGGTTGTACGGTACACTACAAACACTAAAAAAGGAACTATAAAATTCACTTTATTCCTCAAAAAAAAAAAGTTGAGTAGTTCCAAACTTCGTGCTTTCCTTTTCGTCCGTCCCACAGTCCGTCCCACAATACATGCCGTAAAAAGTTAGAATCTTCTAATAGCCGAATAAGCTTAATCAAGCGTTCCCTAACTCAACTTAAAAACACTCTTCCATTGGGGAAAAAATGAACTAAATATATACAGTTAAATGGATTAAAAGATCCCAAGAACTTCAGAATGTCTCCCTCCAAAATTGTGTTACATGTGTTGGATACCCCATCCCTCTTACAAGCAGGATTCCTGATCAGGGGTGTGAATATCAATCTAGGTATTGATTGAAATTGTCTCTCTTCGGCGCATATCTCACTATGAGGCTCGATTCAATGTGCATTCTTTTGCTTTGACTCGAGGAGTTTCTAGGGAATCTAGTAGCCCAAACCCTGGCACGTCTAATGAGTGAGAGACGAGGCTCTTTTCTTCACCACGCCTCAAAAGACCGTTCATGGATGAACACCCAATCCTGTACCTAGTAAGAAAGTAAAATTATTGGTGACAATAGTAAACAATAGACCAAATTGAAGTAATTCATTTGTCCAGCATAAGATTCAATTACAAACAAAAACTATTCATTTCAGGGTTCTGAAATAATATCAGAACTCAAAAGTATTCCAACACAAAACGTAAGATGACCGCTGACCTGGAATGCACTCCGGTTCTTCAAGAACTAAACACAAGAAAACACTTTATTTCTGATGTGAGAGAGAATATGGTAAAGAAAGAGAACTCACGATAGAGGATTCAGATGAAAAAACTGGCCCCGACATAGCTCAAGGCTTAAACCTTCCTAGCTACCAGAAGCCTCCATGAGAGAAATCGTCTTTCACCATCTTGAAGCACGTTGGTTATATGCCAAAGTAGTACACGAACTTACATGTGCCTGAAATTATAAAAAAGATATTTCATAAATAAAACGTTAACTTAAGATTCAGTGTCTAGGATGCTCATTATAGTGAATACTGCAAATTCATGGATTACTGCATTGTTCAATATTGGATGCATTATCCAATTCCAAATATCAGGATAGAGAGAAAAAAACAAGATTGGTGATAACAAAGGGGGAAAATGTGTAGTAAAATGCAGGCAACAAAAGCAATCAAAATAGAAACAAATAATCAAGACTGCAAACGGAATAACAAGAGCCAAACAGGAAATGCAGGCAACAAAAGCAATCAAAATAATTACACCAACAACTATTAAACGGGGCAAATAGAAGTAAACTCCACAACTAAAAGTGCATTTTCTATAAATTAGTTAAAAAGTTTGTGGACTGATTCTTGTGCTCCAACAATAAGCTGATTATGTCTCCTTCAAAGGGATATTAGTAACTACAATCTTCAGGAAATGGGTTGTATAATTGGAAAATAAGCATGGTAACAGATTTCAAACCTAATTCATTATTAGTATCAATATTTAAGTACTCCCGATTACATCTGGTTTTTAGGGTGACTACGAGTAAAATTTATATAGAAGATCATATACAATACAAGTTTCTTGACACCAATTCAAGAGTACAAGGGTTCCTTAGTTTCTGCACTTTAAAAGCTTAGATAATCCTGAATATTTCACAAGAATAAAGATTGTTCCAGACGGAATCCAACTATGAAAATATGCAGCATGATAATATAAGGGTCAGCTAGGAAAAAAAAAGTAAATTATGGAACGAAAAATTGCAATTACCTTCTTTCTTTTCATCGGCACAACAGTAAGAACCTTCTCGATTTGAAGTATTTGACTGGAGGGCCTCATGTAACTGATACGCCAAAAGCAAGTGTTAACCAAGATATCCTTCAATTAAACAGCAACAGGAATAACTGTGTTTGTCCTGAGTTCAGTGGGTCTCTCAGATGATGACACACATTTGTGCTCACTGTTCGATGCATTTCGCTCTATCTCATTGGCTTCATCTGCCATCCCTGCCTTTCTAAGGCGGGACACCAAAGCATTAACAGCAAAACTATCTGGTGCACAACCCATTGACAACATCTTGTTATAAATACCAATAGCTTCTAACATTCTCCCTTTCATACAGTGCCCTATAATCAAGATGGTGAAAGTCAGTTTATCATGGATGCACCCCTTTGCCTCCATTTCAGCAACGATTGCATTCGCCTCATCTATGTTCCCAGCTTTACAATACACATCAATCACAGGGTTGTAAATAAATGGTTGGGGAACAATATCCGCCCTCTCGTTCAACTGCCTTAACAAATCACGAGCCTCCTTCAATCTATTCTCCTTGCACAGACCATTAATAACAACAGAAAAAGTATATGCATTCGGAGACAAATTCCTCTTGCTCATCTCATCCCAAAGTTTCATGCATTGGACCATATCTCCAACACGAGAATGCCCATCAATGAGACATGTGAAAGTCACAACATCAGGATGAATACCACTGCTGACCATCCTTTCATACATCTTCACTGCTGAGGCCACTTCACCCTTTTTCCCAAATCCATCAATCATAACATTAAAAGCAAACAAGGTCGGTTTAATCCCACCACTAATCATCTCATCAAAAAGAGCTGCAGCATTCTCCAGCTCACCCGATTTGCAGTATCCAGAAATCACCGAGGTGTAAGTCACTACATCTGGAGAAAACTCACATTGGAATTGAATTTCTCTCAGTAACTCATGTGCTCTGACCACATTGCCAACTCTACACAACCCGTTAATAAAAGTATTATACGTAAAAATATCCGGATGACAACCAAAATTCCTCATTATCTCGAAAAGCTCAAAAGCCCCCTCCATATTACCTTTCAGGCACAAACCTCGCATCACTATGTTAAAAGTTCGATTATCAGCACCAAAGTTTCTCGACCTCAGTATACGACCTCTAAAAAAGGCAACTGCATCATCAATCCGTTTTCTACTGATTAACAAGCTCAAGAATTTATTACACAAAAAGGGACTAACTACTTCTTCTCTATGATTACACAGTTCAGCTTGCCCAACCAATATTCCTTCAGCAATCTTAAACTTCCCAGCATTTGCAAAGGACGAAATCACAAAATCTAACAACGAGTTATTCGGAATAATTCTATCAACTCTCATGTAATCATACACTATTTTAGCAGACTCGTAAAGATTCACCCGACAGAGTGACCTCAACAGCAAATCAAACGTGGATTCCGAGTGATTAATATTCAAATTAAGCCTCGAGTAGCAAAAGAAACTAAATGCTAAACCTGGATTATCCAATCTATTATTTATTTGGTAAATTACACCAAGAGCTACAAACGGATCCAAATTCATCCGGAAATAATCAGAATTAAAAACAGAAAGCGACTGAGAATGGCGAACGCAGAGAGTGGATACTACTTTAATGAACCAGAGAGTCGACGAAGAAGAAGAGTTGGACGATTCCGAACGTGCCTGGCCATGAAACAGAGCCGTGGACAAAATCTTCGAAATTGACGCTCTCTGTGACCAAAATTCCATTTTCATCAATCAAATCATGGACACTTCGTTAGAGCAATGAATGTGGCGACGCATTGACCGATCTTCGCATCAGAAAAGGGGATAAGTTTAAGGGTTTGAGAATGGGGAGGAATTATACAATAGGTTCCGATTAGATTCGAATGCGCTTAATGCGGCGGGTTCGAAAGGGTTGACGGCGGCGGCGTCTGCGAGGTGGAGAGGGCGTTGGTGGTGTGGGGAGGCTCACTGAAAGGGTTTTTCTTGGGGCGATTGGCAGGAATCTGATACTGCCACACCAAAACAACTAATGCCAGAACAACTACGCTCTATTTGCAAATTTTGCATCCGGTGTTTGTACGGAAATTCTACCCTAATAAAATTCTAAACTTTTTCAGTAATTTTTCATTCTCATTCACTTTTCTATATTTCTAAAAATCTCAAAGTTTTATATATAAGTTTTTATAAGGGTTGTGATTCTATATAAATATATACAATTATAACCACGAATATTGGGTATATATATATATTTTATTTTTATTTTTGTATTTTTCCTCATTTATTTTAAATTATACAAAGATGCAAAAGTAAAAAATTGATAGTCAAGCATATTTCAGCCGCCCAGACTTCAATTATATATAATAAAGTAAATTTACTCGAAGCGTCAATTTTACTTAAAAAAGATATAAAAATATCGTTTTCACCCCTTAAAATGAAATTTATTCGAAGCATCAATTCCACTTGAAAATGTGTGCTTGAATCGGACTTCGACGTTGAGAATTAAAAAAAAATGCCTAGTTAGTTAGAAATTGCTAAGCGGACAATGGACCGAAGACTAGCACCTAATTGTCGCTAGGCGTCGACTTTTGAAACAAAGATGTCATATGTTGTTAAATACAATTCACATATTTATATATATATATATATATATTTATTTTCACAATTTATTAAAATAATGGTCTAAATTCATCTAAAATAAATTATTTCGATTTTATAATATGATTTTTATAATTTTATGTGGAAAATCAATTTTTTTTAAATAATAGACTCATGATTTGCCGTTAACCGTTATCACATGTGAAGGTCCAATGGGTCTTAATGGCCAACAGATATTATAGTGGGCCTGTTTTATACTTATAAATTATAGTGGGCCTTATTTATAATGGGCCTTTAGAATTACCACTCAAACTAGTGGGCCTTATTTATAATGGGCCTGTTTTTGTATTGCATATCAACCAAACCAAATGATGACCAAATAAAGAAATTTTAAAATATTTACACTTATGTAAATGACCTAATTTAATTATATTATTTTTCATTCAACAAAAATCTCATGTATAATTTTTAGTTGCAATAAAAGTTACTCCCTGAATAAAAGTCATTTTGGGCATTGGTTGAGGACACACCACGTCACATTGTTGGGCAGTATGCTCCCTTTCAATCTTCCATTAAAGGAGGTGTAAATCGAATTATGAATCACTTAGAAAAACAATAAACAAACTCTTTGTTGTAGTTTCAAGCAGGTTTGCTTCAGCCGACTTTGGCTCTTCAGAGATCATGAGTGTGGTCCTTCACAAACGTTGGTCCGATATGCTAAATGACACCGCATGATGATGTTATCATGGAACATTTTTAATTTACTTACAACTTGTTTTATCATCATTTATTGTTTACTTTACACAATGATGTTTAGTGAATTGTATCTTTTTACTTGACCTCGTGTTTGTCCCCATGTAGGATTTTTTTCAAATAAGGTTTTAACGACACTCCGGCTTTTGACTAGGTCTGTGAGCTTATGATTTCAAGTTTTTTTTTTTTTTTTTTTTTTTTATATATATATCATACATTTTATTGTCCTTAATACTCGCACACATTTTTTTTATGAGGACGTCCCACTATACTTTGCAAAAAAATAAAAAAATCATTCATGAACTTAATCATCAAACTATTCATTCACATATTTACCCTCAATCTAACTAATTTATTTACTTTATCAATAAAACTTTACAAAATTACTTCTCTAGCACTCTACTCATTACACATTAATGTCACAGTTTTACAAGTCCTTTCTATTAGATAGACGCACCAAATATTATGGTTGGAATTCCAAGTTCAAATTATGTTAACAATAATGAAAGTTAAGCCTTTCGTATTTGAAAAAAAAATAAAAAATACAAGAGATAATTTGTTTAAATTCAAATTGATCAATTTATCATTGAAATACATAAAAAAATTATCCCATATAACACATTTCTTGGTACAATATAAACAATTGTTTATGATAATATTTTGATTAAAATTTGAAACTCGATGAAAAAAAAAAAAAAACTCAAAATAAGATCGTCGGCACAAAAAAAAAAAAAAAACACCTAAATCTATCTTAATCGAAAAAAGGGAAGAGAAAGAAAAAATGAAAAAAATTAAATGAAGAGAAAAATGATACCATCCATAAATTCATACTTGACTATTTTTTATATTAAATTAAATGTAAGCCTCTATTTTTCCATTATTGGAATTTCGTGGAGCCATAACGATAAAGCGTGGTTTTGCAAATACTGATAAAAACGCATTAGGCAGAAAGCGACAAAGATGACATGTTTTACCACTTAAAAGTGGCCACGTACAAATCAGAAGTGACACTCACACTACTATTTTTTTTTTACTTTTTAAATCCAAAATGATTAATTTCAACTCTAATACGGCTCTTATTGAGATAAGAACCCCTCTTTAATCGCATTTAGAATGATCTAGTTGTCTACTTTTCAATTTTAAATATCTTTGTTGATTTTTTAAATTTATTTATATAATATTCTCACTTTGTCCATCAAAAGTACAAATTTTAAGAAAAAATAGATAGTAAAGGTGTCGTGGAATTATTGTGTGGTAAAAATAAAGTGATTGTTAATCGATAAGAAAAGTGATCATCATACTTTTGGTCGACGAGAGGAATATATAGAATGCAAATTCTTGTGTGAGCACTTTGCTAGAGACATATCACGATATTTATTTTAGACTCGAGTACTCTCCTAAATACTCCATATATTTCAGATTAGTTTTAATACTAATTTGGACACGAAAACTAAGAAAAAAAAGATAAAATAATACTAGTATTTAAGTGTTTTTCACTTTATTAAAGTTATAAATTAAGATTTTTATGTAAAAAAAAAATAATGATATAGAGGGTAAATAAATAAAATCTTGAGTTTAAGAATTGTGATAAACTTTTTTGTATGGAAGTATGCAAACTAATGTGAATCCATAAAAAAAGAAAAGTGTAAAAATTGATTTGAGACACGTGAATATATCATTGAGTCTAAAACTAAAATCGTGACATGATATAGAAGACTAAGAAGAGTACTTGAGTCTATTTAAATACACTATGCACATTAAATACAAAATGTAAACAAATAATCAAACCTAATTAATTAATTGATAAGTACTCCAAAATACACACATTTTTAGTATTGATTCTAAAAATACTAGACTTTTAGGATCAAATAATTGGAAGTATTTTAATAAAAAAAAGTCACACTTGTGTGTATTCAATTGTATAATGCTATAATTTTAATTTAATTATATTATGAATTAATGATAAAATTTTAATTAAATAATTAAAAATATATCTAAATCATTTAAAATTCAACTGCATACAAGAATTTATCCCTATCATAATATACACCCAATTTTTTTTTTTTTTGGCGATTGTCACACGACCAAGAAATAAAAGGTAAGACCATTATAAGATGAGGAGTACATGATTTTTGAGATATGGTTGTAAGAATAATGCACAACCCTTGATTTTGCCCTTTGAAATCGACACATTAAAAAGTGATTTTAAAAAGGAAAATACTGATCAGCTAATTAAGTGCTTCTCAACAGGGGATGATGAAAATAAATAGTACTAACAATATGTCAAACGTGATAATTCGAGATTAAAATTACTTATCTACGTATCATGTAAAATATGACCAAATATATCTAAATCACAAATTAATAAAAATATACCCGTTCACATAAAGTGTACATGTTTTCACTTTTTAAGTGTATGTTGTTTTTTTTTTGAAATATATCCCATCACATTTATTTTATATCATGTTTACTTAACTAAAAAAAATCTTAAAATATGTAAAAAAAAACGAGCACACTAGAGGGATGAATTATAAGTTTCAAGAATGAGTAAAATAAAATTAGGCCATTTCCCAATACCCATATATATATATATATATATATATATATATATATATATATATATATATATATATATATATATATCAATGGGCTTCCAAGTGTTGTGATTTTCATGGAATAGTTCCATTGGATTTAACTTAAACATGCACTATTGGTTGGTAATTACTATCCAATTAGTCTAATTTGTGGCTAACTTATCATTATCCAAGACAAATAAAACTATTAAAACCTTATTGCAAAGAGATTAGCATTCCATTACATCAAATAGGTGTTGGCCATCCTCCTCACTCTCCCAAGTATTAAAATAAAAAATGTAAAATCTTATGAGTTAAGCTAAGATAATTAAATAAATAAAATGAATTAGCTTAAGTAATTATTGTAATAATTGAGGCATGGGCACACCAATTAGGTTTCCCTTTTCACCTAAGATCAAACCAATTAATTCATTTCATGTCCACACTACAAGCCACGTGTTTGGGCATTATTAATTTCAATCAGGTTTGATGTAAGCATGATCAGTGAGGTCAAATTAAAATCACCTCACTTAACTTATCTAATTAGCTACAAATCAAAATTAAAATCATATAAACGTGTATGAATTTAATTTGTTACCTATCACGAATATTGTTTTAAAAAAAATTAATATTGGATAAACTGAAAAAATAGTACTCGTAAATTAATTATAGGAAGAAAAAAAATTATAGACAATTTTCCTTCTATGTTTAATATGAAAACTAGTGCAAAATATACTCTTAATTATAGTTCATACAAAATATACTTTTAATTATAATTAACTCTCTTGACGTTTGTTTCTATAATACACGTGGCGTTCGTAATTTTTAAATACAACATAATTCTAAATTACTTTTATAAGTCAAAAGACTAGAGAAATTATTTTATACTACATCCTTTCATGATAACTTTCATACGTAGGTGAACATACACATTTAGAAAATGTAATAACGAGTAGAATTTTAGAGGGTAATTTTGTTATGTACATATAAAAAATAATGACATTTTTGTATAAAATTGTGGATATTGCGAGGGTGGAGTTTATAAGGAATTTTACATTTCAAGTGTGTGAAAATTATTATGTACAGAATGAGATCACATGTTCCAATTTTTGTGCTCCATATTTTACTCCACTATATGGATGCTTGACATGTGTCATATTAAAAAATAATCAACATTCTATAATATTGAAGACGATACGTGTTAAAAATTAAGTAGGGTAGAATATCAGGGAAATCGAACATATTATGGACGCCCCGAAAAAGAAAGTGTGAAATCCAAGGTCCGACTAATCTGAGGGGACCAATTCTACCGCCCACTTACGGGGGCCCGTTTAAAGTCAGAGTTTTGCGCTCTGTTTCGAATCTGAAACTTAGAGAGAAGCACACTTCTAAGTTCCAAGTCTACACCACTAGACTAACTACTTAGGTTTTAAATCTAAAAATAGTTTGTACTTAAAAAGACAATACATACATGGCCTAAAATAATGTAGACACAAACAAGAAATAACCCTATATAACAAACTAGGTTCCCTCCAATTCCAACAGATCCCGTTACTTATAAAGCATCCAACGTGGATCTAGTTGGAAGGTAGCACACCACCAAGTACTTTTAAAACTATAGTATATAATTAATTCATTATAATTATTTTGAGTCGTTTTTGATAATTGTGATGGTGATGGCGATCACTTAATACACCCCTTCTATTTCACGTCTCTCCCTCTTACTCCTACCTCACTATATATATCACCAATCTTTAGCTTCTTCAACACCACACCACTAATTCTCAACAATCTTGTAATTGGAATATCAATCAATGGGGGATAACAATTTCAACATGCCACCGGGCTTTCGATTTTACCCGACAGACGAGGAGCTCGTCCTCCATTTCCTCCACCGAAAGGCGTCCCTCTTACCCTGCCACCCCGATGTCATCCCCGATCTTGATCTTTATCCTTACGATCCTTGGGACTTGGATGGTACGTACACACGTACTACAAGAAAACTGATTTTTAGTAACAAAATCCTCTCATTATTGCTTCTCTGGTAATTAAAAGTCTATAGTGACATGAACTTGTCACTAAAAGTCAATTTATGTCATTAAAAGTTTTTAGTCAGAGAAGCTATAATGACAGGATTTATGTCACTAAAGGTCAATTTTCTTGTAGTGACGTCTGAATTTTGATTATGTTTTGTATGAACAATGTTTACCATAAGTTTACTGATGTTGCATGCAGGTAAGGCAATGGGTGAAGGTAAAAAATGGTACTTTTATAGTAGGAGAACACAAAGTAGAATCACAGGGAGTGGATATTGGCACACTATAGGGGTTGAAGAGCCTATTTATTCACGTAATGGAAAAAAAGTTGGCATGAAAAAATGTTGTGCTTTTTATATTGGTGAACCAGTTTCTCAAGGTGTAAAAACCAATTGGATAATGCATGAGTATAGGATTTCAAGCTCAAGGAAGAGTTCCAAGACTAATGTAAGCAACTACTCACACTCCATCCCAGTGAAAGTTATACAACTTTTCTTTTTCGTCTGTCTCAATGAAAGTTATTCATTCTTTTTTTTGATAAACTACTTTCTCTCATGTTTCATTATATTTTTCACTCTCTCAATCACATCACCTGTAATACATCTACTTATTCTATTATACGAAGAGAGTAATTCTTAAATTCAAAATTATCTCACCATAATGTAGCTTTAATTTGCTTAGTTTTTATTTCTTGTAGGACTATAGTAAATGGGTTCTTTGTCGTGTGTACGAGTGCGACGACGACGAAGATGGCGATGACGGGATAGAGCTCTCATGTTTGGACGAAGTTTTCCTCTCGTTGGATGATCTGGATGAGATTAGCTTTCCGAATTAGTTATAGAATTTGGTTTTATTAATACATAAGTATAATATTACGTGTATACATAAACAAGTGACATACAAAACCTTCAAGAAAAAAGAAGGGTAGCTATATATAGTTTAATTACTTGTAGAAATTTCGAAATATTGTAAGACTTGTATTTGAAGTTCAATGTGACATTTGATTAATGTAAAATGGAGATTCGTGTATGTGGATATATTTGGCAATATAAGAGATGACACGTGGATTAAGAATCTTGAAATTCATGCAAGAGTAACCGCAAACATTGCCTAGAAAGATAAGTTGGATTGAAAATGGAGAAAAAGTTATGGCCATGTGGCCCTATTTTATTTATATATACGTTGCTTCAAAATTCTATACACTTGATGGGCTATTTTGGTGTAAACGTAAATAATTTAATTCTCACACTTGTTCATGGCTTCGATAGTGTATTTAAATATTTCACTACCGTTGTCTCGAGATAACTTGCACAGTTTGACCGACACACTTTTTAAAAGAAGAGAATTTAGTGATTGGTGATATAAGATAAATTAGAAATATTTTAGATGATGTAAAATGTAGGTAAAAAATGAGCAATAATCTTGAAAATAAAATGATGTTGGGAGGGTATTAATTTTTTGAAGTATTTCCATATTAAAAGTGTGCAAATAATCTTAAGACGTCCTATTACAAAAAATGTGCATGTAACAGTGGGAGTAATTCTTATTGATCATGACAGTTTTGATGGGAAATGACAAATATTTATGTGAGATGATTTTACAATGAAACCTTGCATAACCTATTACAAATTAACACTCATTTTTCGCAAAGTGTAAAAATATCGTTCTTAAATGATGTTTCGTCTCATTGTGAGACGGTTTCACGCAAGACCTCCCTCACGTTTCTCAAGATATTCTAGTCTACTGTATTTGTTTGTGTGGATTAGATAGTGGGACCAAATTATAAAATGTTTTAAAACAATATAATTAATATCTTGGACAGTTTGTTCATCTTCCACTTTTAAAATCCCTTTTGTGGTATGATGATTGGTATAGTAAGTTGTTTTTGATCAGAAAGCTTAAAAGGAATACATTTTCTTTTCATTGGTGCCTGCTTAGGGAAGCATTCTGTCATCAATGATGCAACCACACCCTCACTCAACTCTCCGGATTTGGATCAAGTTTGTATATTTTCGAGTCGAGCTCTTATTGAGTCAAGTTCAACTCGATAATATTGACGAACCAAAAATCAAACTCGACTCATTAGTAAATCGAGTATCTAACGAGCTAGTCTAGTACTCCCTCTGTCCCTGAAAAGTTTTCATACTTTCCTTTTTTGTTTGTCCCCGAAAAGTTTGCATACCTCAAAATAGAAATAATCATCACAATCCCCACCCTCCCAATATACACATATTTACCCTTTATGCCATTACTTTTGGGACCCACCATACACTCAACCCACTTACTTTATTTACTTTATATATAAAAGTTTACAAAATTACCCCTCAACACTCTCATCATTACACTTTTTTCTTAAACCATGTGCCCAAGATTCCCCACAAACTTTTCGGGGACGGAGGGAGTACAAGATATCCAAATTCCCCCCTTTTTTTTTTTGAAATAGAAATTCCAACTTTTTAGTGAGAGAGAGATGGAGAAAAAAATTGTTCCATATTTCGAAATAATTACTTTTGTTTTCCAGGAGAAGTGGAAGTACACATCCATAGGATAAGATAATCTCAACTTGAACTTTATAATCTCAATTGAATAATCAACCCACATAATAATAAAATTCCAACTTTCTACTTATTTCAAGTGATATTTTTTAGTTTTGGATACATGTTAGTGACATTCATTTCATATGTTATTTTATTTTTAAAAACTGTCACTCGTTTGGACCTATATTTTTTCTCACACCTCAACAAATTTCATTTTCACCTTACTAAAAAAAAAATCGATCAAAGTATACAAGACATCAAGGGGTGGAGGAAGTAGTTTGTAGGGATATATAAGGGAGTACTAATGAGTAAAAAACATAGCAAAATAATCCATAGTTCTGCAAAATTTTGATCAACTACTCGAATGAATGTAAAAAACTAAGAAGAACAAATGAAACGACGAGAAATATACTAGGGATTAGAATTCAAATGAATTCTGAATTCTTTTATATATGATTCGAACCCTTAAAATTAAATCTTTCGTTAGTGATTATTGCACTCATCTCAGACACCACACCCAACTGACAATCATAATCACATTGAAATATATATAAGAATTGTCCAAAATAACAAAATTAAATAATATGATATTAATATTATGGTACGCCATCTGATGATTATGTACATTTTTTTAACAAAGAGTACACCTTCACTAATTCTCCAACCACGTCTAGAATTGCAAAAACTATACCAAGTTGCCATAACTTTTAGGCTAAGTAACTGTTACGCCTACATTCATATAAACTATGGTACCGACAGTCGACAGATGTGCTCTATCAAGTTCATTGGCTCAAATTATTCATACTCCATCTTTCTTTAATTGGATGCACAACTATAATTCAGATCTATATTTAGAAAAGTAACAACCTATACAAGCAGCATCTCATCAAGATTTCAGTTCATTAGCCTACACCTCATTTGGTAGATATGTTGAATTATCTATAGTCAGGTTTGAATATCTCAACTAGTCCACATTAAATAACACTACCAAACTGGGCCCTACTTGATACGAGTGTGATTTTGTGCAAATGAACGATAAATACACACAATCGAATTCAGTAGATGTATGTATGTATGTGTAAGAAACATGAAACTTGATCAAATTGATGAAAAAATACAATTAGTAACAAACAACATTTATGATAAAATCTCGTATGAGACAAATCCAAATCCAAGTTTCGAGATAAATACGTGAAACGGTCTTCCGTTTCTCAAGTACCTCACTTATGATTGTGAGGTTATTAAGCTAAAGGTGGGGTTTAATGAAATGAAAATCCTTGGAAGAACATGATGTCATGCTTACCTATCAAACTTATGATGAAAATAAATATGGCAAAAAACAGAACTGGGGCATGATTTTGTGCAATAAAATAATGTGATTGCTTAATTAGCTAGTTAGCACTGAGCATGGTAATCATCTCAGCCGTACAGATAGTAGATATAGTAGAAACAAGGCACATGCAAGAGAGAGAGAGAGAGAGAGAGAGAGAGAATGTGTGTAAGTGCAAGTGCAATTAATTGTTCACAAAGGCAAGGCAAGTCCCATGTATAAGTTTGATGTTTTATTTTTGCTTAGAACTTTGCTTGGAATAGACCAAATCAACTTGAAAGTCATTATGATTGCACAAGACATGCCCAAACTCAACTTGTTCACAAAGTTTTTCAGTTCCATTGATAGAGACACCAAAAGGGTAAGGTTTTGACAACACCACAAGCCAAACCTTTCTACTTGCACTCGAAAGGTATGATGACTCTATTAAGACGAGAGAGAGAGAGAGAGAAAGCATACTGAAAGCTACAAAAGAAATTGAATCATCATCGGGGCCGCAGCCCGAGTTACGCTAATTATCCTAAACCTAAATTCCAAATCCATATTTCTCAGCACCCAAGGTCAAAGGCTCAAAGCAGAAACTCAAACTAAGTCAAAACTAGTAATTGGGTTAAAAGTACAGGAGAATTGAGTGTTAAATAGTGTGTGGTATTCATGAGACACAAACATGTGTTGAGTGGAGGTACCACTTGTAGGGAGGGTTGTACCACAAGTGACAAAACTCAAATGGATTATTGGGTCCATTTTTCTAACTTTGACAATGAATTGCTTTATCCAGGTATTTATCTAAAACTGGGGTGAAATTAGAAATGTCAACAGGGCGGGACAGGGGCGGTGGGCCAATCCCATCCACGCTAAATCAGGGAATCCCTGTGCGGTACCTGCGAAGCAAACCGCGAAAATTTCTTCCTCCTCCATGTTTTTTCTATTTTTTAATTACATTATGTAAATTATTTAAAAATTCATATAATATAAAACATACATTACTCTATAAAAAATAAATTATGTAAAATATTAAAATTAATTATAAATGTATATAATACTATATAATTATAAATATTTGTCCCCCCAACCTCACAGGGAGAAAATCAGGGATTCTCTACCCCATTGCTAAAGCCTAACACCCCACTCCCCAACCATTAAAACCTATCGACAGTACAACAGTACTTTCTGTAGCCTTATAAATATGCTGATTAAATATTGCACATGTTACTATAAACCTGTGCACTAGATATACTCTTCAGGTCTATAAGATAGCACAATTTACGGCTAGATGCATAAAAAGCGCAGTGGAATGTGTATAAAACAGGAGATCTAAAATCTGGAATGTGAACTCTTAGCATATACATAATGAGATAAAAGAGCAACAAAGATACTAGATAAGATCAAGCCAAAAAAGGAAATGAACCTGACATTAGGATTTGAAGAGGGCATGACTCTGTAGCAGCCACATTATTCCAAAGCGTGGGCCTTGCATACATTCTAACAATAATCAAATGTAAGCATAGAAAGGTATTAATAAGCTAGCTGCAATAAAAAGTATTCCAAGAGTTTCTTCCCTTGGAGCCACAGGGGTGATGGACAAGATCCTCGTACATGACAACAATGTGCCAACTGAATTTTTTTGTAAATGCAAGTCTTTAATTTGATACCAGGTGGTCGATAGCAAAAAAGTAACTTCCAACAATGACAGATGATGTAAATCCACAACGACCCATCCGCAACCATATCCCATTTAGCAGTAACTTCCTGTCAACTGGGTTGATCCCAGTTAGCCTCTCAAATCTATTCCCTGGTCTACTATTCCACTTGAGAAATTTCCTCTCCATGGTCACATACTGTAAATAAAATTTTGAGGAAAAATAATCAAGAAAATTTCCATATTAATATTCAGGAACTAAGAAGTGGAATTTACTTCTAGAACTGACATTAGACCAGAACTTCTTCTGGTCAAGCACCATACCTTGGGTAAAACAGTGCATTGTGACCGACTTCTGGTAGTGTCAAAAGGATGGGAAGCTGCTGCAGCCAATGCACCAGAAAATCCAGCCGCAAGAGTTACAGCTATTGGAGACAATGGACCAACTTCACTATCATTCCTGAATAAACAAGGAAAACAAAGCCAACCATTAAAAAAACTGTATTTCAGTTATATCCTAGAAATTTTACAAACAGGCATATCTATCAGTCAGAAGCTAAATCTATCTTGAAAAGTAATTGTGATGCGCAATATAAAAAGAAAGTAAATGATGTCACCATTATGATATTTTATAGACATACTATCATATTGTGTTGCATATTTTATAATAATCCTAACAAAACCAACTTAAAAGTGAGTATATTCCAAAATTACGAATGATGGGGAAAATTCATACTCAAAGGCAGAATGTGACAATGCCATCTAGCCTAGCTCTGAGGAGCTAGGATAGACATCTTCAAACAGCAATAAAATAGTAAACTGAGATAACTACATGAGGCATTAGCAGTACAATGTATACATGAATATTCGTTAAAGTAAAGAAGTTAACAGGAAGTTATGGAATACTAGAAACTGTGAAGCAACCTAGAAAAGCACAAGTTATTAGACAATAAAACCACATGAGTCAGAGAAAGAGTAATCTATCTTTACAGAATCATCAATAAAGATTTCATACTTGCAGAACCGCTAAAGAGTAATCTATGCTCTACCTGGGTATGAAATGCAAATGCTGAAAAATAGAAAACGTTTTTTTACTGATAACAATGGTATGAAATCATTCCTTATCACAAGATCTGAAATCAATTGATCAAGAAAACATAAATGGACAATCAGCAACCTGGGTATAGGGTTCATTCCAACAGCTTTCCAGTCTAGCATTGCTTGGTGTATAAGTTGCCATGTAGAGAAAAATATTCCACCAAAAACTGAATCTCGGACCAAACCTGCTCTACAACCTCTCCATAGAGCTGTCCATCCTTCCAAAGAAACGATGTCTGATAGCGTTCTAACATTACTGACAGGTGGTGGCCTCCCAGATCCGGTCATCAGCCATGGATATTCTTTCAAAGCATCCGATATATTTGCATTTCTAGGGCCCAAGGTGGATAAAAGACCAACAGAGTTATTCATTGCCATCCCATCCAGGGAATATCTGGGCAGTAATCTTGACACTAAAGGACGAACAACACTCTTTTCAGAAACGGGGGGAGAGACCTTGATGTGAGAAGCAGAAGCCACCTGAGCTCGAAGTTTAACAATTTCAAATGGAGAGCTTATTAGACTCTCTATTGAGCCAGAAACAAGTCCTGCAACCAGAGCCTCAGTGGCACTCAAATAACCATCCCCACGACCATCTGGTGAAGAACTATGCATGTGAGGTCAAGATTATATCTTATATATGCATGCACACAAGATTATCTCGAATATATGCATGCACCAATATATGTACCCTATTCCAACAAGTTAATAATGCATCTCTCTGCAACTATTACTAACAAAATAAATCAACAGCAATTACAAAATAGAGTAAATGAGAAACCAGATGAAGGCTTCTAGCACAGAATTGGGCAAGCATTCCTTTGGGATAAAAATCTAGAATTGTAGGACCATTTTGTAATGGGACTGTGTCTGTGGGATCAAAAGTTCAATAAACTCTTTTTTTCTTTTTCTTTTCAGTAGATATTATTTAGGTTTCCAACTTGCAGCAACTAGATGATCGGACCAGATACTACACATGCAAATTGATGATACTCACTGGAAGACTTAAAAATGATGCAAACTAAATGAAATTTGCTTTTACATGCATAAAATAATTCTACTGTTCCAGGAAAACATCAAATTTAGGCGTTATATTTATATAATATCTTTAAGAGCCATATGAATATGACTTAACCTGGCATAATAATTACCTAGTATAAATGATGTGAAGCCCCATCCTTCATCAACTACCAAAAATCAGGTTTTAGAATCTATAATCATATTGCATGAATCTCCCTACTGACTAGATATTTTTAGGAGATGAGTAAAGATGTGTAAGTGTTAATTCCTCCCCAAAAGGCATCCACAGGTTTTAGTCTCTTGGTAAAACATTGGTTCTGAACCAGTTTCTTAATCATGAGAATGTAGAGGTGCAACCAGCATATTGACCACAAAACATAATCATGAAGAGAAGCCAAAAAGGAACAAATTTTTTTGCATAAAAGTAAATTTACCTTTGTAGAATGCTGTCAAAATCTCATAAACACCAAAGCGAACACCAAGGCCTAATGTTCTTCCCAGAGTCAACCATCCGACGCCATTGTATAAACCTAAAATAAATAAGCACAGCATTTATTGATATTAACGTAGGAGCAACAAGAGTGTAACAGGTAGAACAAAAAAAAAAGCAGAAGTTGAATATTTAAAAAAAATAAAAATAAATCAATGTCATTTCAAGGATTTGATCAAGTAAGGAAACGGATAACAAACACTATTGAGTGAGTCCTCAGTCCAAACTAAAATAAAATTTGATGGCTCATAATTCAATGAAAGCTAATCACCACAAGGCCCAATGTTTTGTAGTCATCCAATTCGCCTTTTTTTCGCTCAAACCCTGAGAAATGAACAGACCCTATAACTTTTCACTCTATATCTGCAGCTCGATCCAATGCACTAAATTTCAATTTCTCAGACACAAGTAAGGTTGTGTTCAATTAGGGCAAGTGCTAAAAAGAAAGTGATAATTCACCGAACTCAGAATTACCTGAATATCCTGAAATAAGTCGAACTCTATCGAGAACACCAGCCGTCGTTAATGGTTTTTTAGGGGTAGAGCCAACCTGTTTGCAAAATCCACGAAGGTATCAAGTATGGATACTAAAACGGATTGTGTATGAGTAATTAAACACACAATTCTAGCAGGAAAGTGCTAAATCCGATATCCGATGTCCGATATCAACCTGTATCAAGACTTTGAGGGTATCAAGCGGGTATGTAGCAGCAGTGCCTACGGCTACCGACGCCGCGGAGGCAGCAGCGTGGACGGCGAATATATTATTGTTCATCAATGCCTCCATCGTTAACACAAACGGAAAGCTTCTTCACTTGAAATGTTCCAACCAGAGCGATTATCGTCGTCACTTGTCAAAATCCACAACAAATTAAAAATGCTCGGAAAGGAACTGTATATAATTCACACTAATATCATTCGCGTCCTTGCTGCTACACCAAAAAACTTGCTGTAAAGAAACCTAAAATCAGCAGATCATAGTGAAACCCTAATCCTCGTCAACCGCCACAGCGGCCACCGGAAAGTTTCTACTTCAGGTATTTCCCGCTCCTCTTCAGTTCTCCATTTCTCCTTGTTTACTTTCCAATAATTCTGCGCTTTTCTTCAATGCTCTTCATCGATCTGCCTCCTTATATATATTGTGGTCCGAGTTCTTATATAGGCCCATTTCCACGTACTAATGGGCCTTTCTTTTTAATGGGCCAGTTAAAACTTGTAAAAAAATATGGTCACGGTTAAATTCACCCTTTTTTTTGTTTTGCACCTCTAAGTTGAGTTCACCCCCCATTTTGAGTTCACTCCTATGAAATACCACAATTAACCCCCCACTTACCCATCCATTCACACTCCATTTTCCTTTCTCAATTCAAACTTTTCAAATTTCAAATTAGTTGAACATGATTTTGTACCGATTACATTGACAAAATTAAGTTTTTGCACACGAATATAAATATAAATCGCAAAGTTTTACAACAGTGTCGAAAAGAGTTTTCAGAGATTTTTCGAAAAAAAATATTCCACAAAAATCTCTCAAAAAATAATCCTGAAAAAAAAAAACTAAAAAATTAATTTAAAAAAACTACTCCAGTACATTTAAAATTAAAAAAGAATAATACTTTCTCAATTTATATTGAAAGTAATTTACCAAGAAAGTGAAATGTAAAAAAAACGTCCCTCGGGAGTACAAGAAAATGTTAAAAACAATAAAATGAATTTAAAATTAAATAATTGGGGTCTTAATTTTTAAATAAATTCCCAATTTATCAATTAAACGCACTCTAAACAGGCTGTTAAGATAACGAAAGAGAAACCCCAAGAAGTTGGCCTAGTGGTATAGGCTTGGGACTTAGGAGTATGCTCCTCTCTAGGTCTCAGGTTCGAACCCTCTCCTCTCAGGTGCAAACAATTTCTATGGGGCCATGTCCATACAGAGCGCAAAGCTCTGGCTTTAAACGGGACCCCCGCAAGTGGGCGGTGGGATTGGTCCCCCGGGATTAGTCGGTCCAAGACCGGATACCCGAGACTTCAAAAAAAAAAGATAACGAAAGAGAAAATCAATAAAACTTGGGGTCGTGCGCTGGATGAATCCGAATCTTTTTAATGCAAAAATCGGCTGATTAATGTCGGTTTGGACAGGTATTAGTAGTTAAAACGTGGTTTCTTTTATAGTTTATGGTGTTTTAGTTATGCACTCCACCTGTTTGATCAAAGTACTCAATCAAATGTAAGAACAATGTGAGTTTCATCAGTGTTTTCTTTGGCGTGGATGTGATGCAATTTGTTGTTTCTCTTATATTTTATGTCATGCATTTCTGCCTTGACCATCATATCAATACAAACCATATGTTATACAGATAAATGTTTGTGAAGTAATATAATACAGTATAATCTACACATGTGGCTTGCATGGATATTTGCACAAAGTCTTAGTATGATTATCATTTTGAGCTATAGGATTTTCGTGTTTTACGGATGAGTGTAACTTCATAAAACGGGATCTGCAAGGCTGCAACTGCGCCCTGTCGACGAAAACCTCATGGAAAGAAGTAATCACTAGCTAATATAAGAGCTAACAGAAAAAAGCTGGAACTATATAGTTTTCTTGTGATAACAGAAAACTTGTCCCTTGATTGTGTTTTTTGTGATACTAGTCATTTTGCACACGTTTTATTATATTGTTTTCTTACGTTACGAAAAATTGATAGTGTTAACTAACTGATACAGCCCTTTGGGGGTGGGGGGTTATTGTCACCAACCTGCTCCTTTATTGACATCCGAAGCTTCGTATTTTCTATTTTGCATTATGTGTATGTTTGCATTTGTGAAAAATATTAGCATGATCACAGTTTGGGTAATTGTGATTGCAGCAGTTTTACTGACAAGTGGATCTTCATTTATTCCATCATCTATAGTGAAAATTTAATGGAATGCATCAGCTATAACTGAAGTAGGAGGAGAAAAGCACACTTTCATTTTCTTCAAAGAGTATCTCAAACCAATTTCGTTCAAGTAATTATCTGTGTTACGCGTACATACGCGTACAGATACTCTTAAAAATCACTATCCGCACAATTTTCTTCATTACTCATGGCTTTCTCTTCACTTTGCCCGTGTCATCAATTTGAATGAATTTCCACTGCACTCAAAACAGAATGGACTTTGGAAAAGCTTTACCATGTTTGTGTGTAGCCTCCTGTGATGTACTGATAAGAATTTTGTTGTACCTTTGCTAACCCTACTTGTCCCTGCATCCCGTTTCTTGCATATTGTTGCCACATTAGTTGCTCTTGTACTAATAATTGGTGCTTCTTCTCAATCTCAGGCATCTGCACATACGTTGGTGGTGCTATGGCAAGAGAAGCGGCAAAAGGATCCGAATTTGTTGAGAAACCACCATTAGCTTGTGCTGGGGCAGGCAAGGCCAACATGCGTTGTCTCCCGTCTAGCCCTAGAGCAACACTACTGGCACTTCCACCCGCTTGGGGGGGTATGACACCCTGTTGGTACATATCATCAAGAGAAAATGTATCAAAACCTTTGGGAAGAGATAGCTTCTGGTTTGACAACTGACTAGCTGACTGAACTAATGCCGATTCCCAATCTCCCGATGCATCCCACAATGTGCCTGTGCTTGTAGGAGCATTTGTGGTAAGACCACCGTTAAATAAAGCTAAAGCGAATTTATCTTCGAATACTTCTGTGATTGGTGCATCTTCACATAAGTTCAGCAAATCCCCCTCTTCTTGAGTTTTTCTTTTTAAATCCTCTTCTTTCGTCTCCTTTTCTTCACCGTTCTTAGTTACTACTTGTGGTGGTGACAGTGCCTTATGTGGTTCTTCCTTTTCCACTTGTTCAACTAATGTTATTTGCCTTGGCTCGATGCTATTGAACTTCTTTTTGTTCTGCAACATGGCGGACTTTTGGCGGATAAAGTCGTCCATCATATCAAGCTTCGACTGTGGAATTTTCTGAACATCGGGATACTCGGAATACCGCAGGATTCCTATTGTCTTGCTCCAGCCGTAAAAAGAATCTAGCTCATCCAATTGCTTTGCAATCCGATTGAAGATCTCCTGGACTTTCACCATATCTGGTATGTTGAGCTGCATGAAACGGTCGATCAATACCCCCAAAACTTCTGTTATGTTATGGAACAGCTGAATACTTTCTTTCACAATGGGAAACACAGCCACAACCACAATCTTGTTATGCTTTGCGGCACCTACACACAAATTCGTCTTAGTTTTTTCCTCACACCCAACTTAGCTAGCTTAAAGGAAGAAGGCCTAGTTGCACTTATCCCATCAAACTATCACCAAAATTGCTCCTAAACCACCAAACTATTTTTTCTTGCGGGTCAAATTCTTTTTATCTGAGTTGCACGTGATTTTTTTTGCCCCTAAACCACCAAACTCTTTATCTCCCACTTATTCTGCAACTGATTCACAAGCCCCCCAAGACTTGGAATTGAGTTTTTTTCGTCGTTCTTTAAACCCAAAAAATACAAATTGGGGGAGAAATGGTTGACGAATTAGTTGCAGAATGGGTGAGAAAAACTGTCTACGCTTAGTATACAGGGTTTGATAGTTTGGTGCATGAAAAAAACAGTTTGATGCATGAAAAAAACAGTTTGGTGATAGTTTAGTGGATTTAGTGCAATTAGGCCAAGGAAGAAATACCATCAAATACCTGCAGGTCTACATGCCAAAAATCTATCAAGAACCTGCATCAGGTGATTAATCCTGGAGAAAACCGCCTCGTCCTTCATTTCCGACACATTAGTACCCTTAACCACCATTGCATTGGAGGCGGCACCACCATTTCCATCTTCCCCACGATACATAAACAATCCACTCCTCCCTCTATGGCCCTGCATTCTGAACTCCAGCTGCTCATCCAAGTACAAAGCATATGCTCGAATAAAAGACGTGTAATCCCACCCCTGTGACTTGCTGGAGGAATCTCGGAAATCACACATGTTAAGGAATTTGGTGCCTTTTCTCGTAGCATAGAAGATCTCCTTCTCCTGGACTTGTGTGCCCTGCGAAAGGAGACGTTGGATGAGCATGAGGGTTTTTAAGGCCACCACCCAATTCTTAGTCTTGTTGAGACGTTGGCCGATGATGGTGACACAGGCATTGACTAGGTTCCTTGAGTAACTGGTGAGGCTCAAGATTTCTGCGACGTAGCGTTGGTTGGGGGGGTTTTCGTCGTGGCGAGTGGCCTTCACGATGGCTACTTCGAGGTTCGAAATGGAGGTGGTCCCTGCAACCCTGGCCAGGCTAATGCTGGTGCGATCCTTGATTGCCCATATAGCTTTTCTGATCTTGCTTGGGGCCATTTATATTGTTTCTTGACCTTTTCAATGATCTTGACCAAACAGATCAATTGTAATAATATGTGTTGATCAATCTACCATCATCATCAACATTCAAGTGCTGAGATTCTGTTAATTTGTTCAATGATGGCAGGTACGAGGATGCAAGAATTAAAGAAGAAGAATCTTGTTTAATGTGTTCGAAATGCAGGAACAGGGACAGAGGGATATGGCAATGAAGGAAGGAGGGAGAAGAAAATTGATGAACAGCTCTCCAACAAATAAGAATGATTCTAATCAATTTGCTGTCAAAAGATTCAGGTTTTGTTTTTCTCTCTCCTTCTATTACATTCAGACAGGATTTGCCTCACTTTCTGAGAATAACGCGGAAATCTCAGAAGTCAATGGGGGTATAGGTCTTGTGGTAGAAAACATATAACTTGAGGGTCCATTAAAATAAATGCATGTCTCAGAAATTTCTACAAGGGCAATTTGGGAAAGTCACATCAAATTTATGCATAACAGCTTCAAAGATGTAAAATAGCTTTTGTAATAGTAATACTACCTGCTCCCCCGTTTACTTTTACATTAGAACATTTCAAAATTATTTAAGCACACTAAAAAATATTATACTCCCTTCATTTTTTGAACTATTTTTAAAGTATATGTCATTCTGTGTATTTTTCTTTAAATTTGACTATTATTTAAGCTTAAGCACACTAAAAAATATTATTCTCCCTTCATTTTTTAAACTATTTTTAAAGTATATGTCATTCTGTGTATTTTTCTTTAAATTTGACTACTCTACCCATATTCATTTTTCAGAAATATTTCTCTAAATGATTTTCATAATTATATTTCCCATACTTTGGAAATTTTGTCTTTGATTCTTAATTTGATTTCTAAATATTGACTACAATCTCGTCTAGATTCTTTATTAAACAAATTTTCTATACCAAAATTTAGTTAGTCAATAATTATAATTAAGGAAGGGTGTTCTAGGTATAAATTTATAACCTTAAATTGTTGTCAAAAGCCAAAATAACATTTATTAAAAAATTGGAGGGAGTATGTTTTATCCTTACAATTTTATACAGAAGACATTATTTTTTAGTTCACGCATACACACAAGTGAAATGATTTATTTATTTTATACATAAAAATTTACAAAATTATCCCTCAAAATTATACTCATTAATTCACTTTTTTAATACGTGTGTCTACCTTTGTATGAAAGTAATCCCGGGATGGAGGTAGAGTTGGGTTAGAAATTAGAATTTTGATTATTTTAGTCCATAATTTATGAGCCTTCTTTAAAGCAAAGATTAAGTCTAACATTAGAGTCTATTTTATTCATTAATTTTAACTAAGTAAATTATGGATGTCAGTGGAAATGCGGCTTTGGTATATAAGAGGGAGATATTAGAAAATAAAGTATTACTACTTACAATGTCTGCATCATGCGTGCATTAAAATATCATTACTATTTACTAGTTCTAACTGGAAATTAAATAGATAAATAGAAAATCGCAAGTCTCGAATGCACTTGGTAGATGGTGCACTCGTCGCACGTTTCAGCATCACGTTTTTCATTCAAATTTAGTGCACGTTTTAGTTATATTAGACTACACGTTTCACCTATGTTGCGTAGTGCCGTTGGTTTTTAATGATATTTATATTATTATTTTGATTACATAGGTGGAGGAGTTAAAAGATCATGGACTGATACTGGCCTCATATTAGACTTATGATTTCAATAGATAGAAGCCACTGATTAATATTCTCAACCTCATATAACTAAACCTCAAATTTCTTGCACAGATACATTATATGACCAAACAGGCAATGGGGTGCCACAGCCACACTCATTACCTGAATCTGAATACTACTCCTCATCTCGTGAGCAGAAGAATCCACAACACGAGATCGAAACAGCAACGATTCGCTCTTTCGTCTTCTCTAAATGATCAGCAGAAGCAAGTAGGAATCACAAAAGCTGATGATGGATACATGAATGTCAAGTTAAAGACTCTTGGAGATTGCAAACTCGGTGTTTCCATATATCCCGATTTTGATTACAATGCTGATGGGGGTGCTGGTTCGGGCACAGCCACCAGAGATTTAGAAGATGATGATGGACACTTAGTTTCTGTCGATTTCGACGTAACACAATTATACATTCCGCCATTGTCGAGTCTTACTACCAAGCTGTTGGGATTGCCCTTGCCTCCTTTTCTCAAAATCGACATCGTCCCCGACTCCCTCCGTGGAAATATCGACCAACAATCTGGCAAGGTACGCAAATAACCATAAATATGTGTGTAATCTCACATTTTTACCCTTTTCTTCACCTACATGTTACTTAGTTAATGCTTATTGTCACAAAAAACAAGTAGAAGGGCAAAATTGAAATATGATATTTAGATTATATTACACTTGACAGCAAGATTGGAATGGCATCTATATAATTATTATCCGTGAGACGGCTTTTATATATAAAAAGTGATAATGTTTGAGCAAAAAGTGATAGTGTTTAAGTAAAAAGTAAAAAGTGATAGTCACTTTTTGTTAAAAATATTACTCACTTTTTATTTACATTATCACTTTTTTTACAAACCAAAATCTGGAAAAAAAAAAAAAAAAAGAGTTATCCTACCCAAAATTTTGAAATGTGGATTAAAAGGATACGTCTCACAGAAAAAGATCTGTGAGACGGTCTCACACAAGTTTTTGCCTTATTTGTATTATGTGGGGTGTATGTAGGTTGATCTGAAGTTGAAGGCAAAGTTCTGGTTTTCAGTGGGGAGTGTGTATAAAGCTCCGGCGCTAGTCGTGGAGACGGTTTTGACGTCGGAGGAATCGAAGGGAAAGATGAGAGGAGGAAAGGGGGAGAGATTGGATAAACAAGGGAAGTGTAGGCTTGTTGGGGTTGCAACAGTTGAGCCTGTTAATGATTTTTTCTTGAACACATTTCTTGGCCTTCCCACTGAGTGCATTGCTTCTTTGAATGCAAATATCACATTAAATTAAATCATCAAATTATGATTACAATTCTGAATTTAATATATATTGTACACACTATTAAATAAATGTAGACACATTTTCATCAATTAAAAGCAGAGCAAGTTGTCCTGATGGTGCCCTGCAATCCAGTGAGGACACCAATTCTGCCCATTCTCACCATTGAATCGGTGAAATCAGCCTCGAAGGAGGGCCCGAAGAGGGGGCCGAAATAGGAGTCGACGACGCTCCTGGTGACGACGTCCTGATAGAGGGCTGCATCAGACTGTAGCACAGCAAAGCCACTCCTAATATTCTGCAGGATTTGGATATCAAACGCCTGTGGACTTCCCCTGTCTATCGGAAGCCGGACGTTAACGTCTCCGTTCATCGGACACGTGGACTTTAACTCCGGCAAGAAGTCGGGGTTTATGGACGGGTCGGAGCCGCCGGGACCCGGAAAAGTGTAGAGCCGTTGGTTCATGAAGAAGCATGCTGTTGTGCCAATACTATGTGCAGCTAATATTTCAAAAAAATTAAAACAATTATTAAATTTAATACTTGACAGCATTCTTTCGTTAGAAGATTAATATTTTGTGGTAGAAAAATGGGGCCAAAATTTATGGTTTAGTAACCATCAAACTATTCAATTTAGAAGTTTTTTAAATAAGATTTTTATTTTATATCATAAAATTAATTAAATGGAGCAAGTTGCAATCTTAATTAATTTTCACATACCTGTCATATTAATGATGATCACATGCACAATTGCACATCCATAATTTTTCTGTAATATATTTTTTAATTTCTAAAATAAATAATCTAAAATGCAGATCATTTATCCAAGACTGCCTACCCACTAAAACACCCACAAAAGTTGCATGCTTAACACTAATGTATCTATCTATATGCGTGTGTACGAGAACTACACACGCAAACGGTTCGAACTGGCAGTTCCAAAACAGAATCAGGGTTCGATTACAGTTTTTTAAACCCTGATTCCAATTAGAACTGCCAGTTCAACCAAAACTGAACCGCTCTATATAAAGTTTCGATTATATACCAGTAAGAAGCACAAGATCCTTATCCGTAAGGCCTTTTTGGAAAAACTTGGATTTGAGACTCTGAATAGAATCAGTTACATCAGGCATGCCCCAGCAAACTTGACATCAGAAGCCATAAACCCTAAGATTCAATTAAGATTTGATAATATATTAATATTACATTAAACTCACGCCACATATAAGATTTGAGAAAAAATTAATGGTGATGGAAAGATTTGAGAAAAGATTTATGGCGTTAGTTAGCTTTTGATAGAGATAATATTAAATTAAATATAAAAAAAGATTTTTTAAAATATTGATATGGATAAAAAAATAAAATATTGATATTAGATTAAGTTTAAATTAAATATAAATAAGAATTTATTGACGTGGTAATGCCACATAGGCGGTGGGCAAAACTGGTGGGCACAATTGGTGGGCTCTATATCATTTCCGAATAATTCCATCTCTTCGTCCTAATTCGACGTCGTACGATGGCCCTTTCGACTAACAATAACGAAAAAAAAAATTAATAAATATACATGATAAAGAACTGTTTGGCAATCATAAAATAGTTACCAAAACTATAGAATCTCTGGCAGCCAAAGCCAATATATCAGCACAAGAAACAATTTTTGGGCAAACAGCTTCCAATTGGGATTTAGCCTTCTCTATTACATCAAAACCTCTAACACCTTGATGTCCAAATGCATGTTTTTCATCCATTTCCACTCCATTATCTATCAAAATCGACCCTTCGCAACCCTGATCATCAATTTTCTGTCGTTAAAGACTTTTAGCTAAAAATGTTATAATGACAGGATTCTGTTAATTTTCTGTCTTTAAAGACTTTTAGCTAAAAATGTTATAATGACAGGATTCTGTCATTAAAGACCAGTTACCTCGACTATGCAGTCGTGGAAGTGAAGTCTGAGCAAGGCGGGGGCGATCTTGTCGTCAGAGGCGGCAGCTTCACGGACAACGCCGCCGACGAGGGCCTCAACGTCCGGGCAGGTGGTGGCGTAGAATCCAACTTGAAGTTGGCCTTGTGCTAAACTACTACTAGTACTTATGAGAAGTAATATCAAATAAAGAATCATTTTTATTTTCTTTAATCGGAAGAATAAATTAAATTGAAGTGCAGATGGAGATTCCATATGCTTAAATAGAGAAACTCTAGTGTGTAAGGGTGTATAGTTTGACACACCATGTATATATGTTTTAATTATTGTGGCAGTTTTGGTGGGGTTATATATATTTCCATATCTCTACAATTAATTTGTTTCAATATAATTAACCATTAATATATATATTTTTTTACTTCTATTATTTCCCATTATAGTAGAGATGTTTAATAAGATACCAAAGTGGATGATTGATTCATTCCATACTAGAAATAATCGCAGAAGATCCTTTAATAACGCGGCTATTTTTTAATAATATTCTACAATCAAGATAATTGGCTGAATCTTGTGAAATTATTTCATAAAAGTTCATTGATATCTTCTTTTTATAAAGTAAATCGACTTCGATTCTTGTATAATCCACATCACTTTTGCTTCGGCTGAGCAAAAACCGAAAAAAATCAAAAAATCGAACCGAAATATGAATTCGGTTCGGTTTTTCGGTTTCGGTCCAGTTAGCATTTTTCTTAGATTTCGGTTTCGGTTTCGGTTTTATTAGCGAAAAATTTGGTTAACCGAAAATCGAACCGAATTCATTTAAATTTAATACTTAGTTTTTCATTTATTTGTTTAGTTACTGTTAGTACGTTAGATTGAATAAATTTTGATAAAATTTGTTGAGAATTGATAGATTAGGTTTAATATTAAATGGGTATTAAATCACTAAATGTTTGTTAAATGTTTATTTGTATTATTTGGACATTTATTTAAAATTTCATATAAATGTTAGGTATTTCAGTTTTTATTTCGGTTTTCGGTTTTTACTGAAACCGAACCAAATTATTTGGTTCAATTATTTTCGGTTTTATCTTACTATGGTTCGGTTTCAGTTTTTCAATTTCGGTTCGGTTCGGTTGCGTTCCACACCCCTAACTGTAATACAAGATTCTCATTTTCTATGAAAAAGACCCGTGTCAATAATTATGATATTACGTATGAATAATTCCACAGTATCTTGTTCATTTGCAATAAAATATTTTCTTTGTGCCTCAGTAAAAACAGACGGATCCCTTTCCAAAACAGCTACAAGTATATGCCGATTCGATTTGGCCGGTTGTGAAAGTGAATTTGAAGATTAAATAAAATTTTATTCAACATACAAAATTACAAATAACGAAGGGTTTACAATTTTAATTTTTTTAATGCAACCGCAGTTGCAGTTTTGAATCTTTTGATGGTTCAAAACCTTTTGGGCAACTCTAATTATACGTTTCAAAATCGTACAAGAAGCCTTGCCTTATTTTTACCTATGTTAAAACGTGCAATCAAAGTTGAAGGTTACTAATTTGCACACCAAAAGTTATAGCCATAGCCATCCAACCTCCTACCGCCATCCTCGCACAACGCCACCCCGCCCTCGGGCTCCCATGGTGGTTGCAGCCACCACCACGACCATGACCACTAGCCTGACGTTATAATCTGTCATAAAAGTCGCAGCAATTAAAGGAGCAAATGCCCCTGATAAAAACGTGAGCGATGAAGCCAACGTGGCTTGAAAACGGGTGAAGGGTATTTCTTCCGCCACATCCTCCTCGTCGTCGATTCTTCTCTTGTTCATGTGAGCTATGTGAATGTCCAACAAAGAAACAAATTCCCCAATTGCCATGGTGCAAGCACTAGCAAAAAGCCCTGCAAAGAAAGTGAGGATCATAGCCTTACCTTCGTCTCTAACACTACCGACTCCCATCATCAGGGATGCAATAGATACAAACCCGTCATTGGCCCCGAGCACAGCTGCCCGATACCACTCTGCCACTGTTGAAATGCTAGAATTGCCTTGGTTTTGATCATCTACATCATCAGAGGGGATTGTAATCTGAATCTGAATTGGAGGGGCCATGATGATATACTTTGGCTTCTTGTATGGAATGTGGAGGTGTGGTATATACATATACCAAACATGAAGTTGCAATGACCAAACATTTAGACTATTCTATTCAAGGTGAAATGACCAAACATTCAACATGTTAAACAAAGAGTAGCAAGAATACTATACATGAAGGTGGAATGCTGAATAGGAAAGCATTTACAAGGATGGAGGAATTCAAAAAAGATACACGAAAAGTATTGGAACTTAGGAGTACGCTCCTCTATAGATCTCAGGTTCGAAAAGAGTGCAAACAATTCCTAAGACATTCGATCCATACAGAGCTTTGCTCTGACTTCAATTAGGCCCCCTGCTAGTGGACGGTGGAATTAGTCCCCGTGTGTTCTCCACACAGCAAGTGGGAAGATATGTCATTAAATTATTCAAGGAAGTGTGCTTCCCACACATAAACCACAAGCTTCACTAATATATTCATACAGCTAGTGCACAAAGTTTGGTTGCTCATCCAAAAACCAAAAGAAACTGCCAGAAACACGCTTACGTTTATTAAATTAAAACTTCCAACAAATACAAATCACATTTTGCGATGCAGTTAACTTGCTGTTGCTATATCTATTCATGATTTTCTAGTTGTCTACAATAATCAACCAGAAACCAATTAGAATATTGAACAGTAAGACTAGATAGGCAAAGAATGTACCAATTGTAGTTTGTACTACATAAGCCTAAAAGTTGAAATACGCTATAGCAAAGAATCAAGAAGCTGATATTCACCAGCTATAGCAGTCTCACATGCTACATAGATTTGTCTACAACAGAAAGTTCATAATATAACAACATAAAAGAGTACCAAATATTTTTTTATCTCGACGTTTAACAGTTTCCGTCAATACCATTTTGTAGCCGCCAACTTTACTGGAGTCTTTACATCGTTCTGCAGAACAGGAAAAAAAAATATTCAGAATGGGTAAGTAACAAAATCACAAGAGGAGCAAGTAAGTTCCCTTCTTTGAATACGTTGAGATTCCTGTAGATGGAGGTGTATGATGAACAACCTGAGAAGGAAAATGTTCTACAGGTTTAACTTTATTCCTGTTTCTCTCCATAAAATACCAGTGAAGAAAAAATACCTTACCCCTCTCAGTTCGGTTTCATTTCCATAAGAGTAAAAAAAATCCATTTGTAGTCTTAATAATATCAACGAATACCTGTAAATAAGATAGTAGTAGTAGAGAATTCATGTATTGTGTGTATTATTGAGGTTATGAGGTAGAAAACTCCCCTATTTTATAGTGGATGAAAGACAATCTAAAACAAGGAAATAATAAATAAAGATCTACGTACTAAACATAGAACGACTAAACTAGGAAACATTAGACAGAATCGTAACATAATCTTCAACATTCTCAGTTTAGTCAACAGAGGAACAACGACTTAGGTAAGCACTGCAGGAAGTGGAGAGTGGAGACACCTAGCAGGCAGAGGCAGCGCAAAACAGTTAAAGTGAGCAGCTTTGCAGCGCAAAAGTAGATGGCTTGCGTGCAGAAAAAGAAAGACGACAATGCAGCACAAACAATTAAGGCATGTAGCGATAGGTAGTGGCTGCGCAAGGACCGATGCAGGTATTTTGGGAATGCGCGAGGGCAATGCATAGTTGTGGCGCCATGAAACAGAGGTCAGACATGCGCGGCGGCTAGGGTTTCTGAAACGAACACAGCAGCGGAGGCTAGGATTTTCAGAAGTGCAGATGGCAAAGGACAGTAGAGGAATATGGCAGTGGCTGGTGAACAGATTAGGGTTTGCTTTGCAGTGGCGGCGACAGGGCTGAGCATTCTAATTCCCTTTTTTTTTTTTTTGAAAGATAAAAAACGAGAAAGATGAAAGCTCTGATACCATGTATGAGATAGTAGTGATAGAGAATTCATGTATTGTGTATATTGTTGACGTAGAAGACTCCCCTATTTATAGTGGGCGAAAGACCGGTTACAATCTAAAACAAGGAAATAACAAAAAACGATCTGGTACTAAACGACTAAATTAGGAAACATAATAAAGACAGGATCATAACATACTCTTAAACAAACAAAATTTGGCAAGCCATCTACAGTTCAAAATATTTTTCAGTAACCACAATAAAACAACAACGGTCTCCCAAAATTATAGACCCTTATTTTCTCCAACAAAACAACTAAGCATGTTTCATCCTCTGAACGCTTTCCAATCCCGCTATCAAAATATATTCACAAACAACAGCCAGACAAAAAACCAAAGACAGTTACACAGGGTACATTTTTCACTCTAATCTCCTACTTTTCTTCTTACAGTTTCAAATATGGACTCAAAGTCCAAACGACAGAGAACCACAAATAGTGGTATAGGCATAATTTACATAAGATGAAGGAAAAGGTATATGGAAACATGAATCCTAGACTCAACCTTAAGAAAAAGAAGAGGCTTGTAGCATCCAGTTTCAGAAGAATCAAATCAACAAAACAAGAGTGAAGACTGAAGAATAAACAAGTTGAGTTATTGACTATTTTCTAGTCTTATTATTCTGCTTTTCTCATTCATTAGCCTGCCCAGGTAATAGCAGTCAGGTCGTCTTCAGCCTTGATCCCATAATTAACCTCAATATCATTAACAATAATAAAACAGAAAATATATGAAACTCAAGTTCGTATTAAACAGAGTTTCTCAAAAATAAAATGTGATCAAGAATAAAAACCAATCTACTACCACAGAGTTCCCAGAAGTAAGGTAACAAGTAAAACAATTACCTAAATGTTGCACCAAGTTCCTAAACTTTATGAAAAAATAGCAATCACAATAAAACAAGTAACAAACGCAAAAATTGTCAAATGTTGCAGATAAAATATATGCATCGCCACTATGTTTCATTGCTCAAGGTATCTATAGAGGAAAATTATTATTTTACCTGTTCACTTAAGCAGACCAATAGTCAAGCATTCTCATGAAGCATCAAACACAGTCCTAGACTCCGCAGCGCAATTCAAAGTTAATCCAGCAGTAGATATCTCAATTTTATTGAGAAAGGCATCAGATTGCAGTTCAGCTTCAACGTTTGAGCCAGATTTAGAGCTCTTCACCCTCTTAGCATACTTCAAAGAATAGCGGTCAGTTACTTGATCACAGGTCCCATTTGGTAAAATCGCCTCGCCATTATCCACAGTTACTTGATCACAGGTCCCATTTGGAAAAATCGACACGCCATTATCCACAGTTTCTTGATCACAGGTCCCATTTGGTAAAATCGACTCGCCATTATCCACAGATGGTTTAGTACCATTGATTCTTTTAAAATACTTCAGCTGATAGCGATCACGGGCTGTACCACAACTCTCACTTGGTAAAATCACATTGATGTCGCTCTTGGCAGGACTACCTGAACTAAGGTTTGTGTCATCTGGTACTCCATGGCTATCACAATAGCTGCTACATATTTGGAATTCCTTCTTGAACCTAGTGCGCCTGTAAAATACAAAGGGATTTTGTCGACTTGTATCAACAACACAAAATGTATCTGAAGAAATATCAGCCTCACTCTTTGTTGAACAACTAGTCCTAGGATCATCTAAATGCAAGATTTCCAGCTCTACATTTTCATTATTTAATCGCCAAATCTTCCTCCCTCTGTCCCGTTTATAAGGTACCAGTCCTAATCCACTACGAGCAATATTAGGATCATTCTCCACAGGCTGATTCAATCTTTCATTCTCAAAACCATCATCATCATTCTCCACAGGCTGATTCATTCTTTCAATCTCAAAATCGTCATCACCGGTACCAAGCTCCCCATCATCACAGAAGATTTTTTTAAGGCGAGATCTCTTGTAAGACATGCCTTTCCATTTACCTGTACTTGAATTCACCACAGCCTTATCCCTCAAGATTTTTGATTTCCCAGCCTTCAAACAATCCGTACCTTTTCCCCCATTAGCCCTCTTTAACCCATTCCCCTTTCCCTTCACCACCCTCTTAACCTTCTTCTCAACCCCAGATTTTGCATCACGAGCAACATTTTCTACCAAATCTACAGCCTCCCCCTTATTTTTCAATCCACCCTTAACTTCTCTCCTCCCCAAAACCCTAACCGAATTCTTGAGCGATTCAGGAACCCAGCAATCCACACAAACCCTAAACCCCTCCAATCCCACACCCAAATAACACCAAGGAGTGCAATTCCCATAATCCCTAACACAATTAACATGAATTTTGCGCAAACACACTTTGCATGTAAGAAGATCACCTGAATTCCCCGTTTCTTCGAAGCAATAAGGGCACTTTTTCCCCGAATGAAAATTCTCGCGACATTTTCTACAAAGGAGAACTATGCGCCACACGCTGTCCAACGGCTGGAGGCGATCCTTAGGGTTTGTGTAGTTAATCCGGCGGCTACAGCAATGGCAATCGGATAAATTGGGCTGGTCGCGAGTCCTCTTTTCCGGCGGCGGCGCACTGGTGGTGGAGGAAGAGGATGCCGGATTCGGGGCGGATTTGGGCTTCAGGTCTGTGATTAAAAGCTTCTTGGAAGAGGAAGGTGACATAATGGCGAAATGATGGGAATCAATATGGAAATAAAAGTGTTTGATGTGAAAGATCCGGACATTTATACTGTTTGAAAATCTTACTGCATGCGAAAAACCATTGAAGAAAATTTTCACTTGTTTACTTCACTTTTTCACCTTCCGCCATTAAAAATCGAAAGGGATGTTTTTTTTTCTTTTTTCAGCCATTTTTCTCCTTTCAACCAACCCCCAATGTTTTACCCTTTTAGGGTTTTGAAAATTCTCTTTAATGCCAATCTTTTTATGAGCAATTTTCATTTAATTTAATTAAGTTATGTTATTCATGAGTATGGAAAATTAAACAAAAGGGGAATGAATTAAGATTTCCAAAAAAAAAAAAGAAAAATTAGATTTTCTCTACTAAATGGGTAGATTTTGATTGATATTGTATTTGAGGTGAATCTAATCTTGTATTTGAATTTAATAATATACTCGACACGTGTAGAGAAATCGTAAAGATAACTGATTACATGATGAACTATGTACGTAGATATTATATTCCATGTGATTTTTTTCATTGCTATTTTGTTAATTGAAATAAATGTTACAATCGAGTCTCGACACTTGTAGATAAACCGTTAGTCAGCCATTGAGGTAGTCAACGTATCACTCAACTCTCTACCACTATTCTGCATGACAAACTGTGTATGTAGGTCGATTTATATTATATTCACGTGACCGATTTCCTTTATTATTTAGATACTTGAATTAAATGTTACACCGACACATGTAAAAAAATAGTAGGTCGGTCGTTGAGATAATCAATGTACCACGTAGCTCGCTAACGACCCTCTAGCATGACGAACTATGCATGTAGGTTTAAGTCGAAATTATACTCCACATGACCTTTTGTTACTTGAATTAAATGTTACACCTAACACATGTAGATGAATTGTCGATGAATCCTTGGGATAACCATTGCACCACTTAACTTGCCATCACCCTCTTGCACGACGAATTTTGCATGTAGACCGATTGATATTATATTTCACGTGGTCATTTTCTCTTACTATTTTCTTACTTGAATTAAATGTTACACCCGACACATATAGAAAAATCACAGATCAGCCTTTGAGATAACCAACATACCATTTAACTCGCTTTCAAACTTCTGTAAATGATAATGCCAAAAGGCCCAAAACCATCAATGAAATTGAATCACTTAGGTGGTGTTTGGTTTGATATTGTGGTGAATTGAATTGAGATTTGGGTAATCCATAAATAGTAATTGTGCGTAAGTTGTGTTTGATTAAGGATTGAGAAGTAGGGGTAGATGTAACTTTATTTCACATCAAAAGTGATGTTATAATATTTTATTATTGTTAATAGTGAAAGAAAAGTAAGAGAGCGGAGAAAGTAGGAGAGAGAATGAGTGTGTGAAAGAAAAGTAAGAAAAAGAAGAAAGTAGGAGAGGGAATGAGTGATTGAAAAGAAAAATAGTGATTTGATTGATTGTAGTATAAAAATAGGTGTATAGGTGTATTACATGAGTGGATTGGTATTTGGATTGATGTGGATTGAGAGAGGTTGGATTGAGAATTTGGGATTGGGCCAATCCAAATCCGGATTGGTCAATCCCAAAACAAACACTGCCTTATATTTTAGGGTGAACTCGCTATCATTCTTTAGTATATACTTCCTCCGTCCCACAAAGATAACTACATTTGACTTTACACACAAATTAAAAAAATTCAATAAATTCAGTCAAATTTAGCTAATGTGTCAATTTTGCCCTTGAAATCACATTCTCCAAAATTTGTTAAGTCTTAATTATTCTTATTAATTAGGGGTAAAATTGACAATAAAGCATTTAATACTAAAGTAAAAGAGGAAATGTAGCTATAATTTGTGGGACATAAAAAAAAGGAATATGTAGCTATTTTTGTGGGACGGGGTAAATAAAACATAAAAATAAAAACAAACTTTATAAATAAAGAGTGGTGCATCACATGCTAAATTAACTTTATTTGTATCTCTTAAGAGATGGGGTCTTGTGTGATACAGCCGTATACTTTAGTATTTACGCTTTTCTACTTTAAAACGCGATTTGAATAGTCTTAAGTTCGTGGATCATATAATTAATGATAAAATTGACAAAAATACCCACTCTACCCATTTTCATTAAAAAAAAAACTACCGTTGAGTGATTTTTGGTCTCAAAAGTAAGATCAAATTATACAAGAGTACAATTATATTTAAAAAAAATATACACCACAAATGACAAATAAATAATTATTTTTTACTAATTATATTTTTTTCCCTTTTTCCCTTTCACTAACAAGGATAAATATGTATTTTAATTACAAAATAGGTAGATATTTATTTTTAAAGAAAGTGGGGATTTTTTTTTATTTATTTCTAATGAATTTGAGTATATTTCTCATTAAGAATAATACTTTAGTAAATACTTTTGCAATATATGTATCATCGTAATGTGTCATAAATTTGTATTTTTTATTAAATTAAATTAATTAAAATATATTATTGTAAAATTACATTTTTATCCTTATACAATAAAATAATTTATTATATTTTTGTTAATGTAATTAAAATATGTAATATTAAAATTACATATTTACCCTTATGTTATTAATAATAAAAGAATAAATTAAATCAATTAATTAATAAAAAACAAATCAAATTATAACTTAAAGGAATTAAAATCATTAAGTTTTAGAAACATATTCTGGAATTTGTTTATTTCATTTTTTAAATTTAAAATTATAATATTTGTATTAAAAGGGTAGGATAGTAATTTTATTAATATTTGTATTAAAAGGGTAGGATAGTAATTTTATTATTTTTTATAAATTAAATTTTCTAATAAATAATTTAAATAAAAGAAGGATAATATAGTAAGTAACAAAAAACAATTTAAATAATGATAAAAATAACTTAAACTTGTATAACAGGCAATTCGACACCGTAAGAATTGCCCATTTGAGTATATTTCTCATTAAGAATAATACTTTAGTAAATACTTTTGCTATATACTCCATTACGGGGAAAATAAATCAGTGAGCAAGAATTCATCATAATTTTTAGTGATTAGAACTAGCACCAAAATGGAACAATTATTATCACAACTCTACCGTCCAAGATTTTCTGTTTCTTTCAAGTACAAAATAATATAGTTGGGGATAAAATTGCATTTATTATTGAAATAAAATTAAAGCAAGAACCAACCGATCAAACAAGAAGCAATTGCAATCATCTCAACTTGCACAAAAGAAATTGTGATTCAATTACATTTTTCTTATTCTTTTGATCCCCACAAGTTTCCATATGTCAAAACTTCCATGCGGCGAAGAAGCTATGCAGAAAAGCACCATCAGTTCGATGAAATAACACCATAAAAATGAATTGCTAAGTTCTTTGTGAAAACAAATGTGGGTAAAAGGGCTCTAGTAATACCAATGAGATGTTCATCTGTTATTTAAGGTGAGTAAATAGCTTAGTCGCAACCTGTATCAACAATTTCAGTAGCAAATCAGTACTCCGTTGGATAAAATAAAAGGATGAGGTCTAAATAGGAAAACGATGCTTACACATTTATCGACGCAGCGCCAATAGTCAAAGTACTGTCCAGTACAATGCTTGTGCCCAGATTCATCACCTTGAATTCTTTTAGCACAGGCCTATCACCAAGAGATAAATAACCAAATCAGTAAGATTCTATTGAAAACACAAGGTTGGAGAGTAAATCTTTAAGTGCATCACATATTCACAAGGTTAATTTCACAGCCTTTTCAACTTCATAACTCTTTCAACTATAGATAATAGTCCCAAATGGAGTCATTCCCTAATTGGTCTCCTACATTTCTCAGCTTGAACTTTTATTTAACTGACTAAAGAAGCAAACAAAACTGACTATACTTTCATGATGTTCGAAAAAACAAATAAACAATTTACATGAATATTATTCTAAAGAAAAATAACTATACTCTCACTAACTTATAGGATGTGATGCAAAAGTTCCCACTTAGTTATGAAATTTTAAAAAAAAAAGATTACTAAGACCTCCCAAAGTCCCAACTCAGAAATCAAAAGGTACTGATAATTTTTTCAGTAGGAGAAGCAGCTAAAACATTGCATACATGCAGATTTGTCCGACTTCAATAATATGTTGCATATGCTTGGATTAATTTCAATAAATCTCACTGCAGTAGTGTTTCATATGTACTACCCTTCCTAAAATTGTCATCCTCTTTATATCAAGAGAAATATTATGTATAATTGATTCGTATGAAATAAGTATATTTAAGTCATTTACAGCTCTTTTTTTTTTAAACTATACAAGGGCATTCTTTCAATTCTATCGAAGGTGTAAAGAGGCCTAAAGTCTTGAAAAAAGATGGAATTTCCTTCATAAAAAAATCAACTTTCAAAGGCCTTCAATGAACCATTAAATCAAATATTATTCTGCTCACAAGACATAGCATAGAATAATTGCAACCACCTTGTGGGTTTCATTTAGTCTAGACAATGAAGCTTTTCAACGATGAAAATTTAAATGATGCCTCTATGGTAAAATGCAGGGCACATGACGAATCATATACACAGTTAGATTAAACAAAAAAAAAGTACCCACTTGTTAAACAAAAGAATTAGAAATGTTCAGGGTAAAAGTGCTCAGCTAAGCTAAGAAGCTTCAGGATGTAACTCAATCAGATTGGCAAATACCTCAAAAGACGCATACAGAAAAAGATCATGAAAGAAATACAGAATATATGTAATAACTTGTTCCGTTGATAGTATGTGGCAGGAGAAAAAAGAACCTAAGCAAAGAGCTGAGAAAATAATGATGCACTGTTTAATGGTCAACAAATTCCAACAGAATTCACCTGATATTCTTTAAGTGGCCGTGTGCATGGTGCCTTGCAACGGTCTTCAAGTTCTCTCTTTGGATCAACAGGTTCATCATCAGCCCTAAAGGACAAAAAAGAGTAGACAATAATTCACATTTAGCAAAGGAAAGATCTGTAACTTAGAACAGCCGAGACAGACAATATCCTGCACTATTAGTCATGAAAAAGAATCTTCAGGCTCAGGTGTTAAACAGTACTCAAAGATACAAACAAGGCTTTATGCTCCCAAAGAGTGTACAGTTTCGAGGTCACCCCCACCCCTTACGGGAAAAATATACACACACAGAGACTGTCCAAAAGACGTTTTTGTTTATATTTCTTATAAATTTGGAGGAAGAAAGACACGTATACGAGAAATTGGGTGGATTAAACTTTGTTTATTTTCACTCATTCTTTTATTATGTACATATTTAAATCTTCAAGAAATTTACACAAAAGAAACTGAGATGATCCATTCCTCTAAGGATAGGGTAAGCCCCTTCAAAGAAGCTGAATTCAGGTTCCCTCAAGTAAATATAGCATCCACAGAAATTATAATCCTAGTCAATGATTACTTTAAAAGAAACAGATAAGATGTGTAAGTTTGGTCCAGCAACGTAGAGATTGAAACACAAACTCACTTCCAAAATGTGTTCTTAAAGCATAGGCGAATATTCTATAAACTATCAACCCATACCCAATCAAAATTGCAACAACTGCAAAACAGCAAGAGCGTAAGCACCTAGGGTTCGACGGAATATCACAACTGAATTTTAGTACAAGCATAACGTGATTATTGCTAAGCCCCGATTAACTTTAACAATTTAGATCAAAACATGCTGCATCACGTATGAAAAAAAAATCTGGTTAATCAACATATCACGTCATACTCCTGGTCTAAGACAAAAAATGATTAAATGGAGAAATTAGCAAAAAAAACTCGATATAAATCGAGAAAGTAGCACAGATACAATAAGTTGAGAGAAATTAGAAAACGAAACGATACTCACATAGTTAAAAACGCGAACAACCAAGCGAAGCAACCTGCAAAATAATCTAACACAAAAATCCAATCAACCAAAATGCGGAAGAATATGCACGCAACATAGATACACAACAGAAACCCTAGATTCGGGAAACGAACGTCTAAATGAATGAAGAATTAGATCGAATTACCGCAAGGTGAGGTGAGGTGAGATGAGTTGTAGAGAGAGAGAGAGAGGCGGCGAGGATGAAGAGTGTGGTGAGATTAATCGAGAAATGGATTTGGGGATCCGGCTCAGGGATGTTTGGAGCTGTATATATTTTTTTTATTCCGTTATTTAATTTAAATTTTTTAACATCACTAAATTTAATCATTTTTCAAAATATTTTTATAGGAGTACAATAATAATAATAATAATAATAATAATAATAATAATAATAATAATAATAAATTATCAACTACCCCTTCGTCCCAAATATGACTTGCATCATATGATTAATACAATTTTTTTTAATGTCATGATGATTAAAAAATTCACTAATTTGAGGAGGTCAATCTCACCGTCCACTAATTTTGCGCTATGTATGTATGGACATAATTTGATAGTACAATTTAAAAAAAAATAGTGGTTGAGGAAATGGGATAAAAAAAAGTAATTTTAGATGATTTAGTGATATGTAAATAGTTTTAGTGGCGTAAAAGTAAAATGCATATAAAAAATTAGTAACAATTTTGGACATCGGAGAAATGTTGTTTCATTAAAAATATTTCATTAGATTCAGACAAAAATAAGTTTACAAGAAAAGTTTAAATTGTAAAAATATTTAAATTTTTTGGTTTATTTATAATTATTTTAAAATTTAGTTTAAATTGAAAATCAGTTGTATTAATAATGGTAATGAAATAGAACTATTCTTTTTATACTCCCTCCGTCCCGTATTAACTTTCATAGGTAGGTGGACACGTAAATTAAGAAAGTGTAATAATGAGTGGAGTTTTGAGGGGTAATTTTGTAAAACTTTATGTATAAAGTAAAGAATGAGTTGACTTTTGTGTATGTGTGGAGAAAAAGTAATGACATTTGTGTAAAATTGAAGATATTTTAAGGGTGGAGTTTATCCATTTTAAGGGTGTGAAAGTTATTGTGGGACGTCCGAAAAGGAAAGTGTGAAAGTTACTGTGGGAGGGGGTAATTGTTTAATCAAATTCGAAGACCATGTTTCATAAATGGGCCACAGGCTGGGCCTTACCTTGCTCAACGGTGTAGAATTTTAGCAGGGCGTGGGTTACATGCCCCTCCAACAATATTAGATGCACTCCCCCTTACATTTATTAATTAAATATGTATGTAAAATATCATATTTGTCATTTTAATAAAATAATAGAGATATATACACTTTCCCTTAAAACCCTAACTCTAATTAATTCTGTAACACGGCCCCTCCTCCTAACTTAGAAACAAACTCTCATCGACTCGTCCTACAAAACTCAACAACAAACCATACTTTAAACTAGGGGTGTAAGTGAGTCGAGCCTACTCGCGAGCTACTCGTGCTCGACTTGAAAAAAGATCAAAATCGACTTGAAGTTAGTCGAGTCGAGTTTCGAGCTACTCGAGTAGCTACCGAGTTCGAGCTCATAAATACTCGGCTCGAAAGGCTCGCGAGCCTAATCGAGCTTAAACAATATTTACTATTTTGCCATTAATATATAATTTATATTTATATACGAGTAATCGAGTCGAGCTCGAGTTTATTTTAGAAAAAAATATGTTTTAAAATTAATTTTAAAAATTATGTAGGTGATCGAGCCGAGCTCGAGTTTATCGAGTTTCTTATCGAGTCGAGCTCAATCTTTAAAATTTTAGGCTCGACCGAGTCGAGTCGAGTTTCGAGCTCAACACTACTCGGCTCGTTTACACCCCTACTCTAAACACAAAACTTAGAAATTAAAAAAAAAAAAAAAAAATCGACAAACCAGAGTCGATCAAACACACTCTCATCGACTCTGGTTTGTCGACCAAAAAACCTCAGATCGACTCTGGTTTTGTCGAAATATTGTCTAAGAGAATGTTTTTGGTCGATCCATTATTATCAAATTTTTTTTTTGGGGGCGACGGAAGGCAGTGCACAGCGGCGGAGGTTGAATTTTATGCAGCCTAGGCACGGCGGATGGGCAGGTTAGGCTCAGCGACGGCGAGGGAAAGGGAGGAGTGCGTATATCGAGAGAGTACATCTAACATTCATGAAGGGGAATATAACCCAAGCCTTTTAGCAGGTTGGGTCCGTTGGGATTGTTGTCTAAATCTTTATTTTCGGAAATAACTTATTTTAGTCTTTTAGGGACTAATCTTTCGTTTTTAGTTGTGTAAAGTTTTAAATTGTAAACTTCTCTTCTAAAATTAATAATCATAATCAAATTGTTATATGTATTAAATATCATGATTTATTTACAATTTTACCACAAAAATACAATTAATGGACACAAATATAAGGCCGAAATAAAAGTAAAATCTCCCTTATTACTCTCACAGTTATTGTCTTATTCTTGTTGAGTAGTTCTCGACTTCTCCCACAATTTTGTTTTTCCTTTTTAAGTTAGTTTTCATATATTTGGATTGATCTTATATAAATCAATTTCTTATAAGAAATTGAGTTGACTTGGTCAACTTAAATCTTAAATATTCAAAATTATTGTGAATAAAAATTTTGACTTGATTATTTTTTTAATTTTTTTTTGTAATTTTTTTTTATTGATAATTTTTTTTTCGAAATTGTGTGTGTTGAAAAGTGTAAATTAATATTACTAAAAAGTGTAATACAATATTACTAAAAAGTGTAACACATTTTTTTATTAAAAAGTGTAAGTCACTATAATTGAAAAGTGTAACACAACTTTTAATGAAAAGTATAAGTTATTATAACTTGCAAGTTAATATAACTAGAAAATGCAAGTTAGTATAACTAGAAAGTGCAACGCAATATTATTAAAAAGTGCATGTCAATATACTTGAAAAGTGCAACACAATATTTTAATGAAAAGTGTAAGTTATTATAACTGAGAAGTGTAACAAAATACGAGTAAAAAGTGTAACATAACATTACTAAAAAGTGTAAGTCACTATAACTGAACATATTGTTGAAAATTGTAAGTCACTACAACTGAAAAGTGCAACAAAATGTGACTAAAAGGTGTAGCATAACATTACTAAAAAGTGTAAGTCAATATAACTAAAAAATATTGTTGAAAATAGTAAGTCACTACAACTGAAAAGTGCAACAAAATATGTGTAACATAACATCACTAACAAGTGTATGTCATTATAACTGAAATTATTATTGCAAATATTGCAAAATAACATGCTAAAAAATTGTAAATTGCATGTTACATTTTTCCTTATTTTCAACCTGCACTTTTATAATTAAAAAAAAATATATGTTAAAAAGTGTAAGTCACTATAACTGAACATATTGTTGAAAATTGTAAGTCACTACAACTGAAAAGTGCAACAAAATGTGACTAAAAGGTGTAGCATAACATTACTAAAAAGTGTAAATCAATATAACTAAAAAATATTGTTGAAAATAGTAAGTCATTACAACTGAAAAGTGCAACAAAATATGTGTAACATATGCTAAAAAATTGTAAATTGCATGTTACATTTTTCCTTATTTTCAACCTGCACTTTTATAATTAAAAAAAAATATATGTGAAAATTGTTAGATGTAAGAGTTGAACACTAGACCTCAACATGAAAAAGATTATTCTCAACTATTTAAACTACGTAAATTATTATACATGTTTTTCGCGTATTTTATTTTTATTATCAATCCTACCAATTTTTTAAAAATTTACTCAATTCCGTCTACAAGAGACCTACCCTTCATATTTATAATAGAAATCTCATTCAATTACCTTATATGCCATGACAATTTTTTCTACACAATATTATAAATCTACCACTTTAGTAAAGTTGGAAAATATTTCAATACTCTTACCTCATCTATTTTTCTTGGTTCATGTGAAAACTAATGGAGTATAAAATAAAAAGAGTTCTATTTCAACTAATATTTTGTTTTGTATGTTAATGTGTTATTTTACATACTAATTTGGAGGTTACAATTATCTCAAAACTTGACAATGATTTCATCCGTGTCTTCAAATTTAAGAACAGTTGGAGATTAACATTTGACTCTCCATAGTTCTACACTTGTTTCAGATTCCTTAACTTGATCAGTTTTTTCAAAATTTTTAATTATTTTTATTGTTAAATTGTATTTAGAGGTGTTACATTTATAAATGGTACCCTGATCTTTATGATCTCTGAATTAAATTATGATTTTATGATCTTTATCTTTTCTTTAATCCTTTTATTGTCGCATGCAAATATACTATTAGTCTGAACAAACAAATTCACGCATTCGATTCTCCCACCGTTTAAAAAAAAGAAAAAATAGTAATTTTTTTTTTCAGTTTTCACACCTACCCATAAAATATTCATATTTAAATAGTACCTACCGCTTACAATCATTTTGAATTTAATTTTATTCATATCAAATATTATAATTTTTTTATATTTACTTTAATATTATCCCTATCAAATAATATTAAAATAAATATACATTTTTATATATTTAATATGAATAAAATTAAATAAAAAATATTAACATGACAATGCCAAGTAAGTCGGGTCATTATTTTTTGTGGAAACAGAAATTTAAAAAAAAAATGTTTTCATCAAAATTAATCTGAAACGTTAAGGATTGCATCAGCAATGACGTCATCACAGAAGCAATTAATCACCGATACACCTGTAATTTTTGGTACACATATTTAAAAAAAAAAAATTGGTACAAAAAAGTAAACTATAAATACGGGAGGAATTAATTCCAATTAATATTAATATTAATTTGATTCAAAACCCATCAATCAAATAGTCAAACTCTCTCCTTCCCGATTTTCTCTCGAAAAGAAACAACCGTCCTTTATTCCTCTCAAGATTCAAGAAACCCAATATATATGCATGCACACACATAAATCTTGAACTTGTCAAAACCTTTCGTCTCGTATTTTTTGAAGTTTCAGGTATCCGGTCTAAAGACAATCGACGAAGGTTTTGTGGAGATGTCTTTGAATGCAAAGATAAGCAATATTCTCCATGGGTCGAAGCCAACTTTGTTGATGATTTTGGTTCAAATTATATTAACAATTGTGAATATTACCTACAAATTGGCTTTGAATGATGGAATGCCTCTCTCCGTTTTGGTAGCCTACAGATTCATGTTTGGTGCTGCTTTTATTGTCCCTGTCGCATTTTTCGTCGAAAGGTACGTTTTTTTTTCATAAGAAATTCATCGTCTGGTTCTATATTAATTCTTGAATTGTTTTAATTTTCAGGAAAAAGAGGCCAAAATTGACGAGAAAGACAGTCTTGTATGGTTTTCTTTGTGGTTTATTCGGGTAAATTTTCTTATGTCCATGCACAATGACATTAAAATTTTTCTATTTAATTTGTTACCAAGAATAGCATAGAAAAGATGAAATAAAATTGTCTTGTGGAGGAAATTAAAACAATCTAAATCAACAAACTTTTGGGTGAAAATTAACTATAGGTGTCACAATTTGCCGTGTCCTTTGCAAATGTATCATGTGAGTTATACCAACCATTCTTGTTGAGTACTGTTGCAATTCTCATGCATCAAACAGTTATACATAGTTGACTAGTTGGTTTTTCCATCTTACTTTTAAACTTGTTATTCGAGTTGAAGTTCGAGCTCGACACGTAGATTGAAGTTAACGAGGCTGTCGAGTCGAGCTCAATTCATTTAATAATGAACTCAATTTGCTTAACTAACACTACTTGCTTTCTTAATTAATATTGAACTCGTGAGGAAAAGTAAAAAAATTCCATAAAAAGTATGCATTAATTTAGATTTTTTTTGTTTTTATTTTTTTTCAGGGGAGCTCTAGGGCAAAATCTCTACTTGAAAAGCCTTGATCTGACTTCTGCAACATATATTTCTGCAATGACAAATCTTATTCCAGCCATAACATTTGTAATTGCCCTTTGCTTGAGGTAATTATATTTTCATTTATCATTGAGAGTAAATATTCTACAAAGGTCCTAACAAGTTTTGAAAAAAAAAAAAAAAAAAAAAGTAAGACCCTTTAAAATAAGTACATATAATAAATCAACATATCATACAAACATTAAAAAAATATGTATAAAAGTATAAAATGTATAAATATTTTAAAATAATTATTTAAGCATTTTAAGAAATAAATTTAATAATAATGCATTAATATTGATTGGTTTAATTTTAATATTATACTTTCTTATAATCTAAAACAAATTACGATGATAAAAATTTTATAAATATTAGTATGATATTTTTACCGGTAGTGATTATATATAGATACAATATTAGTGAGTAGTGATATAGAACTAACCTTCGGGTTTTTTATGGAACCAGATTAGTGAGGTGTCATTATCCACGTAATTCTTATTAATATAATTTAAAAGATAATTTAAAATAAATCTTATCCATTAAAATATATTTTAATTTTTTAATATTTAATCTCTCACTTAAACTTAATCGTTAGTAAAACCAGAAAACATTTCCAAAGCAAATCTTCCATCTGTCCACCAACATGCAGAAAGCTTTCCCACAACAAAGCAAATCAAATTTTCTGCAATTACAGTAAAACCTCTAAAAAAGAATACTCTATTAAGGAATAAACTCTCTTTAGTAATAAAAATTCATGGTCCCAACTTGGGACCAGTTATAATTTGGAATAAACTCCATATTGTCATAATTCATATTTTTTCAAGTCCCAACATAAAGAAATACACCTCCATTTAGGAATAAATCATAATAATATATATAATTTTACAATAGATTTAAGTTGATTTAAAATACTTGTTCAAGGTTGATTGTGACAATAATTTTACAATAGATTTAAGTTGATTTAAAAAAAATGTATTATACATAGTATTTATAGATGAAAAAATTAAAGCAATCAAAGGCAAGTACAGGCATCTATGGTGGGTGACTCTTGAGTATTGTCTTTTCATATTACGTGATTAAATTAGTTCAATTAAGTTCAACACATTATATCATGTACATGTATCTACTAATTATACCATTATATAATATACATGCATTTAAAAAAAAAAAACTTATAACTCTATTTAGGAATAACCCCCATTTAGGAATATTTTTTTGTGGTCTCAAGGATATGACTATAGAGAGGTTTTACTGTATTACTTATTTTCTCAGTAAAAAATAAATTAATTTCCTAACTTAATTTTATTGTCCTTGTATATGTATATTTTTCTAACAGTTATTTCATAAAATATTTTAGAAATATTTGATGTATTATAAATTAGAAAATTCACTTGTATATAATGAACAAGTTTTTATCTATGATTTTTTTTTTTCAATTTACTAACACAAACAAATAGTGGTGATGAATGACATAATTTATAATTTAGCAGTAACATGATAAATAAAATGATAATATTGAATAAAAATTGATCTGTACCAAATGATAATATTGAATAAAAATTGATCTGTACCAAATGAAGGATTTACTTTACCTTTTACAGTGTGTGAGCCGTTTTTGAGGTTTCAGAAACACATAAAGTTTTTTTTAGTACAAATTTGCTTGTTTCTGGAATCTTTCCATGGGTCATATTGACACACATTTTGCAACCACTCATTATCTTCTAACTTTGTAATTTTACCACCTTACCTTAGTTCAAATTGTCTCTGAATATAATATTTTCAAATTCATGAATGAGGTGTCTCGGAATATAATATTACATTTTTTATATTATAATATGTATGTGAGAATACTTGAATTTTTCACATTATAATATGTATGTGGGAATGCTTGAGTGATGGCTTTCGACATTGCACTGTTGAATGACACTGATTTGATTCAATATTATCATTTTTTTTTTTATCATTTTATTGCTAAATTATAAATTTTGTCATCCATCACCACTATTTGTTTGTGTTAGTAAATTGAAAAAAAAAATCATAGATAAAAACTTATCCATTATATACAAGTGAATTTTCAATACATCAAATCTTTCTAAAATATTTTATGAAACAACGGTTTAATGTGTGACATTCAAGATTGAAAATTAAGGTATGAAATTAATTTATTTTTTTGTTGAGAAAATAAGTAATAATTGCAGAAAACTTGATTTGCTTATTTTTTGCTGAGAAAATAAGTAATAATTGCAAAAAATTTGATTTGCTTTGTTGTGGGAAAGCTTTCTGCATGTTGGTGGACAGATGAAAGATTTGATTTGCTTTGGAAATGTTTTTTGGTTTTACTAACGATTAAGTTTATGTGAGAGATTAAATATTAAAAAATTAAAATATATTTTAATAGATAAGATTTATTTTAAATTATATTAATAAGAATTACGTGGATAATGACGCGGAGTGACACCTCACTAATCTGGTTCCATAAAAAACCCGAAGGTTGGTTCTATATCACTACTCCAATATTAGTATATATAATATTATGCATGTGCATATTTTTGGCACATTTCATGCACATTTTTCGCACGCTCATAAATGCACGTATCTTGCAATTTTTTTGCATATATGTGTTCACAACTGTATAACCCGACTGATCTTGAAGTTGCTTACATGATGGATCATGTATTCATGATAAGTTTTAGTATGGAAACAATTTATATAATACTATATTAATCATTGGTTGCATGCATGTAGATTAGAGCGGCTTGAATGGAACTCCTCTGCAGGTAAAGCAAAGGTCTTTGGTACTTTGTTGGGCATATCTGGTGCAATGCTTCTCACATTCTATAAAGGCCCCGAGTTGACTCCATGGAAGACCAGCATAAATCTTCTTGAACTCACTTCATCACAACATCATCATTCGAACAAGGGACCAACTCATCAGAGTAGCCATGATCTTGTATTGGGTGCAGTTTTAGGCATTGCTGCTTGTGTTTGTTACTCTATTTGGTTGATTATCCAGGTAATTAATCTGATTTTGTTTATGTTGGACAGTGTAGTGCACTATTATCGAGTATAGACCGAACCTTTCTAACTAGCTTTGTTTTTCGAATCTCTGATCATGAATTAGGCTAAAGCCGCAGAGCAGTATCCATGTCCATATTCAATTACCGCAATGATGACAGTGTGGGCGTCTGTGCAGGGAATTGTGTTTGCCTTGTGTACAGAGCATCATGATTGGAGCAATTGGCTCTTGGGATGGAACATCAGACTCCTCACAGTAGTTGTTGCGGTAGGTCTTCTAATTCTTGATTAATGCATACAAGTTTTTTTTATTTTATTAATTTTTTATGAAATTATTATTGAATAGGGCATTTTGGGTTCGGGTATGACGTTTACACTCATAGCGTGGATTGTTCGGATGAGGGGCCCGCTCTTCGTGTCGATTTTTAACCCCTTAATGCTTATTATGGTGGCCATTGCAGGATCTTTATTTCTTCAAGAGAAGCTACACCTTGGAATGTATGTCTTTTTCTTTTTTTTGTTAAGAACGACGTATCCATTATTGTATTCTAGTAATTAATTTGGTGTTACATAATGTGTATGAGAAAGTGTAACATGTTGAGAAATGCAGGGTGCTAGGGGGCATTTTAATCATAGGAGGACTATATGTTGTGTTATGGGGAAAAGGTAAGGAATTGAAAAAAGTGTCACGGTTGATGCCAGAGAATCAAGTGGAGATAGACATGCCGCCGCCACCACCATCACGACAAAGCAGCAGTGGTCACGACGGAAGCAAAACCGGGGAAATAGAAGAAGATAGGGACTCTCAAGCAAGTGAGGTTCTTGGTGGTCTTTACCTATTTCATTAGTTTATGTCTTACTGTATTTTGTTGTATGAGTGTAGTGTATGTTGCACGTATTTATATTGATAATATCATTGCAATGTATTTATTTTGTTTAATTTTTTTAAAGATAGTATTACTTACACTATTTTATTTCTAACAGTGACTTATAACTTATTTACCATTCTCATTTTTTTTTTCAAATAATATTATTATCAACACTACTTTATTTTTAAGTATCACACTTATTTATTTAAATTATCATTCACTTTATTCATAAATAAACACTTAAAAAATTTAATGGTGACAAAATATTTAAAATAATTTATTGTTCTAAAAAGTGCTAGATAAAGTGAAACTTAACGTCTCCCGTCTTGTTTTAGTTCGGAATTTAACATTCGAATTTCACCATCCAACACTCCAACTATATTCACACCTAATAATATCTATATATTCCAAAAATATTATCGACAATAAAAGTAAAATCTCCATTATTACTATTTCACAGTTATTGAGTAGTTCTCGACTTCTCCCACAATTTTTTTTTCTTCATTAATTTTCATATTCAAAATAGAAGTTCATTTATTACCTTATATGTCATGGCAATTTTTACACAATATAATAATTTTAGCACTTTAATAAAGTTAAAAATATTTCAATACTTTTACTTTATCTATTTTCTTAATTTATGTGAAAGTTAATATGGAATATTAGAGACTTGGAGTACTATTTTAAAAAAGTTAATAAATTAATGTCTTCAAATCAACAAATGTTTTGTATGTTAATGTGTTTTTTAACATACTAAAAATATACTACGAAGTATTAGTCTGAACAGACAAATTCACGTGCATTCGATATACTCTAAACATATAAAATATATCCTTACATTTCTATGTTATTATTTAATGTTAATGATCAATACTATGGATGATTAATCTCAAGAATAATTAAATATGAATATATTAGTAAAAATATTAAAGTACAATGAAAGTTAACTATTAATTGAGATACATAAAAAAAACTCTTTTTAGACTAATCCTTAAATATTAGTGGATATAGATTGAAAATAAATACTCCCCTTAATCTAAAAAAAAAAAAAAACAGTTCACTTTCTTTTTTCACACAAATTAATGTAAACATTCCGGGCATATAAAATTTACTTTACATTTTTGTTATACCCTTATTTATTATTAACGAACAATATTAGTAACTAATTTCAACAATCACTAAATAAGAGTATTTTAGGTAAAAATATTAAAATAAAAGTAAAGTGGACAATAATTTAAGACAAATGCAGTGGGCTGTCTTTTTTAGACATGGTGAGTATCAAAACAGCTAATAAAACTAAACATACACAAATTTAAAAAAAAAATCAATAAATATAGTCAAATTTAACTAATATATCTATTTCACCCTCGATTTCATATTTAATGAATAATTATAGAAATAAGTTTAATTAGTGATAATATTGTTAATAGAACATTTAATAATCGAAAAAAGAAAGGGAAATGCATTTTTATGCATTTTTTTTGTCCCGTTATACCAATTTTGATTTTAGCCTTAAAAAAAAAAAAGTTATACCAATTTTGATTTTTATCCATTAAGTTTTTCGATTTTAAAATTAGTCTCTTATATTTATAAATTTCAAAATTTTAGTCCTTATTACCTACAATCAAAGGCAAACATAATGTAATTAACTATAAATTGACGACTCTATCGTTTACGTACACATCAAACCTCAAATCGAGTATTTGTAAATTGGGCCCCAAATTGTGTTTGTACTAATCGGGCCTCTAATGCTTACTTTTGATTATAGGTAGTAAAGACTAAATTCTTACTTCCCCTCATTGTCCTATAAGTTTTTCGATTTTAAAATCAGTCTCTTATGTTTATAAATTTTACTTTCTCCTATTCATACTATAAGTCGTTTTGAATTTTCATTTTCTTTGCGAATTATATGACGTTTTACACTTTTCAATGTAAATTAATTAAATTTTCTTTCAAATTTACCTTTAAAATCAATAAATATTTACATAAATATTTTATTCTTTCCATTAAAATTACAAGCATTAATTAAGGGTAGAATGAGAATTTAATTAATTTCTTAATATATGTGTATTGTTTCAAAATGACTAATATTTTGAATAGAAAAAAGTAAAATTTATAAACATAAAAGACTAATTTTAAAGTTAAAAAACTTTTAAGACAAAAATCAAAATTATTTTCCCAAAAAGAAAATATAGCAAATTTATGAGAGGGGTGGGTCCAAAATGTACAATGATTGCATCAGCAATGACGTCATCACAGAAGCAATTAATATTCACCATACACCTGTGATTTTCTAAAATCTACAAATAAGGGGACGAATTAATTCCAATTAATATTAATTGGTTATATATTAATGTGATTTTCTCTCGAAACTATAGGTTCAAGATTCAAGAACTCAATATATATTCCTTTTTTGATGTCTAAAATTATAGCTACATTTTCTCTTTTACTTTAGTATTAAATGTTTTATTGTCAATTTTACCCCTAATTAATAAGAGTAATTAATGCTTAACAAATTTTGGAGTATGAGATTTCAAGGGCAAAATTGGTACATTAGCTAAACTTGACTACATTTATTGATTTTTCTTAATCTGTGTGTAAAGTCAAATGTAGCTATCTTTGTGGGACGGAGGGAGTAACATAAATCTTCAATTCGTCAAAACCCTTTTTTTTTTTTTTTGAAGTTTCGGTATTCGGTCAAAAGAAAATAAACGAGGTTTTGTGGAGATGTTTTTGAATGCAAAGATAAGCAACATTCTTCATGGGTCGACGCCAACCTTGTTAATAATTTTGGTTCAAATTATATTAACAATTGTCAATATTACATGCAAATTGGCTTTGAATGATGGAATGCCTTTCTCCATTTTGGTAGCCTACAGATTTATGTTTGGTGCTGCTTTTATTGTTCCGGTCGCATTTTTTGTCGAAAGGTACATTTTTTTTTTCATAAGAAACTCATTGTCTGGTTCTATATTAAAACTGTAATTGCATATATATATATTAAAACTCATGATGGTTTCTATAAGAAACTCATCGTCTAATTCTGTATTAAAACTGTAATTCCAATAATGAAACAAGATTTTGTGTTGATTAATTCTTGAATTATTTTTCAGGAAAAAGAGGCCAAAGTTGACAAGAAAGATAGTCTTGTATGGTTTTCTTTGTGGTTTATTCGGGTAAATTTTCTGTTTATTGTTTATTACCAGGAATAGCATAAAAAAGATGAAATAAAATTGTCTTGTGTAGGAAAACAATCTAAATCAACAAAATTTTGGTTCAGTTTCTAAGTAGAAAAATGTGTTCGACTCGACTCGTAGACAAAGCTAATGAGCTTGTCGAGTCAATTCGATATCAACTTGGTTCGCTTAACAACACTACTTGCTTTCTTAATTAATATTAAACTCGTGTGGAAAAGTAAAAAAAATTCAAAAAAAGTATGCAGTAATTTAGATTTTTTTTTCATTTAGCACAAAAATTTTTCTTTTCAGGGGATCTTTGGGGCAAAATCTCTACTTGAAAAGCCTTGATCTGACTTCTGCAACATATATTTCTGCAATGACAAATCTTGTTCCAGCAATGACATTTATAATTGCCCTTTGCTTGAGGTAATTAAATATATATATATATATAATTATCTTTTCATTTATCATTGAGAGTAAGTTTTGTAAAATATTAATGCATAAAAAATATCTATGAGAGTATAAAATAAATATTTTAAAATAACTATTTAAGTATTGTGAGAAATAAATTTAATAATAATGCATTAATATTGATTCGTTTAAGTTTAATTTTATACTTTCTTTTATGATAACAATAATTTTATAAATATTAGTAACACAACACATGTTGCATATTTTTTGTTACACAATTTTTATTGATATTTTACATGTAGTGATTATATGTATAATATTTTGCACGTGCACATATTTTGTACGCGCACATTTTTTTCACATTTCGTGCACATATTTTGCACGCCTGTACGTGCACATTTCATGCATACATATTTCACGGCTGTACATGTACATTTCAAAAACCTCCTCACCCCTAACTATATTTACCATAAATTTACTAAGAATTAAAGGTCCAAGACCCACATTATTGACACGACTGATCCGGAAGTTGCCTTCATAACAGATAATGTATTCACGATAAGTTTTAGTATGACAATTTACATAATACTTTGTCAATCATTGTTGCATGCATACAGATTAGAAAGGCTAGAATGGAACTCCTCCCCTGTAGGTAAAGCAAAAGTATTTGGTACTTTGTTGGGCATATCTGGTGCAATGCTCCTCACATTCTATAAAGGCCCCGAGTTAACTCCGTGGAAGACCAACATAAACCTTTTCGAACTCACTACATCACGACATCATCATTCGAACAAGGGGTCGACTCATCAGAGTAGCCATGATCTTGTATTGGGTGCATTTTTAGGCATTGCTCTTCACTGTAGTTGTTGTAGTATGTCTTCTCGTTCTTATAAATGCATAAACGTTTTTTTTTTTTTAAGATAAAAAATTTCTAACATTACTATTGAATAGGGGATTTTGGGTTCAGGGATGATGTATACGCTCATAGCGTGGATTGTTCGGATGAGGGGCCCTCTATTCGTGTCGATTTTTTACCCCTTAATGCTTATTATGGTGGCTATAGCCGGATCTTTATTTCTTCAAGAGAAGCTACAACTCGGAATGTATGTTTTTTTTTGTTAAGACGTAATACTAATTATTTATTGTATTCTAATTAATTTGGTGTTACGTGATGTATATAAGAAAGTGTAACATGTTGAGAAATACAGGGTGTTAGGAGGCATTTTAATCATAGGAGGGCTATATGTTGTATTGTGGGGAAAAAGCAAGGAATTGAAAAAAGTGTCACGGTTGATGCCAGAGAATCAAGTGGAAATTGACATGCCGCGGCCACCATTACAGCAAAGCAGCCATGGTCACGACGGAAGCAATGCCACTAAGGAGAAGGAGGATGAAGGGGAAGGGGAAAGAGAAAGAAGTTATAAGGAACTCTCAAGCAAGTGAGGTTCTTGGTGGTCTTTACTTATATCATTAGCTTATGTCTTACTGAATTTTGTTGTATGAGTGTATGTTGCACGTATTTATATTGATAATATCATTGCAATGTATTTATTTTGTTCAATTTTATTAGTATTATTTTTTTGTCAAATTTTATTATTTTTATTTTTAAAATAATATTGTTTACATTGTTTTATTTGTAACCACCTCTTATAATATCTACATTACTTTATTTTTAAGTATCACACTTATTTATTTAAATTATCATTCACTTTATCCATAACCAATTAATTTATTTATAAGTGATCCACAATATCATGCTCCAAAATATCTATTTTATACATAAATTAATTAAAACAAATTTTTTCTTTTTCCTTTCTCCACCTTTTTTAGAATAATCCTTAAATAGTAGTGGATATAGATTGAAAATAAATACTCTTCTATATCTAAAAAAGACAATTCACTTTCTTTTTTTCATACAAATTAATGTAAACATTTTGGGCATATAAAATTTATTTTACATTCTTTTTATACCCTTATTTATTGTTAAAAGAATAATATTAATAACTAATTTCAACAATCATTAAATAAGGATATTTTAGGCAAAATTATTGAAATAAAAACAAAGTGGACAATAATTTAAGACAAACGTAGTCGACTATCCATTTTTAGACAGAGTGAGTATCAAAACAACTAATAAAATTAAACATACACAAATTTAAAAAAAAAATCAATAAATATGATCAAATTTAACTAATATATCTATTTCACCCTCGATCTCATATTTAATGAATAATTATAGAAATAAGTTTAATTAGTGGTAATGTTGTTAATAGAACATTTAATACGTAAGCAAACAGGAAACATATCGAAAAAAGAAAGGAAAAATACATTTTTTTGTCCCTTAAGTTGTACCAATTTTAATTTTTGTCCTTTGAATTTTTCGACTTTGAAATTAGTCTCTTATATTTATAAAATTTAAAATTTTAGTCCTTATTACCGCATATCTAACGTCAGAGATGGGATGTCAAGGCATCGAGGGGGATTCCAGTCCGTCCATGAACCATCAATTCATGCAAGTATATATGCAACAACTGGTAATAGTCTAATAGACCTAATTCTAGCTATAGGAACACATGTTTCATCAAAATTTACATCTTCTACCATCAGATGAGCAATTCATTTGAATTGTTTTAGGCTTTGAAAAGTTCTTCTAAGACTTGAAATTAGTATTAATATGGTAAACATTATGTAATGAACAATAAATTGGTGGCTTTGTCGTTTACCTACACATCAAGTGTCAAATCGCGTTGGATCCCAATTTGCGTTTGTACAAATCTGACTCTTAATATTTACTTTTGATTATAGTTTAAAATTTATAAATATAAAAGACTAATTTTAAAGTAAAAAAATTTAGAGAAACAACTTAAGTACACAAAAAAATTATTTTCCCAAAAATAAAATATAGGAAATTTATGAGAGGGTGGATCCAAAATGTACAATGATTTTGGTTCAAATTATATTAACAATTGTCAATATTACCTACAAATTGGCTTTGAACGATGGAATGCCTTTCTCCATTTTGGTAGCCTACAGATTCATGTTTGGTGCTGCATTTATTGTTCCTATCACATTTTTTGTCCAAATGTGTACGTTTTTTTTATCATAAGAAACTCATCGTCGAATTCTATATTAAAACAGTAATTGCATATATATATATTAAAACTCATGATGGTTTCTATAAGAAACTCGTCGTCTGATTCTATATTAAAATTGTAATTGCAATAATGAAACAAGGTTTTATATATGTTGATTAATTCTTGAATCTTTTTAGAAAAAAGAGGTCAAAGTTGACTAGAAAGACAATCTTGTATGATTTTCTTTGTGGTTTATTCTAGTAAATTTTCTGTGTATTGACAATGACATTATTTTTTTTCAATTTATTACCAAGAATAGCATAAAAAAGATGAATTAAAATTGTCTTGTGGAGGATAACAATCTAAATCAACAAACTTTTGTGTCAATATTAATTACAATATATAGTGATTATATGTAGATACATGAGTATGTGTAATATTTAGCACGTGTACATTTTTTGTACGCGCACATATTTTGCACGTCTGTACGTGCACATTTCGTGCATAAATGTTTCACGACTGTACATAAACATTTCATAAAAAGAAAAAACTAATAAGCAAAAAAAGATGTAGGAGCCCAGGGCGGTTACCCATCCCGCCCCACCTCAAGGTCACCCCTGACTATATTTACCATAAATTTAAGGCCCACGACCCACAATATTGACCCGATTGATCCGGAAGCTGCTATAATGACAAGTCATGTATTAATGATAAGTTTTAGTATGATAGTTTACATAAGACTTTGTCAATTATTGGTTGCATGCATACAGATTAGAGAAGCTGGAATGGAACTCCTCTACAGGTAAAGCAAAGGTATTTGGTACTCTGTTGGGCATATCTGGTGCAATGCTCCTCACATTCTATAAAGGCCCCGAGTTGACTCCGTGGAAGACCAACATAAACCTCCTTGAACTCACTGCATCATGACATAATCATTCGAATAAGGGGTCGACTCATCAGAGTAGCCATGATCTTATATTGGGTGCAGTTTTAGGCATTGCTGCTTGTGCTTGTTACTCTATTTGGTTGATTATTCAGGTAAGTCGTCTCATTTTGTCTATATTGGACATTGTTCAGTACGCATGTGTGTTTATTTTATTAAAAAATGTGTGATGGACAGTGCATTGTTGTGGAGCATAGACTGAACCTTTCTAACTAGCTTTGTTTTTTTGAATCTCTGATCATGGATTAGGCTAAAGCTGCGGAGCAGCATTTGCCTTGTGTACAGAGCATCATGATTGGAGCAATTGGCTCTTGGGATGGAACATTAGACTCTTCACAGTTAGCTGTTGCAGTACGTCTCCTATTTCTTGATTAATGCAATTTTTTTTTATTTTAAAAAAGATTAAATTTTTATGAAATTATTATTGAATAGGGGATTTTGGGTTCGGGGATGATGTTTACACTCATATCGTGGATTGTTCGGATGAGGGGCCCTCTATTCGTGTCGATTTTTAACCCCTTAATGCTTATTATGGTGGCCATTGCCGGATCTTTATTTCTTCAAGAGAAGTTACAACTCGAAATGTATGTTTTTTTTTGTTAAGACATAATACTAATTCATTGTTGCATTCTAATTAATTTGGTGCTACATTGTAAAAAAGTGTAACATGTTGAGAAATGCAGGGTGCTAGGGGGCATTTTAATTATAGGAGGGTTATATGTTGTGTTGTGTGGAAAAGGCAAGGAATTGAAAAAAGTGTCACGATTGATGCTAGAGAGTCAAGTAAAGATTGACATGCCACCGTCATCACCATCACGGCAAAACAGCCGTGGTTACGATGGAAGCAACACTATTAAGGAGGAGGATGAAGGGGAAAAAGAAGAAAATACAAGGGACTCTCAAGCCAGTGAGGTTCTTGGTGGTCTTTACCTATAACATTAGTTATGTCTTATTGTATTTTATTATTGTATGAGTGTATGTTACATCATATTTATATTGATAATATCATTACAATGTATTTATTTCGTTCAATATGATTTGGTGATGCTTACAAAGTTTTGAAGAATACTTATTTACAATTTTTTAACTATCCCTCACTTAATGATCCATTTTAGAATGCTTTGTCCAAATGTATATTTAAAATAATATGTATTTACATAATTTTATTTTTAACCATCACTTATAACTTATTTAGTATTCTCATTTTCTTTTGAAAATAATATTATTATTAACACTACCTTATTTTTATGTATTACACTTATTTATTTAAATTATCATTCACTTTATCACTTTATTTTTATTTATAAGTGGATCCAAAATATCATATATATCATGCTCCAAAATATTTATTTTATATACATAAATTATTTTAAATGGAGTTTTTCTTTTCCCTCTCTCTACCTTTTTTATTTTCTTACATTATTTTATCTCTTCACTTTTTTACTTTTCTTAAATTATTTAACAATAAATTTACATAAAATATTATATTTCTTAAAACTTGTATCATCCCTTAACAAATTTACATAAAATATTATCTTTCTTAAAACTTGTATTATCCCTAAAATGTAAAGCTTATACGTATTATAAAATATCAATATTGTATTAAAAATATTATCGAACCTTAATAATCTATTAAAATACCCGTCGGATCTTATTTGATTTAGTTGGGCTTTAGTTTAAAGGAATTTTATTATTGGGCCTGAATAAAAAAAACTCTATTATTTTAAATATTGATTTTTTAATAGGAAATAAATTTAAATAATTTTCTTTTAAGTAAAATTTTTGAAAATAAATATTACGGGTACAAAACTAGTTATCAATAAGATTTATTAAGAGGCCTTCAGCATAGAGAAAAGGAAAATCGAATGTGAGTGAAATTTTTTGAGCAAATCTTACCAAGGATTCGATGAAGAAATCGCGTTGGTATTTCAGAAATTCAAAAGGTGTATTTCAGAGACTGAGAGTGATATTTTTCGGTAACAATCGCATACTTCTCATTTCTCATGTTTATGTAGACAAAGTGTTTGAAGAAATTCCTGAAAGAATATTCTGATTTCTTATGTGTAAAACAGATACGAGTTTATGTAGGCAATGTGTTTGACAAAATTCCTGAATGAATATTTTGATTTTTCACGTGTAAAATAGTTATGTGTTTATGTGGACGAGGTGTTTGATATTCCTGAATGTTAAGAAACTTCGTAGTCCTCTTTAGAGCTGTAATGGGACATTTTAACAAGCTTTTAAAGAAAAAATTATAAAGCTTTTGTTTATGATTGCAATGTCACTTTGCACAATAACTCCAGAGTTGGTAAGTATTTATGGATATTTATGGATTAAGATTGAAGGTAAGTATCAAAACATTATATATATGCATGCACACATAAATCTTGAACTCGTCGACACCCCATCTCGTATATTTTCAAGTCTAGATATCCGGTCGAAAGACGAAGTTGAGGTATTGTGGAGATGTTTTTGAAGGCAAAGATAAGCAATATTCTTCATGGATCGAAGCCAACTCTGTTAATGATATTGGTTCAAACTATTTTTACCATTGTGAATATTACCTACAAATTGGCTTTGAATGATGGAATGCCTCTCTCTGTTTTGGTAGCCTACAGATTCATGTTTGGTGCTGCTTTTATTGTTCCTTTTGCATTTTTTGTCGAAAGGTTCTTCTTTTTACTATTTATTTTCTTCATTTGCAATAATGAAACAAGATTCTATGTTTTTCATTTAATCTTGAATTAATTTTTTTTCAGGAAAAAGAGGCCAAAGTTGACAAGAAAGACAGTCTTGTATGGTTTTCTTTGTGGTTTATTCGGGTAAATTTTCTGTGCATTGACAATGACATTAATTTTATATTCATGGATTGTTTTGAAATAAATGGTATTTTCTTTTCTATTTAACATGAATAGCATAAATAAAATGTCTTGTAGAGGACAATAATCTAAATCAAAATAAACATTTTTTGTGTGAAAATTAATTATAGGTGTCATAATTTTGCCGTGTCCTTTGCAAATGGTTCATGTGAGGTATACCAACCATTCTTGTTAACGGTTGCAATCCTCATGGATGAAAGTATGAAACCGTTGACTAAGTTTTCCATCTTACTTTTAGAGTCGAGCTGAGCTCGTTAGTAAATTGAGCTTAATTGACTCATTTATCTATACGAGAAAGTCAATTTTATGACTTAACAAGCTGAGCTCATGATCAATTTGGTTTGCTTAACAACACTACTTGCTTTCTTAATTAATATTGAATTCGTGTGCAAAGTAGAAAAAAAATCCACAAAAAGTATTAATTTAGATTTTTTTTTTTTCATTTAGCACAATATTTTTTTTCTTTTCAGAGGATCTTTGGGGCAAAATCTCTACTTGAAAAGCCTTGATCTGACTTCTGCAACATATGTTTCTGCAATGACAAATCTTATTCCAGCCATGACATTTGTAATGCCCTTTGCTTGAGGTAATTAAATATATATGTGGTGATCCTTATCTTTTCATTAATCATTGAGAGTAAGTTTTGTACGAACTATATAGTCTATATTTACTACGGAGTATAGTTTACTATGAATTAAAGGAACCTACATTATTGACCCAACTAACCCGGAAGCTGCTTTCATGACGGATCATGTATTCATGATAAATTTTAGTATGAAAAGCGTTTATATAATATTTTGTTAATTATTGATTGCATGCATGCAGATTAGAGAGGCTGGAATGGAACTCAACTACAGGTAAAGCAAAGGTATTTGGTACTCTTTTGGGCATATCTGGTGCAATGCTCCTCACATTTTATAAAGGCCCCGAGTTGACTTCCTGGAAGTCCAACATAAACCTCCTCGAACTCACTGCATCACGACATCATCATTCGAACAAAGGATCAACTCATCAAAGTAGCCATGATCTTGTGTTGGGTGCAGTTTTAGGCATTGCTTCTTGTGTTTGTTACTCTATTTGGTTGATTATTCAGGTAATTAATCTGATTTTATTTTATGTTGGACAGTGTTCAGTACGCATGTGTATTTTATTAAAAAAAAATGTATGTTGGACAGTGCACTGTTGTCGAACATAGACTGAACCTTTCTAACTAGCTTTGTTTTTCGAATCTCTGATCATTGATTAGGCTAAAGCTACAGAGCAGTATCCATGTCCATATTCGATCACTGCAATGATGACCACATGGGCGTCTGTACAAGGAATTGTGTTTGCCTTGTGTACAGAGCATCACGATTGGAGCAATTGGCTATTGGGATGGAACATTAGACTCCTCACAGTAGCTGTTGCAGTAGGTCTTCTCATCCTTAATCAATGCATAATTTTTTATTTTAGATTAAAATTTTAAGAGATTACTATTGAATAGGGGATTTTGGGTTCGGGAATGATTTTTACACTCATGGCGTCGATTGTTCGGATGAGGGGCCCGCTCTTCGTGTCGATTTTTAGCCCTTTAATGCCTATTATGGTGGCCATTGCCGGATCTTTATTTCTTCAAGAGAAGCTACAACTCGGAATGTATGTTTATTTTTTTTGTTAAGACATAATACTAATTCATTATTGTATTCGAATTAATTTGGTATTACACATTGTGTATAAGAAAGTGTAACATGTTGAGAAATGCAGTTTGCTAGGGGGCATTTTAATCATAGGAGGGTTATATGCTGTGTTGTGGGGAAAAGGCAAGGAATTGAAAACAGCGTCGCGATTGATGCCAGAGAATCAAGTGGAGATTGACATGCCCCCGCCACCACCATCACGACAAAGCAGCAGTTGTCACGTCGGAAGCAATGCCTTTAAAAAGGAGGAGGATGAAGTGGAAAGAGAAGAAGATATAAAGGACTCTCAAGCAAGTGAGGTTCTTGGTGGTCTTTACTTATATCATTAGTTTATGTCTTATTGTATTTTGTTGTAGGAGTGTATGTTGCATGTATTTATATTGATAATATCATTACAATGTATTTATTTCGTTCAATTTCTTTTTTGTCTAATTTTGGCTATTTTTATTTTTAAAATAATATTATTTACATTATTTTATTTTTAACATCACTTATAACTTATTTACGTTTCTCATTTTCTTTTTGAAAATAATATTATTATCAACACTACTTTACTTTTAAGTATCACACTCATTTATTTAAATTATCATTTGCTTTATTAATAAACGATCACTTCTAAAGAAGAAGTGATTCACAATATCATATCATGCTCCAATATATCTTTTTATACATAAATTAATTTAAACTAAGTTTTTCTTTTCCCACTTTCCACACTTTTTATTTTCTTACATTTTCTCTCTTCACTTTTTTTTATATAAATTATCCAACAACACATTAATTTACATAAAATATTGTACTTATGCCTACACTTTCTAAAATTTTGTGAATCATATTTTACATTTGAATTTATGTCTAATCTTACCTTAATTATTTATATTTTATATAAACTTTTTTGCAAATGTAAAGCTTAACTTGTATTATCCTGCAAATGTAAAACTTAAACTGCTACGATATATTATAAAAAGATCATATCATCCTTTTTAATTTTCAACAATTATTTAGAAAATTAAGCATAACTCTCTTCTGTAATTCATATGACGATAATATTAAAATTTGGCCAATAGAGGAATCAGTACTAATTATGAAGAAGTTAAAATTCCACGAATTTAGAAAATTAGTAGCTTTAGAAATCAAATGATTGTAATTAATCCTTGTCTTATTAAAAAAATTGCATTTAAAAAATTCAATACTCAACCCCTTCCACCTTATCTATAAGTTTGCACTATTAATATTTAAAAAAAAATAGTGGTGATAAATATTTTTAAATAGTTTATAGTTTAAAAAGTACTAGTAGTGGATAAGGTGGAACAATGAGTAGACAAATTTGACCACTCTCAAATCTATAAAGACAGCCTGTTAAACGTTTGGATGTGAAACGTAATGTCTCCTATCTTATTCTAAATTTTAATTCGAGATTTAACATTCGAATTTTACCATCCAACTACGTTCATTCAAAATCGAGCAGTCGAGCAGGCGAATTGACACCGTCTAACGTCTGGTCTAACACCTATAATTTTAAATTTAAGCGGTCATTGCATATTAGCAATAAGTTACGTACTGATATTTTCTAAGGCGTTTATGTGTATGATTTTCCGGTGGACCCACCATTTTCAAAATTGGTGAGCTCGCGGTGCCGCGTTCCCAACCGCACATCAATGTTTTTAAATAGTTTATGAATCTGCAGAAAATCGAAACAAAATTAGATCGGAGGAGCAATGGAGAAGAAGATAATGATAGCACTGAGCATGATTTTACTGATAGTTTCTGCAAATATGGAAACCGTTAACTCCGACGCCTTCGACTGTTTCGATTCCTGCATCACCGGCTGCGTTAACTCCAACAGTAAAACTTACTAATCTCTTCATTGTATACTTTTCTATTTTGGTTTAATTTTTAAATTTCACTCTGGATTAAATTCGATTCCCTTTTGTTTGTTTGTTTCCAATTATTTAGCTAGACTCCAGATTCGATGCGAACGAAAGTGCCGGATAAGGTGCGATCCAGGTATTGATGCTTCACCTGTGATTGAATGAACTACAATAGATGCGTGATTCACTGTTTATACACACACAATCGCACAATTACCCACTCGGATATTCAGATCTCACGGTAGCATTTACAAAATCAATTTCCAGTTACTTGATTCGTGTTTTGTGCTTCTAAATTGTTTCTAATTGCGCTTAGAAATATGATTAGGTTTCCAGTATCATTGCTATGAAGGAGTATTAAAGTGTTTTGAGTAGAATTAGTGATGTAAATAGGTAGGAGCGGCTTGATCTTGGTTCATTAGAAGCTGTTACTTATGATTGATTGGCTATTATACGGCTGTGTGGAAGAATGGTAGATGGAACATCAAATAAATACTTAAATAGAGATATTGATACTTTGGTTGTATGGCTAGGAAAGTTAATGGACAAAATAAGTTTTTTAAGTTTCTCTTACTTGAGTCTTGAGGAATACTGTTAGAACTTTTAACCAAGATTTGATAAGAAAAAAGTTTAATATGGTTCCGTTGTAATATTCCTCCATCCCAGCATGATTGGATGGGTGTGGAGTTAAACATGCCCTCACAGTTTTAAATTGAATAAGAACAAAAAGAAAAGAATGGACGAGGCGATACCTAAGCTCTAATAAGACAGTTGTCCTCAGTCTCTTTTTGATGTTTATTCGTGTCATCTATCTACATTGCAAGTGGGGAAATCATGGTTTACAATCACCTATTCTGTTTGGATGCAAGTTACAGTTGGCAACATGGGATGCCCCAAAATGAATCCTCATGGCTTAGTGCATATTGTTTTGTTTATACAATATATACAATTAAGCTACTTGATATGATTTGAATTGGTAATGGCTTCAAGAATTGTTCTAATCCACTTTATTAAAACTAGCAAATACAAACTTTTTTCGTGTGTCCTCGTCACTTATGCAGTTTTCCTAAATTAGTCTAGCGAAATAGATTCCTCTTTTGATTTTCCTTTATGAGTGCCCTGACTCCTGTTAATGCAAGTGACCTGAATTCTGAACCAAACGTTCTTGCACTTATATCATCTTTGTTTGATATAATTGGTGGTGAGGTTACATTCTGGAATATTTTAGTTTATTCAGGTATTTTTCTTTTCCATGATGTAACAGAATAGGCAAAATGCTCTTTTTATTTTTGTGTGTGGGAGAGGGGGGATTGATTCCAGAGTGGTGAAGTTAAGTTTGATGGCATCATAGATCAGGAAATTCGACCCATTTCTCGTACGTTTGCTAAATGTGGTTTATTTGTTTTTCCATTAACTTATACTATTATGTATAAACTCCATACTAGCAATGATTCCAAGCAAATTAACCATGTACTGAAACTTGTATTATACTACGCTTCGTTGTTGTTGCATCTGAAAACTCGATCCTTTTGAACTGTGGCAGCACTTGTAGCAAACGGGCACGCTTAAGGTGAAGGTTACAAGAATCTTGGATTGCCAGGGCCCAGGGAGAAGCACATATACCTTCTTGAGATTATCAATAAAAAGACATCAACTGTTGTCTTAGATTGTTAAATTTGTATCCTACGTTTCGGTTATGTAATTTATGGACATTGTTGTCTTTACAATGTTCACTACTAAAATGTTTTAACAGTAAGTTATTATTACTACTATTCCCGTTCACAATAATATCTTATCTAAAAGTACAAACTTGTAAATTCTCTTACACTCCCCTCACTCGTTGGTCGGATTATTGTCTCTACATTTAAGAGAGGTGGTTCATCGAGTGAACAATTTAATATAGATAAAGTTTGCTTTTTATGGGATTTGAACTCAAGACGTGTGGGCGTGAGTCTAATACTCTATTGCCATGAAAGAATTCAATCTCATCTAAAAGTCAGAACTTATATATAACTTTCAGTTAGTTTTGTATGTAACTTCAGATGTTGGTCTGGACGTCTCGTGATATAAACTTGAAACTTAGAAGTATAATCCTTCTTAGATTAAATTCAAAATCTTTAAGGTGCAAACAATTCTAATGGATCAATTGATGACTTCAATTGGACTCTCTAGAAAACGGTGTGATTGATCTTCCGAATTAGTCGATTCTTGGATCGAATATCGAAAAGATTATTTCATATTTAATGGATTTAGGGAAGCGTTACAAGTACAAAGTCTTTGAACCTTCATTACTCTTGCATATACTCCATATACAACAAAAGCGTTAACTACAAAGTCATTCAATCCTCAATAACTCTACATATACAAAAAGCATTCAATCCTATCTAACTCCACTTATATACTCTGATACATCTAATTCTTCTCACTCTCTGCTGACTTATTATCACCATATTAATTACTCCACTTAAACGTAGTCTTGACGTTAACTTTTGGTCTTTGTTTCGAAATCTAGCTCTTTCAAAAAAAAAAAAACTATAAAAAGATTTATTTAAAATAATTCAATTCTACACTGAAAATTATATATTAATTGTCTTTATTAAAAAAGATTGTGAATGTACGATTGCACTGTACGTACATGTATTGTACTTGGAGTTATTCCCCCCTCCTCCTCTCTCCTCCCTACAAATATAGGTGAGGTAGAGTCTACTACTGTAGGCTGTAGCTAGTATGCATTAAGAGCAAGGTGGTAGTCGGTGAAGCACACGTGTTGTGTATCATGCACACGTGTTGTGTAGACTAATTAACATTAGTCTCATAATCATGTTGCAAATTAGTGAAAAGATTTCACCAATTACTATTATTATTATTGCTATGATATGTGTATAACTTGATCTAGCAAAATTCACGTATATAAAGTAATAAGAAAGGAAATGTGATAAAGGATTGGAGGGGCGTTTGGTTAATACTAACTGTGAATCATAAAACAGAATACTAAAACTAACATGAGCGTCGCAGAGTTGACATGGTGATATAAAATAGAAATACTAAAACTAACATGAGCGACACAGAGTTGACATTGTGATATAAATAGAATACTAAAACTAACACGAGCGTCACAGATACTAAAATTAACACGGGCGTCACAGAGTTGACATGGTGATATAAAATAGAATACTAAAACTAACACGAGCGTCACAGATACTAAAATTAACACGAGCGTCACAGAGTTGACATGGTGATATAAAATAGAATACTAAAACTAACAGGAGCATCACATATACTAAAATTAACACGAGCGTCACAGAGTTGACATAGTGATATAAAATAGAATACTAAAACTAACGCGAGCATCACAGAGTTAACATTGTGATATAAGCTTGGACTTACGAGTGTGTTCATCTTTAAATCTTCTTAAAGGGTTAGATCATACAAAGTTTTGCTCTGACTAGTGAACGGTGGAATAATTAGTCTATCGAACGAGTCGGACTTTTTTTTTTTTAAAGATTCCATGAAAATGGGTAAGAAAGGAAATGTGATAAAGAAATGGAGGGGCGCGCGGTTTGATTAATACTAATGGCAAAACACAAAATAGAATACTAAAACTGACACGAGCGTCACAGAGTTGACATGGTGATATAAGTTTGGACTTACGGATGTGTTCCTCTCTAAATTCCTGAACTTCAAAGTGTAGGATCAGTTCATACAAAGTTTTGCTCTGACTAGTGAACGGTGGAATTAATCTATCGAATTAGTCGGACTTATTTCTAAATGTGATAAAGAATTGGAGAGGCGGTTGATTAATACTAATGGCGAAACACAAAATAGAATACTAAAATTGACACGAGCGTTACAGAGTCGACATGGTGATATAAGTTTGGATTTACGAGTGTGTTTCTCTCTAAATTGCAGAACTTCAAAGTGCAGGATCATTGTCTTCGCTGGCTAGTAAACGGTGGAATTAGTCTGTCTTCACTGGCTAGTGAACGGTGGAATTAGTGTATCGAACGAGTCGGACTTAAGATTCCACGAGAATGGGGAATATAATTAATCATATACACCCCTCGATCATAAAAGTGGAGAATCAAATTAAGGTATTGCTCCCCAACTACTATCATAAATATCTTCTTACTCCTCTTATGCATCACACCTCATCAACAACTAATTAATTGAGCTATATGCATGTTAAATTTCACATTTCTATGTTTCCTCAAAATCCTATATATACACCACGAAACGTCCACCATTATCACCATACCTTTCTTCTCCCTTTTAATTTCATAAAAAAAAAACCTTCACAAAAATATATTAATTTATAGAAATGGGGAAATTGTGTGATGTATTACATGGTTTAAAACCCATAATGATGATGATAATAGTGCAAATAGCATTTTCTATTATAAATATTTTCTACAAATTGTGTGCAAGCAATGGCATGAGTCTTAGAGTTTTGATTGCCTACCGCTTCATCTTTGCTGCAGCTACCATAGTCCCCATCGCCCTTATCGTCGAAAGGTAATTTATTTATTTTATTTTACATTTTTATTATGTAATTTATTAATTGTGTAATTCCCAAAAATTAATTCTTGCAAAATGGTAGCTAGCTGTCTTCACCACTTTTCAGTTGAAATCACAGGCCTTTAATTATAACTTCTCTCTCAAACATTTAAAACTAACTTATTACTATTGCAATAAATATTAAATGTGCTTAATTATTAAATTTTGTAGATTTTGTTTACAATTTTTGCAGGAAAAACAGGCCGAAATTGACATGGAAGATACTTTTGCAAGCATTTGTTTGTGGATTGTTGGGGTAAGTCCATCGATTTGGGGATATATATATTATATGGGAGTATTATAAGCATGCAATTATTTATACGATATTTTTATTTTATTAAAAGAATATATGTGAATTGTGATACGTGTAGGTGTATGTAATACGTGAAAATACTAGAAATTATGTTCATCGGACTCTTAATTATAAGCTATGATTTAATCTTTATTTTCCTCCTAAAACTTCAATTTGGCCATCCTCAAATGTAATTACTCCATACTAATCACTAAGGATCAGATGTCGAAAATCGATAGTTGAGCAAATTTTAGTCATCTAGCGTCTAGGTTGATTTTTTTTTTTTCCCAAACCGCTTAGAGAGTGAAAAACGAGTCAGTTAGAACTTAGAACTATCTAGACAGACTTTTACAACAGAGCTAATCGTACTATAATTTTTCCCCATGACACTTAACGTCCAGAATCTGGAAGTTCATCCCACATCCTCATCCTATATAAAATGTCGAATATACCCTTAACTGAATATTATATTGATGTTTTTCGTTTTCTAATTATCGTACTCATTATTTCCAAATTAAAAGCAATGAGAAACAATATACATAATTACTAAATATATATGAAATAAATATTGTTGGGTGATATATTATTGCAGAGGATCATTGGCTCAAAACTTATACGCAGCGAGCCTGATGGCAACCTCCATTACATTTGCGGCTGCTATGACCAATCTCATTCCCGCCATTACCTTCGCACTCGCCGTACTTTTTCGGTAATATTATATTGCACTTTTTTAAATTTAATACTATTATTATTTTAATATAAATATTTTAAAAAATTATAATTTCTATATAAAATAGGATTGAGAAATTGGGCATAAAGACTATGGCTGGCAAGGCAAAGGTGTTTGGAACATTAATGTGCATATCAGGGGCAATGTGTTTGACCTTTTACAAAGGTTTTGAAATCAATATTTGGTCAAATCAGTTTGACCTTATTAAAAAAATTCAACACTCAGGTCATGGGCACATAAACAAGTCAAGTAATACCATTTTGGGCCTTTTGTTGTCACTTGGTGCTTGTCTCTCCTCATCACTATCATTGATTTTTCAGGTTAGTCCTCAAACGAGTTTCCCCGTTTCTATCGTAAATTTCAGAGACAGATAGACACATAGTTATTTTGATATAACGTAATAATGCTTGAAATAGTTATTTTGATCGATTCAGCCTACATATTGTCAGGACCGGCTCTGCGTTTATATTAATTAGTGTTTTTTTTTAAGGATAGGCTAAGTTGAGTCAAGCATACCCTTGCCACTATTCAAGCACTGCCCTAATCTCAACCATGGGATCAATTCAAGCTATTGTTTATGCTCTTTGTGTTGAAAGGGATTGGGGACAATGGAAACTTGGATGGAGCATCAACCTTCTTGCTGCGACTTATATGGTACGATTTTGATATAGAATCAGATGATTGGTTCTTTTGGAACCCACCATGCATAAACTGCTTGTACAAGTATTTTATTCAGATTTATAACTTTGCTAAGAAAGTAAATTTTTTTGTAGGGAATTGTGGGATCGGGATTAATGTGGGCATTCATCATGTCATGTGTGAGGATGAGAGGCCCATTATTTGTGTCCATTTTCAATCCATTGCTACTTGTGCTTGTTGCCCTTTCAGGGTCCCTTTTTCTAAATGAGCAATTGCATTTAGGGAGGTAGGTATTTGAATTTCATTTTGTTTTTAAATTAATCTTGATTGTTACAAACAATTACATGTAAGTTGTTGTTGTTGCTGCAGTGTGGTAGGAGCTATAATAATAATATGCGGACTATACGTTGTTTTATGGGGTAAAAGCAAAGAGCTGAAGAAAATCGCTCGTCTTGTTCCGACACTGGAGATAGCCGATGCAATCAAAGTTGACGAAGAAAATAGTGAAGAAAGCGTCGTCAAGGGTTTTAATTACGCTAACGCTAATGTTATGGCCGTGACTCCAAATTTTATGCCCGAAATAGGGAGTTTTCGAATTGTTGAAGAAGATGAGGATTTAGAGGCTAAGATTTCTAACCCTAGATAGCTCTAGATCTTGAATAGGGAATTAAACTCTTGTTTGTTTTGTATGTTTTGCCACCATTAACCTTGTATCTTTTGAACTTAGTAAGAACAAATAAAGGAGTTGTTTAATTAATTTGAAATGGGTTACTAGTAAGTTTTGGGATATGATATGACTTTGTTGAGTTCAATAAAAAAATCATCTTTAGACATTCGTTAATAAAATATGTATGTTTCTTGCACTATCCTTTATGTGAACTTCGTGTATGATATGAATCCACATGTAGTACACATTTGATATTTATTTTAAAAGTTACTCCTATATGTATTCAATTGTATTATACAATTTTTGCGATTTAGATCTAATTTTGATTTGATTCTAATATGAATGATTAAAAATTCAATTGAAAAATAAAAAATATGTTCAAATTGCTTAATATTCACTAAAAAAATCCATATTTGTATAATATTATAAATCAAGTGTAGTGATTTGTATATAATATTTAATATGTAAATTGCAAATTTGCAATTGAATACAATTAATGAAATCGAAAATGGGGGAATATCAGGGGAAGAGTGGCCCAACTCAAATTTAACAATAAAAATAATGGGCCTGGGCTAATCCCTTCATATTATAATGGGCCTGGGCTAATCCCATAACGGGCCTTAAAACACACATTTGGACTACTAAAACAATTTCGTTGGTATTTAAAAAAATAAAAACGATTCGAAATATTCACAAATAAAAAATTCTCTATTTTTTCTTTAAAGTCTAACTTTCCTTTTCCTTTTTTTTTTTTTTAAAAAAAAATTGGTAATACGGGTAATATTTTTCTGGCACGATTTAATATTTTAAAATAATGAAATTAATTATTGAAATTACGAATATCACATAAGTAATTTGAATTTTTTATTTATCTACATAGTTTGTTGATGCATGTTTTTTCTCATTAAAAATAATAATAATTTGCCAATTTAATTTTTATAGACATTTTTTTCAATAAATATATCACGTGCTTATGTCACATCATAGCTAGACGATTAATTACGGCAACTATATTTTATTCTTATTTAACAGACATCATTAATAATCATATGAAATAAATAAATAAAAATAAATAGTATATTTGTGATGGGCTCCAAAAAGAGTTTAAGGCCCATACGGCCATGAAACTGTGGCCCACAAACAAGGCCTAAAAGCCCTAAATTATTTGCACATACACCTCCAAGATTAATTCACTCCTCCTAAATGTCATGTTTAGTAGATACAATCTTTTTGAACTACCAAAACCACTCCTATCCTATTAAACTCATTTAGTAAATACACTCCTACAAAAAATCATAATTTTTTTTCTTCTTCTCTCACATTTGCAACCATTTCTTTATTGTTATTTCTCTCATTCTTCATATTTCATCCGTCACTTGCCCCACCTCCGTCGCCCCCTCTGGCAATAATGGAGACCATTTCTAATTTTTGACCTAATTCACTGAAATTGTCAATCCTATATTATTAATTTATTGGTCTAGAATAAAAAATCCACCCCAACGCTGCTACTTCAAGTATGGTAATCTTCTTCCTTTTTCTTTTTCTTTTTCTTTTTCGCTGAATCAACGTCTCAACAATATGAAAGTTTTCGACCCATTACCTAAGTGTTCATTTTTTTTTTATTAATTATTGTGGACACATTTTCATGTTCTCATAAGTGATACCAACAGATCTTATCTTGACCAAAATGTAATTAAGGTTTGCTAATTTGACCAAGACACATTGTCTTAAGTGTTAACCAAAATCACATGCGGTATGTCATCATAGCTAGACAATATTATTAAGGTAACAATCTTTGTATCATTATTTTCAGTTTTTTTTTTTTTTTATAGACTTGTGGTGGATATCATTATTTTTCTACTTCTGTATTGGGAATTGTTATGCTTTGTATTAATTAGTTAATATAGTTTGGAATAAAATTAACAATCTTCCACCTACTTCTCCTACTCCATCTTCCAGCCCTAATTTCATTTTCGTGCTCATACTCCATCTTCGTCTTCCTCTTCCTCTGGTGATTTTCACACTGCGTCTCAGTCGACCTTCATCGCAAGCTTTTCACGTCCGCCTATTTTTAGACCAACATCCGACGAACTCGTATCCGTCTTTTTTTGTTGTTTTTTGCTCCATCCTTTTGTATTTGAAAGTTTTTTTTGACCGATCAACTAAACAAAAAAAAAAATTAAAGTGCTTTTTAGAAGTAAGTAAAAAAGTAGGACATTTAATTGACGAAAATGTTCACACGAGTCACACCCATCAATTTTGCATTTTCATCAGTTTTTGAACTAGGAGTAGGACCTTCAACATTTTTATTTTTAAACAAATAAAAGTGTATTAACTCTTTAACTGTGAGTGCAGTTTTTTTTAATTAGGGGGTTTCTTAGGATAGACCAAGTATCGCCTGGACTATTAATAATTAGGATGTCAAATTGCATCGCTCTGTGTTGCATTAACTTGATTCCTGTCGTCTTTTTCTAATATTTTAAAATAATTATTTAAATTTTATTTTATTATGTACTATTTTATTCTTTATTAAAATTAATAATAATATTATTTAAATTAAAAAATACGAACGCAAAATTAGATTTTTTAACAGAATTAAATTATTATTTTATTTATATTTTATCTATACCTGCTCATTTAATTAGTTCACCCTCAAATTATTTTTTTTTACTACGGTTTGCACCCGCTCATTTTATGAGTTCACCCCAAATCATTTTTTAACCATGGTTATCTACAATCGCTCATTTTATAAGTTCACCCCAAAATTATTTTTTACCCCGGTTATCTATACCTGCTAATTTTATAAGTTTACCCCAGAAGATTTTTTTTTTAAATAATTACATTTTAAGGACTATATTATCCTTTTATTAATTTACACAAAATATAATAAAATCAACCCTAATTTATAGGGTGATACTCGGGTACATGCAAGATACCGGTACATACCAATTTTAATTTTTTTATTTATATTTATATTTTATCTACACCCACTCATTTAATGAGTTCACCGAAAAATTATTTTTTTACTATGGTTATCTACACCCGTTCATTTTATGAGTTCACCCCCAAATCATTTTTTTATCACAGTTATGTGCACCCGCTCATTTTATGAGTTCACCCCTAAATTATTATTTTTACCACGTTTATCTACACCCCTCATTTTATGAGTTCACCTCAAAATATATTTATCATTATTTAGTACTCCCTCCGTCCAATTTCATTATTCCCACTTTCCTTTTTTGGTTGTCCAATTTTATTATGCCCATACCCTTTTTGGAAACAATACTATTCATACTACTTTATCTCCACCCTCCTACCATCACTTATTTACTCACTTTGTCATTCACTTTATTTATAAACAATCATTTATTTACAAATGGACCCCACAATACCCTATCATACTCTCAATTTATTTACTTTATGAATAAACTAATCAATATTCATTAAAACCCGTGCCCGAAGAAATGTGCATAATAAAATTGGACGGAGGAAGTATATAAAATGTCACTGTTTAGTATACGGAGTGTCGGTGTTTATATTCACTAAATAGTGACACTTCGGATCTAAACATTGATACTTGACAAAAAGAGTTAGAATATTACTGGCGGAGGCCCTGGCTCAGGTGATCCTACCAAAAGTAATCAAATTCTAGAGAAAACAAGCACAAAATAACTATATAAATAATATAATGGAACCATCAATTATTGTGAGTATTAACTTTCACATTCTGTTTCAGTGTATATATGATTGACACGTGTCATGTTAAAAAATAATCAACGTCATATAATATTATAATATTGAGGGGCGGCATGTATTAAAATTTCAACAAAGTGAAACACGAAAAATGGAACAGATGAATCGAACCGAACACATGTATACAACGAAAATTCATGGAGTTTATGGAGCTCTAATTCCATGATGTTTTAAAAGAAATTATGGTCCAAATAACAAGACGGGGCTACATTATGAGACAAAGTCTTGCAAAACACATGAGGTCAACAACAATTTTTTTTTTTTTTTACTTTTTAAAGTCAACATCAAAACATATATTCCTCAATCCTCATAATTTAATTGGCATTCATTTTCCAAACATTGAATCCAATTGGCAGATACACAGACCCAATATGGAACAAATCAAGTCTAAGAATGTGCAAAGTGCAAACACTTTGACATTCATGACTAAGACGCCAAACTCTCAATTAGCATCAGAATTTTGTGTTTCGATTTTGTGAAATTAATTAATTTAATACCACATATCATTTTTGGTAGCTTCAATCAATTTTTGCCCGTTCTTATGGGTTACGACAATAAAATTTGATTTTTTAATATCCAATTTTTCTCCTAAAAATAAATTTTGTTCCTGCTTCTCCATATCTCCCAAACAGCTATCTTTTTACTGATTTTATTTCTCCCGAAGAAATCACAGGTTTGTATGAAGTGCATTGATATCAATTATGAAGGATGAAATCGGTGGAAATATCGGTACCTTAAATTTACGGATATATCGATGGAAATATCGATATGGAATATCGATATCGGTAAAATATAGAAAATTGACGGAAATCTTATTAAAATGATAAAAATTTTAGAAAATATTATAATTAACATTAATACATAAATTTAGCCTAAAATCACTAAAAATGATTTTTTTATGACAAACATATTAGTAAAAAAAAAATACAAAACCAGTCTAAAGCGATACAATATCTGTTCATAATTATTTCACACTAGATAATTAATACCAAAATGATAAACAAGACACAAGATACTTGCTTGTTCTAAAAAAAGGAACAGAACAATTAAAACTCTGAAAAAACGGAACAAAACAATTCAAACCGATATTACCGATTTTTTTTCGACATTTTCCGATTTTTCGCCGATATTTCGGCAATATCAAGGAAAATTTGTACTAAACATAACCGATACCGATATTTTGGAAGATATTTCGTTCCGGTGCATGTCGATATCGGAGAGTCCAAAAATCCGAAATATCGCTGATATTTCGACGAAATTTCCCAATTTTTTCACCCTTGATTGATACCGTATTATGAAGAGCTGTGTGCATCTTGGTCCACCTTTGGCACTCCCACCAGTTGTTAGTAAACCCAACACTCATCGAGTGAACAATTTAATATAAGATAGAGTTTGTTTTTTGTGGGATTCCAACTCAAGACGTGTTGGCGTGAGTCTAAGACTCTATTACCGTGAAAAAAATTAAATTTCATCTAAAAATCTAAACTTATACTCCAATTGGGTCCTCTAGTAAATTGTGAGATCAATCTTCGATTTTTGGATTGAATATCGAAAAGATTATTCCATATTTAATGGACGTAGGGAAGCGTTACAAGTACAAAGTCTTTGAACCTTCATAACTCTGGCGTATATATATACAACAAAAGCGTTAACTACAGAGTCATTAAATCCTCAATAACTCTCTACCATGGATGAAAATATTCGAAAATATCTCCGATATATCCTTGATATATCCATTTTTCGGGGTCATCAATATCGATATTGGGAAGAACCGATATTTCCACAATATTTGTAAAAAAATTAAAAATATCGATAAATATCGATAGATAATAACAATATCGAACCTAATATCGGTAAAATATCGAGAAAATATCGGAGAATATCGATAAATTTCGAAAAATATCGATAAATGTCATACGAAATAACATTGTATATTATGTTTTATATAAATTTATCATTGATATAAAATGTATTCAAATTATTTTATTGATTTTATGTACTAAAGGCTTGTTATTAAATTTTTACAATTTTTCAAATTTACCGATATCGATATATCCATCGATATTTCCATAAATTTAAGGTATCGATATTTCCACCGATACCGATATTTTCATCCTTGCTCTCTACATATACAAAAAACATTTAATCACTCCACTCAGTAACGGAGCCAGGAAATCTCGGTAGGGGGGGTCCGATTAACATTACTTTAAAGATAAAATAATATGTACTTATTATACTCATTGAAATTTTACATGATAAAATTGTCAATGGGTTGGTCTAGTATGCACTCGAGTGCATGTTGTGCACCCTAGTTCATGTTATACTTTTCAGTTTTACTGACTTACACTTTTTGGTAAATGGTGTTGCACTTTTTAATTATTAAACTGTATAATAATATTTTTAGTATAATAATTGAAAAGTGCAACACCATTTACAAAAAAGGGTAAGTCTGCAAAACTGAAAAGTGCAACATGGACTAGGGTGTATAATACGCACTCGAGTGCATACTAGACTTTATGATTGTCAATACATTTCATTAAATTAAATTGAACAAGCTGTCTTTTTTTTTTTTTTTTTTTTGAAGTTTTGATAGTTCGATTCAAAATGAAGCTAAACAATTTAAAAATTGCTAAAATATTTTGCAATTCTTTGTAAAAACTTAGACAATAATTCTCAAATACACCATCAATCTATATTATTGACTCTATTGAAGAAATAATTTATTTTTGGAGTATTAAGAAATAAATTTAAGTAAAAAACACATGAAAAATATATTACTCCTTTCAAATTTTGTATGCAAACATTTATTTTTTATTCGTCTATACTTAATATGTATATGTCAAAAAATAAAAATAATATTTTTATTTTCATATATAAAAAAGTTTCATTTAAATTTTAATATTCAAAAGATAAGATTAAAAAATAGACACAATTACTATTAATGATTAATAAATAATTAAAAAATGTGAAAGGCACCCAAGATTTGTAAATATATGATAATTAAAATAAGATTAAGATATATATATATGATGAGAATAACTATTATCACATAATATACATAATATACGGAGTATATAATTATTATAAAATATTTAATATATATATATATATATATATATATATATATAAAAAAAAAAGTTAGTGGGGGTGTCCAGTGACCCCCCCGGCCCCATCCCAGACTCCACGTTTCCACTTATATAATTCGATATACAGTACGATACACCTAATTCTTCTCACTCTCTGCTGACTTATTATCACCATATTAATTACTCCACTTAGAAAAACTTAAAAACGTAGGCATAACGTTAACTTTTCTAGCTTTAAAAAAAAAAAAAAAAACTATAATAATAAGATTTATTTAAAATAATTCAAACTGAAAATTATACTATATTAATTGTTTTTTAAAAAAAAAAATAATTTGTGAATGTGCGCTTCCACTGTACATGTATTGTAGTTGGAGTTATTTTTGCCCCTACAAAGATAAGTGAGGTAGAGTCACTACAAAATATTGGCCAAAAAGCAACGGCAATTGTCAACGGCAGGCTACCGTTGTCAATTGGCAACGGCATTGATAACGGGCAGAAAAAAGGTGACGGGGGCGGGTGTTGTTGCCTTAAGGCAACGGATAAGGCAACGAGAGTGGGCCCCGATGCAAAAAGGCGACGGTTTATAACCCCCGTTGCCAAAAGGCGACGGCAGTGGGCCCCGTTAAAATTTCTTTCCACCTCCAAACTCAACATCCACGTTCGTTTGCAGATCGGACTCGATTCTTGGCCATTTGTGTTCTACACTTCGACGGGAGCATTTCTACGGTAAATTTTTTCGTTTTAATTGGTTAAATTTGAAGTTATATGTATATATATATTTTTAGTATATATATGCACATATGTTGTATGTATATATAAAATTGTTAGAATTGTTAATTTTTATGCATGCATGTGTTAATTGTTATTTATATTGTGTTATGCATGTATTTATATGTATGTTTTAATTAATTAAGTTTATGAATTTATTTGTTAATTAGGGTGTTAGAATTATATTGTGTTATGTCTATATATGAATTTATTTGGAATTATATTAATTAATTTTAATAGAGTTGGAGGAATGAGACGTTGGTTGTTTGTATGTTGTAGACGTCGATTGACATGAATTATTCAAGTCGTAGTTGGATGTATAGTACAAGATTAGTGAATGAGATTATGAACCCCGGATTTGTTAGTGGAGTAAATGGATTTATTGAAGCTGCCACTAGTAATCCGAATTCGATTTGGGAAGGAAAAATTAGGTGTCCTTGTTCGAAAGCTAGATGTCGAAATCAAACTTATAGAGATCCTAATGAAGTGAAATCTCATTTATATCGAAATGGTTTTACACTGAATTATTATAATTGGATTTATCACGGGGAAGAGAGTTGGGGTCCATGTCCATTTCAAAACACTAATAAATTTGCGTCAACTTCAAACGACGTTCACCCAGCGGGACCTAGTTCGCACCACACCATGGTAGAAGAGTTAATGGGTGGCCCAAACATTGATTTTGGAATAGATGTGGAAGAGGAGGCACTTAATGAAGAACCCCCTAACGAGAATGCGGCACAGTTTTACGGCATGCTTCGTGCAGCGGACCAAGACTTGTATCCTGGTTGTGAATCTCATTCGCAGTTGTCATTTAATTCCAGATTGTTGAACTTTAAAACGGAAAATAGATTGTCTGAAAAGGGATACAATCAGGTCGTTGAGTTGATTCGTGAGATTTGTCCTCCCGAAAATAAGGTTCCCAAGAAATTTAACGACACCAAACATTTGATGAGTGGGATGGGTCTTCCGGTAGAAAGGATTGATTGTTGTGCACATAATTGCATGTTATTCTAGGGTGCAGACAACGAACTAGATTTTTGTAAGATTTGTGATCGATCACGGTATAAGCCGAGTAGGGTTGATGTAGATGGTCGGTTGAAAAAGAAACGCCCGGTTAAGGAGATGTTCTACTTTCCGATAATTCCTCGTTTGCAAAGATTGTACATGTCCAAGGCCACTGCGAAGGATATGACATGGCATACCTCGTGCGCTTCTGATGACTCTGGTGTTATGCGTCACCCGGCAGACTCGTTGGCTTGGAAGTATTTGGACCGTTCGTATCCTGATTTTGCATCTGAAATTAGGAATGTTAGGTTGGGCTTGAGCACAGACGGTTTTGCACCGTTTGGAATGACGGGAAAACAATATTCGTCATGGCCAGTTATACTTACTCCGTACAATCTACCCCTGTGGTTATGCATGAAGGATCAATTCATGTTTCTTTCGATTCTCGTGTCTGGGCCTAAAAGTCCGAAGGACAAACTTGATGTGTTTTTGCAACCACAGATAGCAGATTTGAGATTTTTATGGAAAAATGGGGTGCAAACTTACGATGTTGCTAGAAAGCAAAAGTTTTTTGATGCTAATTGGCATTCATTTTCCAAACATTGAATCCAATTGGCAGATACACAGACCCAATATGGAACAAATCAAGCCTAAGAATGTGCAAAGTGCAAACACTTTGACATTCATGACTAAGACGCCAAACTCTCAATTAGCATCAGAATTTTGTGTTTCGATTTTGTGAAATTAATACCACATATCATTTTTGGTAGCTTCAATCAATTTTTGCCCGTTCTTATGGGTTACGACAATAAAATTTGATTTTTTAATATCCAATTTTTCTCCTAAAAATAAATTTTGTTCCTGCTTCTCCATATCTCCCAAACAGCTATCTTTTTAGTGATTTTATTTCTCCCGAAGAAATCACAGGTTTGTATGAAGTGCATTGATATCAATTATGAAGGATGAAAATATCGATATCGGTGGAAATATCGGTACCTTAAATTTACGGATATATCGATGGAAATATCGATATGGAATATCGATATCGGTAAAATATAGAAAATTGACGAAAATCTTATTAAAATGATAAAAATTTTAGAAAATATTATAATTAACATTAATACATAAATTTAGCCTAAAATCACTAAAAATGATTTTTTTATGACAAACATATTAGTAAAAAAAAAATACAAAACCAGTCAAAAGCGATACAATATCTGTTCATAATTATTTCACACTAGATAATTAATACCAAAATGATAAACAAGACACAAGATACTTGCTTGTTCTAAAAAAAGGAACAGAACAATTAAAACTCTGAAAAAACGGAACAAAACAATTCAAACCGATATTACCGATTTTTTTTCGACATTTTCCGATTTTTCGCCGATATTTCGGCAATATCAAGGAAAATTTGTACTAAACATAACCGATACCGATATTTTGGAAGATATTTCGTTCCGGTGCATGTCGATATCGGAGAGTCCAAAAATCCGAAATATCAGCGATATTTCGACGAAATTTCCCAATTTTTTCACCCTTGATTGATACCGTATTATGAAGAGCTGTGTGCATCTTGGTCCACCTTTGGCACTCCCACCAGTTGTTAGTAAACCCAACACTCATCGAGTGAACAATTTAATATAAGATAGAGTTTGTTTTTTGTGGGATTTAAACTCAAGACGTGTTGGCGTGAGTCTAAGACTCTATTACCGTGAAAAAAATTAAATTTCATCTAAAAATCTAAACTTATACTCCAATTGGGTCCTCTAGTAAATTGTGAGATCAATCTTCGATTTTTGGATTGAATATCGAAAAGATTATTCCATATTTAATGGACGTAGGGAAGCGTTACAAGTACAAAGTCTTTGAACCTTCATAACTCTGGCGTATATATATACAACAAAAGCTTTAACTACAGAGTCATTAAATCCTCAATAACTCTCTACCATGGATGAAAATATCCGAAAATATCTCCGATATATCCTTGATATATCCATTTTTCGGGGTCATCAATATCGATATTGGGAAGAACCGATATTTCCACAATATTTGTAAAAAAATTAAAAATATCGATAAATATCGATAGATAATAACAATATCGAACCTAATATCGGTAAAATATCGAGAAAATATCGGAGAATATCGATAAATTTCGAAAAATATCGATAAATGTCATACGAAATAACATTGTATATTATGTTTTATATAAATTTATCATTGATATAAAATGTATTCAAATTATTTTATTGATTTTATGTACTAAAGGCTTGTTATTAAATTTTTACAATTTTTCAAATTTACCGATATCGATATTCGATATCGATATATCCATCGATATTTCCATAAATTTAAGGTATCGATATTTCCACCGATACCGATATTTTCATCCTTGCTCTCTACATATACAAAAAACATTTAATCACTCCACTCAGTAACGGAGCCAGGAAATCTCGGTAGGGGGGGTCCGATTAACATTACTTTAAAGATAAAATAATATGTACTTATTATACTCATTGAAATTTTACATGATAAAATTGTCAATGGGTTGGTCTAGTATGCACTCGAGTGCATGTTGTGCACCCTAGTTCATGTTACACTTTTCAGTTTTACTGACTTACACTTTTTGGTAAATGGTGTTGCACTTTTCAATTATTAAACTGTATAATAATATTTTTAGTATAATAATTGAAAAGTGCAACATCATTTACAAAAAAGTGTAAGTCTGCAAAACTGAAAAGTGCAACATGGACTAGGGTGCATAATACGCACTCGAGTGCATACTAGACTTTATGATTGTCAATACATTTCATTAAATTAAATTGAACAAGCTGTCTTTTTTTTTTTTTTTTTGAAGTTTTGATAGTTCGATTCAAAATGAAGCTAAACAATTTAAAAATTGCTAAAATATTTTGCAATTCTTTGTAAAAACTTAGACAATAATTCTCAAATACACCATCAATCTATATTATTGACTCTATTGAAGAAATAATTTATTTTTGGAGTATTAAAAAATAAATTTAAGTAAAAAACACATGAAAAATATATTACTCCTTTCAAATTTTGTATGCAAGCATTTATTTTTTATTCGTCTATACTTAATATGTATGTGTCAAAAAATAAAAATAATATTTTTATTTTCATATATAAAAAAGTTTCATTTAAATTTTAATATTCAAAAGATAAGATTAAAAAATAGACACAATTACTATTAATGATTAATAAATAATTAAAAAATGTGAAAGGCACCCAAGATTTGTAAATATATGATAATTAAAATAAGATTAAGATATATATATATGATGAGAATAACTATTATCACATAATATACATAATATACGGAGTATATAATTATTATAAAATATTTAATATATATATATATATATATATATATAAAAGTTAGTGGGGGTGTCCAGTGACCCCCCGGCCCCATCCCAGACTCCACGTTTCCACTTATAGTACGATACACCTAATTCTTCTCACTCTCTCCTGACTTATTATCACCATATTAATTACTCCACTTAGAAAAACTTAAAAACGTAGGCATAACGTTAACTTTTCTAGCTTTTAAAAAAAAAAAAAAACTATAATAATAAGATTTATTTAAAATAATTCAAACTGAAAATTATACTATATTAATTGTTTTTTAAAAAAAAAAAAAATTGTGAATGTGCGCTTGCACTGTACATGTATTGTAGTTGGAGTTATTTTTGCCCCTACAAAAATAAGTGAGGTAGAGTCACTACAAAATATTGGCCAAAAAGCAATGGCAATTGTCAACGGCAGGCTACCGTTGCCAATTGGCAACGGCATTGATAACGGGCAGAAAAAAGGTGACGGGGGCGGGTGTTGTTGCCTTAAGGCAACGGATAAGGCAACGAGAGTGGGCCCCGATGCAAAAAGGCGACGGTTTATAACCCCCGTTGCCAAAAGGCGACGGCAGTGGGCCCCGTTGCCATTTGGTAACGGGCCCCCACTCGCTAAAAGGCAACGGCAGTGGGCCCGTTGCCTTTGCCGTCGCCCTAATTGAGTTAAAATTAAGTCCTCTTCCAGAATTACAGACAGAAGCGGCGCACACACACACCTCCTACATTAAAATTTCTTTCCACCTCCAAACTCAACATCCACGTTCGTTTGCAGATCGGACTCGATTCTTGGCCATTTGTGTTCTACACTTCGACGGGAGCATTTCTACGGTAAATTTTTTCGTTTTAATTGGTTAAATTTGAAGTTATATGTATATATATATTTTTAGTATATATATGTATATATATGCACATATGTTGTATGTATATATAAAATTGTTAGAATTGTTAATTTTTATGCATGCATGTGTTAATTGTTATTTATATTGTGTTATGCATGTATTTATATGTATGTTTTAATTAATTAAGTTTATGAATTTATTTGTTAATTAGGGTGTTAGAATTATATTGTGTTATGTTTATATATGAATTTATTTGGAATTATATTAATTAATTTTAATAGAGTTGGAGGAATGAGACGTTGGTTGTTTGTATGTTGTAGACGTCGATTGACATGAATTATTCAAGTCGTAGTTGGATGTATAGTACAAGATTAGTGAATGAGATTATGAACCCCGGATTTGTTAGTGGAGTAAATGGATTTATTGAAGCTGCCACTAGTAATCCGAATTCGATTTGGGAAGGAAAAATTAGGTGTCCTTGTTCGAAAGCTAGATGTCGAAATCAAACTTATAGAGATCCTAATGAAGTGAAATCTCATTTATATCGAAATGGTTTTACACTGAATTATTATAATTGGATTTATCACGGGGAAGAGAGTTGGGGTCCACGTCCATTTCAAAACACTAATAAATTTGCGTCAACTTCAAACGACGTTCACCCAGCGGGACCTAGTTCGCACCACACCATGGTAGAAGAGTTAATGGGTGGCCCAAACATTGATTTTGGAATAGATGTGGAAGAGGAGGCACTTAATGAAGAACCCCCTAACGAGAATGCGACACAGTTTTACGGCATGCTTCGTGCAGCGGACCAAGACTTGTATCCTGGTTGTGAATCTCATTCGCAGTTGTCATTTAATTCCAGATTGTTGAACTTTAAAACGGAAAATAGATTGTCTGAAAGGGGATACAATCAGGTCGTTGAGTTGATTCGTGAGATTTGTCCTCCCGAAAATAAGGTTCCCAAGAAATTTAACGACACCAAACATTTGATGAGTGGGATGGGTCTTCCGGTAGAAAGGATTGATTGTTGTGCACATAATTGCATGTTATTCTAGGGTGCAGACAACGAACTAGATTTTTGTAAGATTTGTGATCGATCACGGTATAAGCCGAGTAGGGTTGATGTAGATGGTCGGTTGAAAAAGAAACGCCCGGTTAAGGAGATGTTCTACTTTCCGATAATTCCTCGTTTGCAAAGATTGTACATGTCCAAGGCCACTGCGAAGGATATGACATGACATACCTCGTGCGCTTCTGATGACTCTGGTGTTATGCGTCACCCGGCAGACTCGTTGGCTTGGAAGCATTTGGACCGTTCGTATCCTGATTTTGCATCTAAAATTAGGAATGTTAGGTTGGGCTTGAGTACAGACGGTTTTGCACCGTTTGGAATGACGGGAAAACAATATTCGTCATGGCCAGTTATACTTACTCCGTACAATCTACCCCTGTGGTTATGCATGAAGGATCAATTCATGTTTCTTTCGATTCTCGTGTCTGGGCCTAAAAGTCCGAAGGACAAACTTGATGTGTTTTTGCAACCACAGATAGCAGATTTGAGATTTTTATGGGAAAATGGGGTGCAAACTTACGATGTTGCTAGAAAGCAAAAGTTTTTTGATGCGAGCTGCACTTATCTGGACCATTAGTGACTTCCCACTTCCCAGCATACTCAATGTTGTCTGGTTGTAGTACAGCCGGAAGGCTTGCTTGTCCATATTGTGGAGAGTACACCGATGCATTCTATTTGAATAAAAGTAGAAAGCAGTCGTGGTTCGACAACCACCGAAAGTTCTTAACACTGAATCACACGTGGCGAACGAATAAAACTGCATTCATGGCCGGAGTAGTAGTCACAGATGATCCACCGCCTATTCGAACTGGTGCAAGTCTCCTATACGAAATTGATCATTTGGGATATAGAAAGGTTACAGAGGAGGGTGCTGAGGCCCACAACAAAAAACTTTCTGGAGGGTGGAAGTGGAAAAACATTTTCTGGGAGTTGCCCTATTGGAGTACCTTGTTGATACGACACAATTTAGACGTGATGCATATTGAGAAAAATGTGTTTGATAACGTATTCAACACAGTGATGAGTGTGGAGGGGAAAACAAAGGACACGTCTAAATCAAGAGATGAGTTGAATGATTATTGTCGTCGTCCCTCTCTCAAGAAATGTCCACGTACATCAAAGTATCCTAAGGCTTCTTTTTCGCTTGTTAAGAAGCAAAATGATGTTATTTGTAAGTGGATAAGTTAGTTGAAGTTTCCAGATGGATATGTGTCTAACATGTCCCGTTGCATTGACTGGTCGAAATTGAAATTGTATGGGATGAAGAGTCATGATTGTCACGTGTTTATGCAGAGACTACTACCAATTATTTTTTACAAAATTCTGCCGCTCAATGTGTGGAAAGCAATCACTGAGCTTAGTCTATTTTTTAAGGAGTTGACTTCTACAACCATCACAGTTGACAACATGACTCGACTGGAAACAGATATCCCAGTGATCTTGTGCAAGTTGGAACGTATCTTTCCACACAACTTCTTCAACTCTATGGAACATCTACCTGTGCACCTTGCATATGAAGCAAAAGTGTGTGGTCCAGTTTAATACAGATGGATGTATCCATACGAGAGGTAATTGTCATTCAATTTCTCATACGATTTTTCAAATTATATGAACTTACGATTCTTATAATTTAATCAGGTATCTTCGCACCTTGAAATTAATCGTGGGTAACAAAGCATGTGTTGAAGCTTCGATTGCAAATGCATATTTAACTAAAGAAGCGTCAATGTTTTGTTCTCACTATTTCGAGGACCATGTTACGACAAGGATACACAATGTACCTCGTAATTACGATGGTCGGGACGAAGTACACGAGTATGTCGATGGCACTTTTTCAATATTTAAGGCGCCTGGGAAACGATTAGGAAAGTCTAAGAAAAGATGATTTTAGACGAGGAGAAAAAAGTTGCTCATACGTACGTGTTGTTGAATTGTGATGAGGTGCAGCCATATGTTCAGTAAGTCAATCTGACCAAAATGTTTGTCAATCAAATACTTAGTGTTGACATGTCTTATTAATCTTATATCGATCGTACGTAGGCTATTCATGCAACAACTTCATGTTCGTCAACCAAATCTCTCGGCCGCTGAATCAGATTTAAGGCTACAAGATGGATTTGCGTCGTGGTTTGAAGAAATTGTAAGTTATCTTAAAATAACGATCTGTGTAAAGTATTAAGTTATAGAAATTCTCACATCGTCGTGGCTTATATATATATAGGTGAAGATAAATCGCATCGAGAACAGGTTTTTATACGATCTTTCGGCCGGTCCGTTTGGTCAAGTTCTTACGTACGCAGGGTATTACGTGAACGGGTACAAATTCCACACTATGGCTTATGGTGCATCTAGAGCAACATCAAACAGTGGGGTTTGTATCAAGGGAAAAAACTATGATGCGAATGAGGAAGATTTCTATGGGAAACTCGAGGAAGTAGTCGAATTGGACTATCAGGGGTACCACGAGAAGAAAGTGGTTTTGTTCAAGTGTCAGTGGTTTGATCCCTCAAACAATGGGACAAAAGTTCATCCTAACTACAAGCTCGTGGAGCTTAATCAGAGGCGATCTTACGGCCGATACAATCCATTCGTACTAGCAAGTCAAGCCACACAAGTCTACTATTATCCAAACCCTGGACCCCGTACTGATTGAATATTTGTCTGCAAAGTCAAACCGAGATACTTGGTGGATGTAAAAGATACTACTGAAGATGAAGTTCCCGCGTGGCAAGAGGATAACTTAGAGACTCAAATGATTGTGCAAGTAGATGATGATCCGGTCATGTTAACTAATGACACCGGTACAATGATGGAAGTGGAAGAATATGAAGAAGATGGAGAAGACGACGAAGATGAAGTTGAAGATGAAGATGAAGATGAATGATGAATGATGTTGTTAATTAATTGTTAGACAATGTTATCTAAATATTAATTCCTTAATTATATTCCTTATTTATATTCTAGTGTTAATCCTTACAGTGATGTTCATATATAATGTTTTTTAATTGTTACAATGTTCAACGTTAATAATGTTTTAATGTTCATTTTGATAGATGAGTGGTCGTAGACATGGTTATGGACAGGGCTCTGGTCAGGGTTCTACTGGTCAGGGGCGAGGTAGAGGTAGAAGTAGAGGTAGAGGAGAGCCGGTGGATGAGACACCGACTGTGCACATACCATAGGGTTTATATATGCCCGATATGACCCAGATACTACAGTTGCCCCAGATGCCCGGAATGAACCCAGATTCCTATTACACTCAGGTGCCTCATATGGTTCCACATGCACAGGAACCATCCCCTCCACCGATACATTCGTCAGTTAGACCTCCGTCTGTCTGGACACAGGCCAGCATGTCGATTGATGCACCCGAGAGTCGCATTTTACTGTGGATCTACCTTGATACGTAAGTATATTATATTTAATTTTCATTAGACGTATGTATAACATGTTTATTAATAATTTTTTTTATTATTATAAAATACGTGTAACAGGTTGATGCCTTCAAATTTGATTTCGGGGACGATCAGATCGATTGTGTACAGGAATATGGAGCTTGGTGCACACGCCTTTGCCAATGTATCACCCGACACGATACAGCGGTGGTGGGAGACATTCCAGGTATAAAATCACTTTACATTAACATTTTGTTATTTTTTTATATTAATTCATTAATTAATTTTTTTTTGCAGACCGAGGTCAAGTGGGACCCTCTAATCACATCTACTGAAGAGGTGTACATGCTCTTTCTTCAAAGAGCAGCAAGTCGGTACACTGGCATGTTATCAAGAGTCAAGAAAGCGTGGGTGAAGGAAAAGAAGAGGCCAAGGTGGGATGTCAATGTTTGGAATGACTTAGTTCGTCACTGGAGCGATCCTGAAACAATTAAGAAGAGCGAGCAGGCTCGTAAGAACCGCTTATCCGAGCCTGGAGGTCCGGGTACTGGCTATGGTACCCATAAAGGCGGAGCTCGTGGAGTAGCAGAGGTCGCACGGCGCATTGTAAGTATTTGTGGTCAATTATAATTAATTTTAGTTAATTATTTAGTTTATTTATACGTATATGTCTTCAATTCAAAATACAGGAGGAGAAGATGGGACGCCCTGCCCACGACTGAGAGATAGCTGAATATTACCACCGTTACGAAAACGGCACATACAGCTATGGTTATATGGGTGATATACTTGTAAGTGTGTACATATATATATACATTACATTATATAACAAATATATATTTAATTGTACATGAAAATGTATTAACCCACTTTTAAATGTGCACGTATAGGACCAGGTACAGGAGGAGTTGACCAATCAATCAGGAGAACCGTCAGATGAACCTACTTCAGAGGATGGTTCCTAGGGCCCACCTATACGGCTATACCCGACATGTCTGATTTGTTCGTGAAGAAGGTCGGTAGGTCTCATGGACGTGTTAGGGGCCTTGGACAAATAGGCAAGAACAGACGGGTCTCCTCCGGTCCTGGCGAGACGTCACGTGGTACGGCTTATGGACGATTCACCCATGACGACATTGACCATGCTCTTGCCGAAGAACGGAGAATCAATGAGGAGAGAGAGCAGCGCTTACTCCTACAAATGCAGAAGACGGAGGAGCGCTTAGTCAAGACTTTTCAGGATCAGTTGGCAACGATGATGGGTCAGATGGCAGGTCAGGTGGGTCATATGGGTGGGATGGGTCAGATGGGTGGGATGGGTGGGGCGTCGAGGCCGCCGAGGCCGTCGGGGGCGTCGCACAACGTTCATGATCGTAGCCAGGTTGATCAGGATCAGAATGATACTGAGGATGATGGTGGTGATGAGGAGTGATACATTTTTATATTACTTTGTTATGTGTGATGTTATTATATTACATTGACGTTGAAGATTAATTTTTATTTTAATGTTGTGTGTGATGTTATTTTAATTAAATGGATAAGTGAATTGATAATTATATTTAATGTTGTGAATTGAAAATTAGAATGAATTTAAATGATGTGATTAGAATAAATTTACATGTATAAGCGAAAATAATTATACTCAATGTTGTATGTAATTATAATGTTGTGAATTGAAAATTAGAATGAATTTAAATGATGTGATTAGAATAAATTTACATGTATAAGCGAAAATAATTATACTCAATATTGTATATAATTATAATGTTATGAATTGAAAATTAGAATGAATTTAAATGATGTGATTAGAATAAATTTAAATGTATAAGTGAAAATAATTATACTCAGTGTTGTATGTAATTATAATGTTGTGAATTAAAAATTAGAATGAATTTAAATGTTGTAAATTGAAGATTAGAATAAATTTAAATAGTGTGAATTGATACCGTAATTAAATTATTTAATTTGAAACATATAATTTAGTTAATTCTCATTTAGAAATAAATATGATATGCTTTAATAATTTAATAAGCAACCATTAAAGTTAGAATGGATTGAATTAAATAATTAAAAATTAAAAATAAATTGAATATATATTAATTGAATTCACAACATGTCGACTAAAGCTTCTAGCCTAAACGGCACACAGGGGGCGCCCAAAAGCCTTTGAGACCGAGAGGTCCCGAGTTCGAACCCCGCAAACAGCGAAATTCGCGAAATAATCGCGAAATATGGTGGCCCAGCGGTTGGGGGAGGGTGTTGGTGGCCTCGATACCTGGGTTCGAAACCCAGGTTCACATTTTTTAAATGTTAATAAAAAGGCAACGGCAGTGGGCCCGTTGCCAATTGGCAACAGCTGTCGCCCTCGCCAAAAGGCAACGATTTTCCCCAAATCTGGTGCCATTCAAATAGCAACGACCATATTGGCAACGGCAGGCATCCGTTGCCTTTGCTTTTTCCTAAATTCGTTGCCATTCAAATAGCTAGTATGCATTAAGAGCAAGGTGGTAGTCGGTGAAGCACACGTGTTGTGTATCATGCACACGTGTTGTGTAGACTAATTAACATTAGTCTCATAATCATGTTGCAAATTAGTGAAAAGATTTCACCAATTATTATTATTATTATTGCTATGATATGTGTATAACTTGATCTAGCAAAATTCACGTATTTACATACGTATATAAAGTAATAAGGAAATGTGATAAAGAATTGGAGGGGCGTTTGGTTAAATACTAAATGTGAATCATAAAACAGAATACTAAAACTAACACGAGCGTCACAGTGTTGACATGGTGTAAAGTAGAAATACTAAAACTAACACGAGCGACACATAATTGACATTGTGATAGAAATAGAATACTAAAACTAACACGAGCGTCACTGAGTTGACATGGTGATATAAAATAGAATACTAAAAAACTAACACGGGCGTCACAGAGTTGACATGGTGATATAAGTTTGGACTTACGAGTGTGTTCATCTTTAAATCTTATTAAAGGGTCAGATCATACAAAGTTTTGCTCTGACTAATGAACGGTGGAATTAGTCTATCGAACTAGTCGAACTTTTTTTTTTTTTAAAGATTCCACGAAAATGGGTAAGAAAGGAAATGTGATAAAGAAATGGAGGGGCTCGCGGTTTGGTTAATACTAATGGCGAAACACAAAATAGAATACTAAAACTGATACGAGCGTCACAGAGTTGACATGGTGATATAAGTTTGGACTTACGGATGTGTTCCTCTCTAAATTCCAGAACTTCAAAGTGCAGAATCAGTTCATACAAAGTTTTGCTCTGGCTAGTGAACGGTGGAATTAGTCTATCGAATTAGTCAGACTTATTTCTTTTAAAATGATTCCACGAAAATAGGTAAGATAGGAAATGTGATAAAGAATTGGAGAGGCGGTTGGTTAATACTAATGGCGAAACACAAAATAGAATACTAAACTGACACGAGCGTCACAGAGTCGACATAGTGATATAAGTTTGGATTTACGAGTGTATTTCTCTCTAAATTTCAGAACTTCAAAGTTTTGTTCTGACTAGTGAACGGTGGAATTAAACTATCCAACTAGTCGGACTTAAGATTCCACAAAAATGGGGATTAATTTTGGGGAATATAATTAATCATATAGACCCCTCGATCATAAAAGTGGATTAATTCTCACTCCTCTTATGCATTACACGTCATCAACAACTAATTAATTGAGCTATATGCATGTTAAATTTCACAAAACCCTATATATACACCATGTTTCACGTCCACCATTAATTTATCACCATACCTTTCTTCTCCCTTTTCATCAAAAAAACCTTCACAAAAATATATTAATTTATAGAAATGGGGAAATTGTGTGATGTATTGCATGGTTTAAAGCCAATTATGATGATGATAATAGTGCAAATTGCATTTTCTATAACAAATATTTTCTACAAATTGTGTGCAAGCAATGGCATGAGCCTCAGGGTTTTGATTGCCTACCGCTACATCTTTGCTGCAGCTACCATAGTCCCCATCGCCCTTATCGTCGAAAGGTAATTTATTTATTTTATTTTACATTTTTATATAATTAATTAATTGTGTAATTCCAAAAAATCAGTCTTCACCACTTTTCAGTTGCAATCACAGGCCTTTAACTTTAACTTTTCTCTCAAACATTTAAAACTAACTAATTATATATTGCAATAAATATTAAATTTGATTAATTAATTATTAAATTTTATAGA